>WBNH01004495.1:41459-363632 GCA_013401255.1 Urocolius indicus
ACCGGCGCGGCGTAAGTGGCGTCGGCGCCGCGCACGGGCGGTGGATGGCGGGGGGTGAGGAGGGGGGAAGGCGGCGGAGGAGACCGAGCCCGAGCCCGAGACGGAGCCCGCCCGGCGGGGCGGCAATGAATGGGCGGGCGGCGGGGGGCCCAGCCCCGGGCGGCAGCCGAGCGGGGAGGCCGGGAAAGGGCGAAGCGGGTTGTCCCGGCACAGCCTAGTCCGCAGGGCATCCCCACGGGCCCGTCCCCGTGTGTCCCCGTCCCTCCCGAAAGAAAGTTGAAAGCAATGGAGGCAGGAGCAGGTGGAGACGCTGCGAGGCGCGGCGAGTTGTGCACGGGACGTGTGTGTGTGTCTGTGTGTGTGTATCTGTGTGTGTGTGTGTGTCTCTGTGTGTGTATCTGTGTGTGTGGGACTGTCCGCCGCACTCGTGACAGGACAAGGGGACCGCGGGTTCGCCCGTGCGGTCCCGTGGTGGTGAAGCAGATGCAAACCAAAAGACACTGGAGCGTGTCCAGAGACGGGCAGCGAAGCTGGTGAAAGGTCTGATGAGGGAGGAGCAGGTGAGGGATGTTTAACCTGGAGAAAGAGGAGGCCGAGGGAGAGACCTGCTTGCTCTCTACGACAGCTACCTGAGAAGATGTTGTAGTGAAACGTGGGTCGGTCTCTTCTCTCTAGTCATGAACGACAGGACAAGAGGAAACGGCCTGAAGTTGTGCCAGGGGAGGTGTACATTGGAGATGAGAAAGAACTTTTTTCACGGAGAGGGTTGTTAAGCATTGGAACGGGTTGCCCAGGGAGGTGGTGGAGCCACCATCCCTGGAGATATTTAAAAGACACGGATAAGAGGTGCTGAGGCACGTGATTTTAGTGATGGGCTTGGCAATGTGGGGTTGGTGGTTGGGCTTGGTGCACCGTCAGAAAGGTCTTCTCCAACTGAAATGATTCTCTGATTCTGTGCCACCCGGTTGCATCCTTAACATCGTTAGGGATGGACGAAGCGAGTCAAGTGCTCGTGGCAATTCAGAGCTGACTTCCAAACTGAAGGAGGCCCCGTTTGTGTTAAGTGCACTCGCTTTTTGGAGCTGAGAGAAGGACTCGGGGAGCAGGTTGGTGCAGGTGATGAGAGGATTTGATGTCTGCCTGTCTGTGCAGAGGGGAGCTGCATCACTTGGTAACTGTTCAGCACTATTCTTAGAAGAAGGGTAGTTGGAAGCCTGACTTGTACTGAGTTGTTTTTAAGTGAGGAATAAAAAGACTTGGGATTTCATTTTGTTCTTCTGTAAGCTCCTCTTGAACCTCATTTGTTTTCAGACTAATGTAAATGGAATTCATAGCCTTCTGCCACCAAGATTCATGGCCTTAATTTGCAATTCCTGACTAGGTTGTGTTCTCTGGTGGGTCCAGTGGCACTTTATTAGCTCAGGCTCTGCAGAAGTAAGGTTTCTGGGGCCATTTTTTGAGTTAGAAAGCCCTATCGAAAGTACATGGAATTAATTTTTCCTACTCTGAATCTGTCATAGGTGTATTTAGGCTCTTGGTAGACCTTGTATTAAGGACTGACCTGGCTGTGTAGACTTGTCATTCGCTTAGCAAAGGTGCAGATCTTGTAAAGCAGCCGCGGTTCTGTCCGCTTCATGTTTTCCAAGTCATCTGCATGCAGATCAAGTATTTTCACTTTTCATTTGAACATTTCCAGGAAACATGGGATGACACAATACATACAGCCTGGATCTAGTGTCTCCTGTTCTCACAGACTGTTTGTCTGTTTCAATGGATGGTCAGGTCAGAGTCTCTGTGCCTTTTTTCAGGCGCGTAGTTTTAAAGCCGCAGTTCAGCGATGGTTGCTGATGGAACTTAGCCCGTATAGATGGGCTGGCAGCTGGGAGTTCAGCTGTGATGATGCTGTCAGCTTCCTGTGGGTGCTGCTGGATGAGCAGGAGCTCACTGCCCATCCAGTTCAGGATGGGTTGGAAGGGACACCCTTACCTGCCCTTTGTGATGTGAAGTGCCTGCTCTGCCACACTGTGGGGATGTTTCTGTTCAGCTTCTTCTGGGACCTAAACTTCTGTTTCTTGTCAGTCACAACACAGGGATGTAGCTTCAAGAGAAGCATCATGTTGCCACCAGACTGCCATTTACTTTTTGGCACTGCAAGAACATGTCACTTTTCCTTTTGCTTAAACACAGCAATAGTCTGGGTTTGCTTCTGCTGGTAGAGGCAATGATGCAGCTGTATCCAGCTTTCCTGTGTTGGGAACAAACTTTACCGTGGACCCTCTTCACTGAGAAAGGATGTGGCTGAGCTGTTTTCCTATAAGAAACTTCCAAGGCTGATGGAAATGAGCAACCATCCTTCTTGTGCAGTGACTGGTATCGGGAGTCCCATGTGGTTTGCAGAGAATCTGCATAAACTAGAAGAAAATAGAAGGCTTTCTTCTTGAGGGCTTTCCCAACTGTTCTGGCATGACTGATGTGTGTTGGGTGCCCTTGTTGTCTGTGTCTCACCAGGTTTGATGATTTATGGAGAGGAGGAGGGATATAGATCCTTCTGCCAATGAGAACCAAGACAGTCTGATTTTGAAGAGTAATGACAGGATACTTGTTGCTGTGTTCTGAAATTCTAAGTGGCCTGTCAAAAGCAACCTGTAGTGTAGATCTTTGGCTTTGAGCCCTTCATTTCTTCCCTCCAGCACTGCCTCTTGACAGTCATGGCTTATCCTCCGCAGAGGAAAACTGCAGGGATATGTTGAATGTTACAGCACTGAATGGAGAATTGGTTTATTAAAAATAACCTGAAGTGACTGAGAGATGTGTAGCTTTGAAAGTGGAATGGAGCTGAGAAGTGGAGACGTCTTGCTAGCTGCCAGAGTCAGTGTTGTGCCATCCTCTGGGTGGATTCTTTCTTACATGCAGCATCTCCTGGGCATTCCTTTTCTATCACTGGGAGGTTTTTTGAGAGGCTTAATCTTTAGTGGGACCTTCATGGATGCTGAGATGCTGAAACCAGGAACGGATTCTGAAGTAGCTGGGAAGATTACCAGAAGGTCCGTCTGCTCTGTGCGTTAGCTTAGGCCACTCCTGTTGTTCCAATCTAACATGAGCTGAACAGAGATTGCTGAAGCTGTTAGCTGCACTCTGTGATTGCCATGCATGATGCATAGCCAACTTCAGAATTTGTAGTTATATTGCTGCCTCTGACTTCCTGGGTACTTTCTTCCAAGTCATGACTTTGGCCTCTTGGATGCTGAGAACCAAGCAAGAAAAGTAGTGATCAAAAGTACTCTTCTCTCAGGTACATATGAGTCCTTGTTACTGATCTTTTACCTGTGCTGTTTTTCTGCTCTTCATGTGGTGGAGGAGATTATGGCCAGAACTGCAGAGAGCAGAAACTGGTGTAAGGATCTTCATCATCTCTGTGGAGAGAGGAGAGAGCTGTGGTGGGAACCTTTGTAGGTAGGTTTCCAAATGCATGAAGGGGAGAGGTGGCAGATGGAGCAGCAGTGGAGACTCGTCATCCCACTGCTGAGATCTCTGCGTCTTTTCATGCATGTTTTTTTAACCTGAGCGGTGGACATAGATCGGTGTCACTTCAGGTCAGCAAAAACCTTTACTCAAGCTAAGAGACAAGTTGATGCTGATGCTGTTGCTGTGCTTGTTATCAGTGGATATAATGAGCTTGTAGACAGAAGCACTTACCTGTTCAGGTAGATTTCAGTATAAATCTTTGCATCTCAGACAGACTCTGAGTGAGCCTTGTCTGCCTTAAGCTAAAGCTCAGTATTGCAAACTCCAGAACTGTGGCTGAATCCTAGTACTTCCCCTTGAAGTGGAGACGGAATGCAGACACTGGATAGGCACAAATGCTGGGCGTCAGGCTTTGGCTTCAATTGTAAGGTGTTCTCAGAATGGATAACTCGTTCTGTTTAGCTGTGTATGTAGTTGTTTTCTCAGTGTTGCAGCCATGAAATGTGAGAAAAGTAGGAGGGGATGCAGAAATACCGATTAAGGAATGTGGTGTGCTTTGTAGTCTTGCAGCACAGCCTCAGCTTTAGCTACTGTGCTGTGGCACATCTTGTAACCATGAGTCTGAGTAGGGGCAATGCTCAAGTGTCCTTTTTACAAAACAGGTGGGGCTTGGCAGAGTGTTCAATGAAACAAAGTGGCCTAGGGCCTACACAGCAGTTATCTGTACTTGGGATGAGTGACAGCCTGTTTGTCTCCCCTAGGTGTCTTCAAGCAGGCTTCAGAGATACTCTAGTGGCCATCTCTCTTCTGCTGTGTTTCATGGAGAACCTCTCATGACAACTTGATCTTCACCCTGAAATTCATACTTCTCCTCAAAGGGCTTCAGATGACCAGAATGAGGTTTTAGTACTCGGTCAAGTTCTCTGCAGTGCCAGATGGATCGCGCCAATTATTTTCCTTGCTCTTTTCATGGGTTTGAGTTAGAGAAGTGCAGAGTTGGGGCTCTTTGATGTCTGTAATAAAGCATTTATGCAGAGGGAGTGTGCTTCATCTTTTTTAGTATTTCCAAAAGGATGTCAGTGAGCACAGATTACATCACATTGGCTCTGACTGGAGTGGGACTGTCGAGAAAAGAGTGACATAGAATGATAGAATCATAGAATGATAGGGTTGGAAGGGACCTTTATAGATCATCCAGTCCAACCCCCCCTGCAGAAGCAGGTTCACCTAGATCAGGTCACATAGGAACGTGTCCAGGCGGGTCTTGAATACCTCCAGGGAAGGAGACTCCACAATCTGTCTGGGCAGCCTGTGCCAGGGCTCCCTCACCTGAACAGTGAAATAGTTTTTTCTTATTTTAAAATGAATCTTTCTGTGTTCCAACTTCATCCCATTACCCCTTGTCCTGTTGCTAGATACAACAGAAAAAAGAGATAAAGAGATGCCCCAACCTCCTGACACCCACTATTTAGATATTTGTAAATATTAATAAGATTCTCCCCTCAATCTCCTCCAAACTAAACAGCCCCAGTTCCCGCAGCCTTTCCTCATATGAAAACGCCCAAGTCCCCTGATCATCTTGGTGGCTGTGTGCTGGACTCTCTCCAGAAGTTCTCTGTCCCTCTTGAGCTGAGGAGCCCAGGACTGGTCAGGGGTCTCCAGATGAGGCCTCACCTGGGCAGATCAGAGGGGGAGCAGAACCTCCCTTGACCTGCTGGCCACACTCTTCTTGATGCATCCCAGGATGCTATTGACCTTCTTGGCCACAAGGCCAGCCATTGCTGGCTCGTGGTTAGTTTATTGTCAACCAGGACTCCCAGGTCTCTCTACGCAAACATGCTGTTTCTCAAACTTTCACTGATTAGGCAAGGCAGAATCCAGCCCAAAAGTTCTGGTGCAGGGACTGACAGCAAAGAGAAATGTGAAGTGGACGGTTACCTGTGTGACAAGCCTGAGCACAGAGGGCATCAGCCAGAACCATGAGGAGGTAGTGATGTTTGAGCTCAAAGTGAGAGGGGATCAGGAGGACTGACAGGCACATCTTAGAGGCTAGCTGTTCAGATACGTGTGAAGTGAACCAGCAGCATTTCAGAGTTTACTCCTTCAGAGAAGTGTTTCAAGAAATTTAAGTTGGCAACATGAGTTAATAGTGGCTCAGCACTGCTCAAGTTTGTTACTGGTCTGACTATTCTAACTGGTCTTTAACTATTCTAAAACTAGATTTATGGTTCCATGGAGCCATGGCCTAAGGTGCTGCAATACCAAAGAATTGTCTTGCATAGTAGTATGTGTCGTTCAAGTAGAGATTTCAACAGAAGAGGCAGTTTCTTCAATGACTGCCAGCTACAGTGTCTTGAAGGGTTACAATTAAAATTGGTGAGTGATGGTACTGTGAGAGAAAGAAGCTCCAACTCTTGAATGTTATTTCTTATGTCAAAGGTTTGAATGTCAACCTTCAAATGTCTGGAGAGGGAAATGAGGAAGTGCCTGAAACTTCTCTAGCTCCAGAATAACCTCCTTGTCCAGAAAACTTAGCAACAACTTGTACAATTTGTGGTAGGGAGCCAGGGACCTTTGCTCACTGTTGCATTTGGAAAGAAAACGGAAATTTCCATTGCAAAAGTAAGATAGGACTGAATAAAAGGAGAGTGTGGGAGTTGGGGTGAAGCATAGTTGAGAGGAGTGAATAACAGAAGGCTCCAGAAAGGGCAACAGTTAGGTGACATGTAAAGAGCAGGGAAATTGCAAGGAGGGTAGAAGAGATTGTCTGGTAAACTTTTATTTTTTGTAAGCTGTGATGCGTTCAGTTTGGAAAAGCCTTTTTGAGTTTTCTAGAGAAAACAAAGCGGACAATTCAGGATTACTGCCAACTTTGGAAGTGACAAATTCCCTTTGAGTTCTGAAAATGTGATTAGTGCAGCATGTTCTAATTATGTTCTACTGTGATTTGTTTAAAAAATAAATTCTGTATCTCGTATGATCAATTCAGGATTTTTGGCTTTCAAATTGAAATCTTCCTTTCCTCCTGTCGCCCAAAAATATTACAACCCCAAAATAAACCTTAAGTCATAAAGATTTGTTGGTCTTTTGGAGTGTTAAGACGTGGCTTGCTTTGAGGTTTTTCAGTTGCCAAATTGTTGGGGTTTTTTTTTCCTGCAGAGATACAGACCACCGAGCGCTGCCATTATTGATCTTTTACGGGAATCTTGTGTTAAGATGTTACATTTGAAGTTTGTTGTGAGAAGCTGGGCGCAGAGGATCTGTTTTCTCTTTATGGTTGAATGCACTGTGGACCGTGTTTTAGAATGTCTTTTGTATGGCTGCTAATAGGGACACTGCAGCTTACACCCCAAAGGTCCTTCCACGTCAGTATTTGTAGAGCAATGCAATTACTTCTCGAGTGTAGCCATCCTGCAGGCGGATGCTGTTCATTTGTCTCAAAGATGTAAAGCAGGATCCCTCTTAAAGCGCTGTCAGTGGTCCTGCCATCCTTCCCCATGGGAAATCTACCTATTCCTGTGACTTAATGTGAGATGTGTGTGATCAGTGCATGCAGAAAAGTTGTTCTGTGAGCAGTTGAGCTAGGGAACTTTTGTTTCTTAGGGATTGGTGCCTGTTGCTCCTCAGCCAGTCTCCCTTACCTCTTTTTTTTTTTTTTTTAAATCTTTCTGTATCCATGTCATCCTTTAGCAGCACTGCTAATTTACTTTCACATTTGCCCCAGAACCCTACTACAGCTGCTGGCTGTAGTATTTTTTAATTCTGTTCCTTTTCCCTAACTACAAAGCTGAATCAGAAGCTGCTCCTTCTGCAGCTTTGAAGGCTGTTTGCATACTAACCATTCACATACTGATTACAGGCTAAACAGAGCCAGTAACTGTAAGTGAAATATCCAGCCTTAGCCTCCGTGGAGGCATTTCTTTCGTTCTCCACTCAGTTCCTGATTTTAAGTTTCCTGATTTTCATGAAAGTTGGAGAAATTTAAAACGAGAATGGATTCCTTTGTCCAATTTGATTGGCATTGACTGTGGGGCAACGTGTTTGTGTAAGCCTTATTTCCATAAGAAACCAGGGTTAAAATGCTGTAGGAATAAATTAAGAAAACTTGATTTGGATGCCTATTTTTTGATTAGTTGGTAGTCTTACATATATTTAGACAGGAAAATTAGTGTCAAAACAGCACAAAAACTTTGTGTGTTTTGAAACGACGTGTCTTACAAGACCTCCGAAATAAGATTGATAGCATAGCACGATGGTCATGTAGCATGTGTTTAATTTGGACCTACAACAGGCCTGAGCATTTCACATACACTTACCAATCTGCTTTTTCACCACAGAGATACTTCCCATATTTACATGAAAATGACTCGCAGAGAATATAGCTAGACATAGAAAGTGCCGGTTTTCTGCTTACTGTAGTAGCTAATCTGGGTAAGTTCGGCTGGAAATAGTGGAATATAGCCAAATAATTACAACTTATTTCCATTTCAGATGCTGAATTTCTGGTGGTTTTTTTTTTTTTCCCATTTGTTTTGGTTTGTTTTTGAGGCCTTGCACAAACAATGATTTTGAGAAATTTCCATCTTTCTCTTTGGGGTGAGGCAAACAATGTTTTGAATACAGAGGGAAGCCATCTATACCAAGTGGGAAAAAAAAGTCACTGCTGGTTTTTTTTGTTGTTGTTGTTATTAGGGCATCAGATGAAATGATGGAATGGAAAAATTGTTTTCGTCATGGATAAAGCCTTTTATGAGCAGCAGCAGCTTTTGTTTTTCATGTAAGTAATGAAGGGGAAATGGTGTGTAACAGATGAAAACACTGGTCCTAGGCTTTAGGCTACTCTTTTCGTGTTTGTTTTTTTGTTGTACCAACTAATTAATTTTGAAATTCTGTGGAGAAGATGCAGTGTCGAAATGGCTTTATCTCAGTGGCACAGTTTCAAAGTAATTGTAGTTTCCGGTTTACATAATGCAATGTCGATAAAAACACTTGGAATCTGTGAAGAAAAGCCAACCGAGAGAGCAAGTCCCATTTATGAAACGAGCCCTTCATCACGTGGCTTCTTGCTCTATTATTTGCTTACAGATATTTTACATAGCTAAGAAGGCCTGCTGTTAACTATAAGCTTTGTGTTTCAAGCTCTGCTGATGTAAAATGACTTGCAGAAGTTGGAGACGTCTGTATTTGGATTTCCAATACCTGTGCAAGAGTTAACGCTTTCTAAAATGCGCACGTGGTTCTTTAGGAAGGACAGGGAGTTGAAATTCACATTCACGGCCAACTATACACATGATTTCTTTTTCTTTTACTGCAGGAGCTGACGCTTCCTCTTTAAGAGGTGTGGTGCTGTGAAAACTGTTAGTGACCATAGAAAAAAAATGGACGTGTTGCAGATACTACGTAAAACCGCAGAGTGCTTAGAGTGTGATCACTGCAACTTCAGAGGAACGGACTATGAGAACATACAGATTCATATGGGTACCATACACCCAGAGTATTGTGATGAAATGAATGCTGCTGGCTTGGGTAAACTTATATTTTATCAAAAAAGCGCAAAACTGTTTCACTGCCACAAATGTTTCTTTACCAGCAAGATGTATTGCAACGTGTATTATCACATCACGGCACAGCATGCGGCACCTCAGAAGTGGAATGAGGAGCGGAAAGAACGGGCAGAAGGAGATTCAGACCCCTCCAAAAACAGTGTCACGTTGGAGCCACAGAAACCTACAGTTTCCCCTGAGACGTGCAAACCCTCCCTTTCTCCTGAACTCCCCAAATCTGAACCTGTTGTTTCCCCCAAGCTTCAGAAATCTTCAGTATCTCCAGAGCCCCAGAAGTCGGCTCAGGCAACTTCCTCAGAGTCAGAGCAGTCAGCCCAGGCTGTGTCCCCAGACCCAGAGAAGTCATCCAAGGCCACGTCTCCAGATGCAGAGAAGTTAGCCTCAGCTGTATCCTCAGACTCGGAGAAGCCGTCCCCGTCTGTGTCCCCCGACCCACAGAAGCCATCTCCTGCTGTCTCTCCTGAGTCACAGAAGCCATCTCCTGCTGTGTCCCCCGACCCACAGAAGCCAGCGCCGTCAGTGTCTCCAGAGCCCCGTCGCCATTCCCCGGTGGTGTCTCCAGAGCCCCGGCGCCATTCCCCAGGAATGTCTCCAGAGCCCCGGCGCCATTCCCACGCCGTATCGCCGGAGCCCCGGCGCCATTCCCCTGCCGTGTCTCCAGAGCCCCGCAGATACTCCCCAGCTGTCTCACCAGAGCTAAAGAAACCTCCTGCAGCAGTGTCCCCCGAGCCCCGACGCTATGCGCCAGCTGGCTCCCCTGAGCCCCGCAGGCATCCTTCTCAAATGCGTAGGCCCGCTCCCGCTGCTTCTCCTGAAAGCCGGAGGCCCGCTCCTGCGGTTTCGCCGGAGTCATGGAGACCCGGTCCGACCGTTTCCCCTGAGCCCTGGAGATCGGCGCCTCACGAGGTGCAGAAGTCTGCTGCGGTTCCTTCCTGGGCCCCAAAGCCCGCCATGTCGGTGTCCGTAGAATCCCGGAGGTCTGCCCCCGAGTCGCGAAGGCCCGTCGTGTCGCCAGAGCCTAGGAGGCTTGTCTCTGACTCGTGGAAATCTACATCCTTTTCTGAATCCCAGAAGTCTACTCTGGTTTCTTCTGAGCCATGGAAACCCATCTCATCTGTTTACCCTGAAGGCTGGAAACCTGTTCTGTCCCCTGACACGTGGAAGCATTCTTCTCCCGTTTCTCCTGAGCTTCGAAAGTCTAGTCACACAGTTTCCTCTGACTCTTGGAAGCCTTCTTTCTTTTCTGAGGTCCGTAAGCCTGGCGCTTCGGTGTCTCCTGACTCTTGGAAACTCTCCGAGTCACGGAAATCTATGTTTTTTTCTGAATCTCAGAAATCCACCTCTGCTGCTTCCTCCGAGATTCAGAAACGGGCTCATTTCCCCGAACCTCGGAAAAGAGCTCTGTTCCCAGAATCTCGTAAACCTAATCCTACCTTGTCTACTGATGTCCAGAAACGTGCTGTCTTTTCTGAGCACCAGAACCAGGTGTCTACTTCTCTTCTTTCTGCTGAAGGCCAAAAACATGCCCTATGTTCTGAAGCCCAGAAGCAGTCTCTTGCTTCTCCCGAAGTTCAGAAGCACGCCCTGTTTTCTGAAGCCCAGAAACTTGCTTCCATTTCCCCTGAAGTTCAGGAGCACGCTTCCTTCCCGGAGTCTCAGAAATCCGTTTCTCCTGAAACTCTGAAACACGGCCTCTTTGCCGAGTCCCAGAAACCCCCTCTTTCCGTTTCTCCCGAGAACCCCAAGCAAGCTGTTTTTACCGACTCCCAGAAATCTGCCGTTTCCCCTGACGTTCAAAAGCACGGTATATTTTCTGAGATGCAGAAGACTGCTGCTGCTTTGTCCTCTGATGTCCAGAGACACGCTGAAACTACTGTACCTTCTGAAATCCAGAAGAACATGCTGTTTTCCGAGCCTCACAAGCCTGCCCCGGGTTTTTCGTCTGAGCCCCAGACACCTAGTGAGTCTGGAGAGAGCGACTTCCTTTCTCACAGTTTAGATGATCAGAAACCACTGGATGATTTATTCTCACAGGATGAACAATCAATATTAGCCAAAGAATCACCAGAAGACATATTATACTCGTGCCCCAAAAAGAAGACCAAGAAGGAGAACCAGGAGAACTCAGATTCTGAACTAAACAGCAGCGAGTGTGGAAAAATGGAGATGGACTCGATGGAGATGAAGGAGCAAGAATCCAACAGTGACCAAGAGCAATATGATATGGAGTCATCCGATTATGGCAAGGAGAGCAAACTCGACGTGACTACTCCCACGCAGCCGCAGTGTGTGCTGCAGTTTAACGAAGAGAAGGAGGCTTTCATCTCCGAGGAAGAAATAGCAAAGTACATGAAACGTGGCAAGGGAAAGTATTACTGCAAAATCTGTTGCTGTCGGGCGATGAAAAAGGGTGCCGTCCTGCACCATTTGGTTAACAAGCACAACGTTCAGAGCCCATACAAATGCAAAATATGTGGCAAAGCTTTCCTTTTGGAGTCCCTCCTTAAAAACCACGTTGCTGCTCACGGTCAGAGTTTGTTGAAATGTCCGCGGTGTAATTTCGAATCAAATTTCCCCCGAGGCTTTAAGAAACATTTGACCCATTGCCAAAGCCGTCACAGTGATGATACACCTAAAAAACACTTGGACAGCCTTGAGCCACTCGAAGAACAAATTTAATCTGGGTTTGTTTGGTTGGTTTTTTTTTCCTACCCACCCTCCCCTTGTGCTAGAAAAGCTGAATTACAGAAGTGTTCAAAAGTGTTGCTGTATGTTAACAGAGTAGTTTAGTCGACCTGACAAGTCAAGAAGATGCATGGTTTATCGTACTATGTTTAACTTGTCTTATAGCTGTATTACCAAAATGATTTCCTTTTGAAAGTCATTTTAAATACGTGCTCACATCTTTGTATTACCCATCGGTAGAGCCATATTTTATTTTTCAGATGTACTATGTTTTTGAAACCAAAAACAACCGGATACAAATTAGTTTTATAAAGATTTGTAAAACACACAGGCAGTTCAGGACTGGAGTGGCAAAGCGACCCACGTGTATTCCTGTGAAGGCCGAACTCCTTTTTCTCCGCATTTGTTAAATGTCGTGTTTTTTCAAAATGTTTTTAACCCAACTCTCGAAATTCTCACTCAATGGAATGTGTGAATGAGCCAAGCATGAGAAACCACCAATCCTTCTGGAATTATTCTGCCCTGAGGTTGTAGTTGAGTGCATAGTCATTCCTTTGAAAATTATTGTGCTCAATTCTCCGACTTCCCCGTCTACACACTTAAAAAGCATCAAGGTACTTATTTTGTGACTTTGTATTTTGGCCATGTTTTAAGCATGTACTGATATACCTTAAATGGATGGATTAACGTTGGACTATGTATAGCTCAACACTTTTTCTTGATGATTCAGATGTTTGTAATGTCAGAAACCCCCTAAATTTCTTGTATTTGGTGAAATGTTACGCTTTAAGCTTTTAACAATAAAAAGAAACCCGACCTGGCTTTGGCCATTTTTCCTTTTTTTTTTCCTCCTCAAATCAAGGGCCAAACCTTTTGAGTTGAACATGTCATCTTGTTAAGTATCTTTGGCAACAAGAAATGCTAATTTAACCTGGACTTCTGCTCTGAATACTTCAGCCTTCTACTCATCAGTCCGTGAAAGCAAAGTTTCCCTTCTGCTCCAGAAAACCACATCAGGTGTAGGTGAGGAAAACTGTGGAAGACAAGAGCATGTACACTGCTATTTAGCGTGTTTACTTTTGTTCTCATTGCATGTCAGCCATTCAAAAAAACCCCATTGAATACTTTATAGTTGAGCAGGAGGAGTAAGTGGAGTTAAGTGGAGGTAGCACACGAAAAGTTTCATTCTTCTCAGGCTAAGTTGTGCCTAGACTTAAGCAGTTGCAAATATCAGCTTTGAGTATGAAGGTGATAGTGTAAAATCAATAAGGTGTAAGCTCCTACCCCAGAGCTTCAGATCGATTTTGTTCAAGTCTGTGTCTGATATCTTCTCTGTTTCAAGAGGGTTTCTGGAAGGAAAGGGGAAAGCAGGTAAAGCTCTACATTTAGGCGACTTCTCAGTGCCTGTGTCTTCTCAGTGTCTGTTAAGAGCAAGCTGTCTTGTCTCACACAGGACAAAACCCACTTTTTGCCCCTAAGACAAGTGCCCTTTGTTTGCTTTCATGGCATCCAGACTAGAATTCTAGAATACTTTTTTCCCTAGGAGTGGCTATAGGTAAATCTAAAAGACAGCACTTGAGTATTAAGGGTCTGCTAGGATAGTCTTACTTTGTATAAAAGCTGCTTTTCTCCTCTGCTATCCTTTCATCACTCTTGGCACAAGTCATTTGGTTGCAAGGGAGCCTTAGGCTGTTTGAATAGAAGGAAGAAATCAAGGAAGGATTTGTTTGAATTGGAAATGGTGTCACCTTTACAGTTCAGTGTCTCACTGCTGGCAGATAATTGTTTCTCACTCCTGAGTACCAGTTAACTACTTTTGATTTCTGGGAATCTGTCATCAAGGCTTGATGTCGTCTCTCTAATATTTCTTTGCTGTCTGACTTCAAGATTCTTTAATCTTGATTTACAGCTGTCAAAAGTGTATAACCCTTGGAGGTGAACTTTGCAAGTCCACTTGATGTTTGGGCATTCAGTGTCTTTACATCCAGATATGATGGGCACTTTCCAGTTTCTCTTAGTAAAGAATTTGGTTGGGACAGGGAACTTCTGGAGAGAGTCCAGCAGAGGGCCATCAAGATGATCAGGGGACTGGAACATCTTTCATTTGAGAAAAGGCTGTGGGAACTGGGGATGTTTAGTCTAGAGAAGAGGAGACTGAGGAGGAATCTCATTAATATGTACAAATATCTAAATGGTGCGTGTCAGGAGGTTGGGACGTTACTTTTTTTGATGGTATCTAGCAACAGGACAAGGGGTAATGGGATGAAGCTGGAACACAAAAAGTTCCATTTTAACATAAGAAAAAGCTATTTCACTGTTCAGGTGAGGGAGCCCTGGCACAGGCTGCCCAGACAGATTGTGGAGTCTCCTTCCTTGGAGGTCTTCAAGACCCAGCTGGACATGTTCCTATGTGACCTGATGTAGATGAACCTGCTTCTACAGGGATGTTGGACTAGATGATCTCTAAAGGTCCCTTCTAACCTTGCAATTCTATGATTCTATGAAAGTTGAAGGACGTTTCTGGTGTGTATTTTTTTCTATTCAGACTTAAGTGTTCTTTCACCCTTCCCTTACACAATGCTAGTTGGAGATCTTTAAGATGTGCAGGAGGATCTGCTGGAATCAATCGATTTAACCAGTTTCTCCAAGGAACTGTTGGACACCAGTAGATAGATCAGACTAGGGATTTATAATTTCCCTTTCAGATGACGTAGTTCCTGGGAAGGAGGCTGAATATTCTTTGAGTACAAACTGATCATTCTTTTTTTTTTGGCATAGAGAAATGTAAGTATACCACTTCAAGATTTACTTGTGAAAGAACTTGCTCGAAATATGGCTAATGCTATAATTTAGTCCTTGGAAACTCTCTGAACTAACTTCAGTTAAAATTGTTACTTCATTTCTCGTGTCAGAGTATGAAGCAAATACAGAGATCTGCAGTTCCCAGCAATTGTACTGCATATTAAATCACTGGGGCATCTTACTCATTTCTGTTCCTTAGCACAGAGACCCTTTGGGGTCAGTACAGTTTAGTTCTAAACTCAGGTTTCCTTTGGAGATGGTTTGCACAGAAATAATTCTGTGAAGGCACGTTTTCTTGCAATTACAAATCGAACATATTAGTTCAAGTCAGCATAGAGATGTGATTTCATGACTTTGGAGTATATCCTCAAGACACACGGATATTTCGCCCTCAATAATCAGCTTTAAGATCCTTTGAATTTTTAAAGAACACTAACAGATTATACATACGATTGAGAAAGTTCTTCTATGTGATCTTTGAGGGAAGATGTCAGTGAAAATGGCAGTTCCTTTTATATGATCCCCATCCTTGGAGGTGAATCTTTTCTGTATGCAGTTTTGAGTCCTTTTTATGGAGAATGCTTGATGGAAAACACAAAATGGAGACTGAGAATAGAGAAACATCAGAGGATGTTTCTGTAGAAGGATGTTGCTTTTCAGTAACATTAGCTGTAGCCATATGTGCAATGCAAACTCATCTTCATCTTTTTATTGCAAAAAAAACCCCAGATAATAATTGTAGAGAACCTCCAGTTGTGTTTTTAAAGTTCATTTTCACAAGCATACAATAAAAGTAGTCTTCTGGAGAGAACATAGAGGTGTTTTTAAGCAAAGGCTGTTTCTGTCACAGATTATAACTTCATGTTGTTTGAAAAAGATGCTTGCAAGAATTACTACTTTCACTTATAAATATTTTCTCTTCTTTCAGCATAGAATCATAGAATCGCAAGGTTGGAAGGTACCTTTAGAGATCATCTAGTCCAGCCCCCCTGCAGAAGCAGGTCCACCTAGGTCAGGTCACATAGGAACATATCCAGGCGGGGTTTGAAGACCTCCAAGGAAGGGGACCCCACACCCTGTCTGGGCAGCCTGTGCCAGGGCTCCCTCACCCTCACAGTGAAATAGCTTTTTCTTGTGTTAAAATGGAACTTTTTGTGTTCCAGCTTCATCCCATTACCCCCTGTCCTGTTGCTAACTACCAGAGAAAAAAGGGATGCCCCAGCATCCTGACACCCACCTTTAGATATCTGTAAATGTTAATGAGATCTCCCCTCAGTCTCCTCTAGACTAAACAGCCCCAGGTCCCACAGCCTTTTCTCAAATGAAAGATGTTCAGTCCCCTGATCATCTTGGTGGCCCTGTGTTGGACTCTCTCCAGAAGTTCTCTGTGCCTCTTGAGCTGAGGAGCCCAGAACTGGGCAGGGGTCTCCAGATGAGGCCTCACCAGGGCAGAGTAGAGGGGCAGAAGAACCTCCCTTGACCTGCTGGCCACACTCTTCTTGATGCATCCCAGGATGCCATACTTAAAAGCATACTCTTAAGCATACTTAAGATTATATAAATAGCTGTCTAGGTGTATCAGTGTGTTGCTTAAGCTCTAGCTCATAGAAGTCATGCAGAATGTAGCCACTGGAAGGTGACCATTTATGTAATATTAATGATCCTGGTCATTCTTGTATCAGTGAGCAAATTGTGGGAAAAAAAAGCACTTAATCCTAAACTTGAACGTTTAGGATTCAACAGTACTGTTTTAAAACAAGAATGATGTGTATTTCACAATCGCCTGTTCTGAGAAGGAGCCTCTAAAAGAAGTATTAATTTGATAGAAGTGAAATCAAAGTAGTTTGTGCTTCTTGTTATTGTCTGACATACTTGACAAGGTATTTCTTTTGAGCTGTACAATCCAAAGAATAGGTCTGTTTGCTTTCTTTTTTTTTTTTTTTCTTATTTTCCTTTTGTTCCCCTTTCCCTTACCAGACAAGTTTTGCCATCTCTACTTCATAAAGAAATGACCACGTCATTTCATGATCAGCACAGGACAATGTAACTGCAGCCTTTCTCTGGATAGTCCTGGCCACTCCCTTGCCCTCACTATTTTTCCTCTATCCAACTTTATTATTGTACAGCCTTGTGTTGATGCAGATAAGCCTACAGACTTTGCTGGAGATTTACTGTTCTTATGTTGTATTGTGGAGTCAGTCTGTTGATCTGCCTTGCCTTGTAACTGCAGTGGAAAGGGGCATGAAGGGGACATTCCTTCTGGAGGTAGAGGGCCAAGGCCAAAGAACAGTGAGCTCAGATGGGCTTATGGTAACTCTGAAACTGCACCCTGAATCACAGACATGCTGGCTAAGCTGTTCAGCAGGGATCTCCTGACAGCTCAGTTGCACTACTTTCTTACATCTACTTCTTACCTGTCAGTTGTCTGGATTGGTCTTTCTTTTCACCGCTTCTCTACCTCTTTATTCTGTACCTTACTGAATGCTCCAGGCAAGATTCTTCTTAAGCCTCATAAAAGAGTGCCAAAGCCACAAGTGATCAGGCCTGACAAAAGGGATAAATTACATATATGTGCTTAAGTGTTCCATTAGCTGAGCTCAGAGCCTTGGCATAGCACCTGAGACCTGATGTTCTAGCTGAAGCTGTGGGGTAGTCCTCATTGTACCTACACAATCCTTGAGTGCAACGGATGTTTGCATATGTATCAGAAACAAATTTCTTGATTACCTGTCTCTGATGCTTATACTAATATTGACTTTTCAAAGTACACAACTTTCTGAAACCCAAAACCTTAAACACCGGAGTTCAAGCGAAACTCAGTGGAGAGACAGGCATCAGTTTTCAGTGGCTTCTTCCAGTGCTGCAAGAGAAAATTTAAAAATAGTTATTTTCTCTTTGTGCACTCAGCATTTAATTTTATTCCTTATTTTCCCACTGTGCACAGCTATAGTAACTTAAGCATATTGAGGAAAAGCAGCTCTTCTAAAGTAATTTCCAAACCAGGCCAAAAGGCCTCTTGCCTTTTGAAAGTAAAAAGAAAAATAAATCCTTAAAATCGGAGAAAATGAAATTCTTGTATTAAGAATAAAGATACCTGTCATAGGTAACTGTCATCCTGACTTTGTAGAAGACAGAGTTGATCAGTTAAAGCATTTATGCTACGTATTTCTAGTCAGGAATAATCAAATGTTCACAGACACAAAAGTGTTTGTAACACCTTAGGTTATACATACATTTTAATCTGTAAAACAATAAAGATTTGAAACCAAAAAGAGGTAGTTTTCAGAAAATAACATATAATACAATGGAGAGCCCAGGTCATGATGTCATTCCTGCCAGCAAAGAGCAAAGTCTTGCAAAAGCATGGTCAGATCATGTAGGTCAACACCAAATTGTGAAGCTGGTATTGGAAGACAAGGGCTTGACTTTCATGATCGTGAGATCATGTAGCTGAAGGACTGTTAGGTGGAGGAAGAATTTGTCTTTTATGACTCAGAGACTCTGTGGGAGGACTGAAGGCTGCTGGGCAGAAATGGAATCCACCTGACAAAGGCAAAGAGCAGCATCTTTGCCAACAGTCTGGTAAACCTGATGAAAGTTTTGAACTAATAACAATGAGGGAGAGAGATGGCAACCTGCAATTAGGTGAATAAAACATGCAAAAGGAATGGAAAATAAAGGATGTGGGAGTCATAGGATCAGGTGACACCTCAGGAAGAATAAAATGGTGAATGGAGAACTGACCACAAACCCCATTCCTTGATGCTCGGTGCTGCTCATGGGGTGGAGGTAAAGAAATGGGGACTAAAGCCCAGGAAGAAGGGCTCTAATACCAAACTCTGACCACACAAACCCGATGCATACTGCTGCATGAGTAGAAAAAGTCTGTAAAAACAAAATGTGGGACTGTTACTGAGTGGGGTGAGTGGATTAGTGACAGCAGACACACAAAAGACTGGTGTACCCAGGACTGCCCCAAGCTGAGCAGCCTTATCTGTTTTGTCCAGGACTATAAGCAGCAATTAAGCCCTCCCTGCCCTTCAGGAGTTCTTAAGTCTGTAGAACTTGAGTCTAATTGTGGTCTTTTGTCCCTGGATGGGCTTAAAACCATGATAATTACAAAAGTTGAAGGAGTGGAAGACTTACCAGAAGAGAGAATTGAGTCAAGAGTTACTCAACCCATGGGACCCTATGGGTGGCATCCTAGGGTGCTGTGAAAGTTGGCTGGTGTCCTTGTAAAGCTGTTGTACATCATCTTTTACGAAGTCTGAGGGAGGTCTCCAGTCACTGGAGAAAAGTAAACCTTGCATCCATCTTCAAGACAGTTTGGAAGAGTGGTTCAGAATTTCCCCGGTCCTGGCAATTATTTCATCTTTAGAGTTTTGATAAAAATGATAAAAAGAGATGGTGAAGGTGGATACTTCACCTGTCAGTAGCATTCTGTAAATGTTAATACTTAAGCTGACTCTGAGAGCAGACTCTTTTGCACAAATAAAGAAATGCAGGGGGTTATACATCGAAGAAACCATAAAGCTCCTTCAATTCTCCTTCCTTCTGCAGAGTTTACGGATACGTACCACTGTAAGGGCTCAGCAATGCAGTAGCTACAGACCTGGGTTGGCCCAGTGACATTCTCTGCTGTTTTGTTATGGAGAACAATGAGGCCATTAATGACCAAATGTGGAGTTGAGAGAAAATCAGCTCTTCAGTTGAAATCGTGTCTGAGCATGCCAGTAACACACATATTGGTACTGCAGCCTCACAGATGGGATGGAAGGCTTTACATTAAGACCATATGTGCACTAGAGACGTAATGTAATGACCACTCAGCTGCGGCTTTGACTTCAGGGGTTACTGCTCTCAGCTGCCTGACTTCTTTTGTCTGTGCACTCTTCCCTACCTTCTTTTTGTTAAATTTTTCACCCATGTGATCTCTAAAGCAGAAACTAGTCACTACAAAAGTCTCAAGTATAAGTATTTTTGTATTTTAAACCAGAATAAATTTTAAGTGACTGGGTTTATGGTTAAATGAAACATCCCACTGTGGTGCAGACAAGGTGTTGTCATCCAGAAAGAGCAGAAAAAGTCAGCTAGGGCTGAGTGGTAGATGTTAACAACATATTTCTTAGGGAATGAGCTTGCACACTTCCACAGGCTGAGAGAGTTGGGATTGTTCTGCTTGGACGAGAGAAGGACCTTACGGCAGCCTTCTACTACCTAATGGGGCCTACAGGAAAGTTGGAGAGGGACTTTATAAGGGCATGGAGTGAATGGACAAACTGAAAGAGACTAGACTTACAAATACAAAGAAATTCTTCACTGTGAGGGGCACTGGAACAAGTTGCCCAGAGAAGCTGTGATTGCCCCATCCCTGGCAGTACTCAAGGCCAGGCTGGATGGGACTTTGAATGACCTGATCTAGTGAAAGATGTTCCTGTCCGTGGAATGAGGAGCTGGAACTAGACTATGTTTAAAGTCTCTTCCAATTCAAACCATTCTGTCATTCTGTGGTTCTGTGATGTTTAGCCTACATGTATCAAAATAGTCCCACCTGGATGAGTCCTTCACCACATGTCACCTCAGGTCCCTTTCAAGACCCTACCACTGAGCAGCTGAAACTTGTAACAGCTGAGCTACAGTTCCCTGTTAAATGAAATGTGTTCTAAGTCATCCAGAGGCAAATCAACATTTACCAGGATGTTAAATGCTGCTTCTTGCAGTTCAAATATTTTGCTGCATTCATTATTTCTGTGAGAAATAATTTCACACATTCTGTGTGAAATGCTGTTTTCCTCTTATTTTCAGATGCTGTTCTGCCCTATACCCAGCCTATTGTCTGTTATTACTCTTCCTCTGCTTCTAAACCAGCATCTTGTTTTCAAAGTCAGGATTAGAAATAATTGACAACATGGCTTATTACCTTCTAAGGAAAAAAAAAGGTAATTGTTGTGGCTAACTGTAGGCTGAGGTTGATACGAATCAACCCCTTAACAAACGAAATGCTTTTGGTATGCATGTGAGATAAATATGCGTTGGACAGAAATTGTTATGGCTTTTACTAGTAGCACTTGTTCAGATGTAAGAGATTGTTTTGTTACAGTTGTCTCTCATGTCTGACTTCCTGAGGATCCCAGAGCTAAAACAGTTCTCAGAACTGGCATCCAAAAACATTGTACCTGCTTTTGATTGTGCTAATCTCCATGGTGTTAGCTGCAAATGTAGCAGTGCAGAGTGTTAGAGAAGATCAGTGTGAAAATCCACACTCATGCGTTGCAAGCTTTGGTGTACATTTTAATCTGCACAGGAGGAATTCTGGCTTCTCTTTGAATTGCAATATGCCGATTTTTATAATGAATTATTTAATTCAGTGTGGATGCAATTCCATTTAAAATGATCCTATACTCTCTGCATTACTATATCACATCATTCATCTTTTAGTCTTGTTATAAGATTCTTTCAGTTAGCTCTGGCTTCAGCAGCAGATTTCTTGGGTAGGCAGGACCTCTCTTGTAGCTGCACAGAGATTTGGCTGGGGGGTTGTATTCATCAGCCTGCTTACACAAACAGCAACTAACTGATTTTGTGCCTGGAAGCCTGGCAGGGAGTAGGGAAGGTGTCAGACATCTCCCAGACTGCAAACCTTGCTAGAGCCCGTGCTTTTCTCTTAAGCTAACAAAAGAATTATAAAATATGGTTAGGCTTTCTAGATGGTGGAGTGCCCCATTCTAGGCTTGTGTGTCTGGGCACATCCCATGCCTGTGTGGTGCAGCCTCCCATGGGGTGGAGGATGCAGGATACAGGACGCGGGATGCAGAGCCTGGGCTTCTGCACTTTTTCCACCCCACTGGGGCCCTATTCCCTCTTGCCTCTCGACTTAAGTACACTCTTTAGGTTTTAAGAAGAGCTGTAATATCTACCGAGATAAAAATAAAACGACAGACGAATGGGGAGCGATAACAGCGTTGTGGTTTTGCACACATGACAACTATTCCGCTACAAAGACCTCGGCTTTGTGCTTTACCCAGTGCCGTTTTATCTCGTAATCGCTCGCTGGTCCCCTGAACACAGTTTTGGTAAAGTTACCCATTAGAGGGAGCTACAGAGCAATTTATTAGTAGATCAGCTTTGAGGCACGGTTTTAAAACGTGTTAAATACACGTACGGAATAGTAATGCATCAACCATAGGTTCAGAAACGGCTCTGGGCTTTTTTATTATGGTAAATATTTTTGACCCTCCTAAGACTGATTTCCTCTCCATTGTATCCAGAGTCTTCTCTTTTAAACAGCTTGTTTATTTTCTTTGACACCCTTCCCTGCTGTGCAGTTATCCCATTCCCAGGGCATGTGTATTATTTACAGGGATGTTTAAAATATTTCTGTAATCTCCAAAAAAATAAAATAAAATAATCACTCTTCTGTTCCCCAGGTCACTACTTCTCTCATCTTGATATAAAAAAAGGTGAAGGGAATCTCAGAGGAAGGCTGCCCTTCCCGTTGTGCTATTGAAGACCCATCCTGGAGATGAGCTCTGTAAGTCCAAAGAGGATTTAAGAATAGCCCACAGTGCAGGCTGGGCAGCCTCTGGCTGGTGAGAGGGTTTAAAATCTCAGACCTTTAAAATCTTGGCCACCAGAAGCCGAGAGGGTAAAGCAGGGCCATGAGCAATCCCCACAAGTCCTGCTCGTACAGTGTTCACAGCTAGCCCACGCTGCTTTTGCCAAAGACCTCTGGCACAGCTTCTTGCCCAAAGCTCGTGCAGGGCAGGGTGGGGAGCGATCCACAGTCACACAGACACTCACCGGAGGGAACCAGCGAGATGGAAAAAATGCATGTTGAAGAGCCAAATTTAGAGTCAGGTTAAGCTTTCCCAAGTGGGAGCAGGGAGGGAGCAGCCTCCAAGCAGGAAATGTGGCACTGCCATAGGAAATCTGCTGGCAAGGCAGGGGTGCTGCCAGCCTGACTTACCCTGGCTTAGGAAGTTTCCACTTCCAACACTGACAGCGCTTTCTTGGCTACTGATGGGCAGTGAGGCAGCGACTGTGCTCTGAGAGTCCTGCTCATCTGCAGGCTTGAAATCCTCAGGAATTTTGCCTGACTGAGGCCTTAATTTTGACATACTGAGGCAAAAGCTGTTTACAGATATAAAATACAAACAAGCCCCAAAACTTCTGTCCTTCATTATTTTACATTGACTCGCTTGTGGTCTGGGCCAGCTCCAGCTTTTTTTTTTTTGGCTCTCCACACTCCTTCATCCAGGCAGTGATGAAACTGGATAAGTCAAATGTTGAATTTGGCCTTGGCATGGTTATAATGTTGTTGAGAGTCAGGGGAAACTAAAAAATACTGCCTTGGCCATGGGAATCTGAAACCTTTCTGCTTCACTTACAGCAAAAAACAATCAGAAATCCTTAATTCCCTCCCTGTCACACTTCTCTAGTGTGCATCCTCACTAAGGCATTGCACAAACCATCAAGAAAAAGAAGTCAGAAGACTTTCATACCTTGACCTTTCAAACCTATCAGTGAGCAATCCTTTGAAACTTAACTTCCCACTGAAGAAACCCAGATTAAGCTAGAGAGACATTTTAAATTGTATTAAAAATGGCCACCAAAGATGGTCACATCACTTAGAAGCACATGCTACTTTTCAGTAATGATCTGCTGCTGCCAGATAAGCTGACAAAACAAGTGTGATGAATGATCTTAGGCGGGACCGCTGGCATAGCCTTCATCGTGCTTTTGAAGCAGCATGGAAGGTTCAAATGCCTATGCATTTACAACAGAACTGGAGTAAGTTATCAGCTCTGGTTTATGTCGTCTTGTTTGTGTCCAGATATCTGAAGATTCTAGTTTTGCTGATAAATAGCTCAGAAAATGAAACCACCACCGCTGGCTTGCACAGCATAATTTACATGGTTTTGCAACAGCTGCAGGACGCATTCCTAACACTTAGTGTAAATATACAGATAGGAATAATCCCAGGATAGGGGAGGGCTCTGAGGGTGGGAGGAGAGATGGGTGCTACAGACCAGAACCTCCCCAGCCAGGCTGGAGCCGCCTGGCAAAGAGCACAAAAGCACTGGAGACTTTGGTGCTTGTTATCCTGAGCTGTATCCTATCCAGATTTCTGAAAACAGGCTGTTTTATTGTTTGGATATAAACTGGTTGCTGATTAGATGCAAGTGGGTTTGTTTAATTAAAAAAAGAAAAAAAAAGAAAAAAAGAGACCAGCTAATTGAGTTAAAACTATGTGGTTTATGGGAGAAAACGCTAAAGATAATTACGGTTACCATCTGTTTCATCAAAACACTTGTTTGCTTTGAATACCTCTATTGTGTCAGGGCTGGTTTTAATATCTTGCTCAAATTTATTCCAGCGAGGAGGCATTTCAAAATTAAATCGTGCTGTTCGCCATAATCTCTAGCAGACAACAGAGTGCTGGAGTCTACAGTGACCTTATGGTGCTATTTCTTTTAAAGGAAATATTGCTGTGGCTTTAACCTCCGTGAGCTTAGCTCTGCACACAGGAAGCGTGTGTGATTTTTTTTCCTAGGGAGGTCTTTGTGGAAGTGTTCCTGTATGAGGCAAATTGTAAACGAGACTCTCATTCTTTTCACCAGTATCTCCTTTCCACTACCTGGCCACTATTTGATTCCTGCAACATTCATTCTCAAAAAACACATGAAGAATTCCCCTCTTCCCACCGTACTTAAACACACACACACACACGTATGTGCGAACATCTTGCTCTTAAGCCCTATGTGACAATATTTGTTAGATAACTTGAGAGTCTCATAATACACTAAGAAACATAGAATCATAGAGTGATAGGGGTTGGAAGGGACCTTTACAGATCATCTAGTCCAACCCCTTTGCAGAAGCCGGTCCACCTAGATCAGGTCACACAGGGATGTGTCCAGGTGGGTCTTGAAGACCTCCAAGGAAGGAGACTCCATACCCTCCCTAGACAGCCTGTTCCAGGGCTCCCTCACCCTTACAGTAAAATAGTTTTTTCTTGTATTTAAATGGAACTTTTTGTGTTCCAGCTTCATCCCATTACCCCTTGTCCTGTTGCTAGATACCATCAAAAAAAGGAACGTCCCAACCTCCTGACACCCACCATTTAGATATTTGTAAATATTAATGAGATTCCCCCTCAGACTCCTCTAGACTAAACAGCCCCAGTTCCCGCAGCCTTTCCTCACTTGTATGACACAGCCTGGAGGAACCAAGTTACTGGACACAGCAAGAGCTTTTACCCCATTAGCCTGTTTGCAGCTTGGGGCTGTTTATCACAGGCCCCTGCTGTACTGCTGGGCTGCCTGCATTCACTGGGGGATGCTAGCACAAGTACCAGTTCTTGCCTAGTTTCCAGGAGGGTTGTGAAGTATTTGAAATTAATATGCTGTATTGCTCTCAGTAAACAGGAGAGGTCAGACTAGTGCTCAGGTGATAGAAGCAAGGTGGCTGTGAAGCTGGCATCAGGAAAGCAAACCCCAATAACTCCTTATAACAGCCTCTGTCTTATTATACAAACATTTTCCAAAACATTCATTTGGCTGTCAAATGAGAAGGTATCACTGGACTGAATGTTTATAACTTTTGAGGCTCAGAGGAACACATGCATTCATGTGTACCGAATCTATGAATTCCAGGAAAACTCAATGGAGATTTAATCTGCTTTTGGAAGGAAAACTTCTTCGCTCTGCCTGCTTCAAAGAGAAACAAAAACATCCTTTATTATTCTAAGTAAGAGGACCCTACTGCTACCACTCAACATAGTGAAATGATGACTCCTTGAAAACCTTGCTGCTCTTATGTCTTGGATAAATACTGGCCTAATGGGAGCGATAAAGAATTAGGCAATACGATTAGAAGGAGAGATTGTTCCTGCATCGGTCCATCAGGATTAGCCAGGCTTTGTTCCATGGCAACTTAGCTAAGAATAATCATGACTGCAAATAGCGTTGTTCCAGTTTCTTGGGTGGAGCACAGAGTAAAAACTGCTGGTCTCCAAATGCAATTGTTAATGTGTTTGGCCATCCTCTAAATGTTGCCGTGGCTACGCTTCAGCAATTCACTTAGAGTTGTTGTTTTTGCTGTCAGACGTGGTGCACAAGGAGTTCAAAGCTCCCAAGTTTGTAAGGTCTTTGTATTTTCAGAGTATTTTTGGTAGGACATGATTTCTGACGTTAGCAGTTGAGGTTGCCGATATCATGTCTACCACCTGCTCTGACTCACCCGTGGTATCTGAGGAGTGAATGGCGTATGTGAGAGGTGTGGGCTGGAGCGGTCATGCTGGCACATTGGTGAATCCTGACGAGAAACTGGTTCTCAGGAATGCGGGTCTCTGGTGGAGAAGTTCAAAGCACCTTCTCTGTTCATTTGTGCTGCAGTACACGCATACTCAGGTCCTCTTCCAGGTGCAGCTGAGCTGTGCCCATGGAAGGGCAGTGTTACCAGTGAGCAGACTGATTACATTGATTCTGTTAAGGAAGAATTTTTAAGAGTCACAAATCTAGCATTTCTTTATATTTCCTGGGTTTATTACTCAGTCTCTGCTCCCTCTGCTTCACATCGCAATATAACTTTTATTTTCAATGTATCTGCCTGCCTAATCTGTGCTTGGAAACTATGATGCTTTCTTTAATTGACCATTCTAAGTTAGCATGAATTATTTTACCTATTTGATTATGGTGGCATATTCATTTAAACAGTGATGACAAGCATGAATTTAGCCACTGCAGGCAACACCAAAATTTTACACAGGGTTCAAAGTAGCACTTATATGTGTATTCAAAGCCACTGCAAAGCAGTCTGGTAGGAAAAAAAACACCCCATATTTACTGCCGTAAGGTTTAATGTGTATTTCCAAATGGTCACTTATTTCTGCTAAAAACAGCCAAAGACCTAGCAGAGGGTATGAAGACACCTCCAGTCCTCACAGGTGCCACTCTTCGAGGGTCTCACTGGGGCAGATCAGTGCCTTTGGGGCACTTTCCTGCCTCTCCTCCCCACACTCTTCTGGACACTCAGCAGCTTCTCTTTGGTGAGTCTGGCTGATATCAAGAGCAGATGACATCTCATTTAGCTTTAGCTGTCTGGCCTGAGCCTGTGGTCCAGGTTCCTCCATCAGCTGGTGGAAAGTGGTGGGTATCACCAGGGGATGATGGCTCGAGTGCTCTTGAGGCAGGCCTTGGAGTTGCGGGGCTGCCTCCTGCCCAAAATTCTGCTCTCCCTCCCCTGGCTGCAAAGGGGACACAGGCATCCAACCAAGACCCAGCCCAAATGTGTACAGAAGGAGGGGAGATGATTGTCAGCCAATGTGATTCAAACACTGATTCATTGAAATAAAGCACTGTTTATTCATCCAAAGGGATGTAGACTGCAGGAGAGGGGATGAATGGAGGGAACATACAAACGCACTTCACCTGGCTTCTTTAGAAGGCTATCCCCTTCCAGGTTTTAGTCTCTTCTTTTCTCCTAGCTCCAAATCTGGGTTCTCACCCACCTGGCATTCCCCAGGGCATTCACCAGCTGACAGCATCCCTGCTGATTTGCAATAGGCTTGTGGCTTTAGCTGAACTCCACCTTGCCTCACCATCATTGCCTTTCCCTTTTTTTTTTCCCCTTCAGTTCCTCATCTCTGTTTTAACCCCTTTACTACTGGAGTGGGCAGTAGCAATCTCAAGGAAATTACAGCGTCTTTATGACATAATATTCATACCAGCCACATTTACCACATGGTGCTCAAACTCTTCAAACATACAGTTTAATTGAAAGTAATTCTGCAGTCTGCTTACTTTTAAAATAGCCAGGGGAAAAAAAAAAAAAAAAAGGAGGTACAATTTGTGCTTGTGGTTGTTTACGGCCCTGCGTGCCTTTGGGAACACCGGGGATTTTACCTTCAAAGGCTACGGCCGCGTGGAAAACATCTGTAAATCTTGTGCAGACACGACAGAAAGGCTTCCTGGGGTGTGCCATTTGGAAACTCTGAAGCAGGTTTACAGACAGCGCTGGTCTCACTGATTGCAGTCCTCAGGCTTATAGAGGGTTATCCATGCAAAGCAGACCTAGGCCACGGGCATCGATTGCAACGAAGGGCCTGTCCCATCTGAGACTTTCCACAGGCAGTGTAGGTAGCTGAAGGAGCGATACGTGTGTGGCCACGGTACTGAAGGTCCCATCTGCTGTCCAGTCCTCTTGCCCCAGTAGAAGCATAGTTATGTGCTGTATTTTTCCCCTGAGGGAGAGTGTACATTGCTTATCAGCTGTGTTTTGGTTCCAATCCCCACCCGTACACTGTGCCCTCCTCTAGATGTACTTCTCAGGATGTCTGCTGAATCAGCCAGTTGAGGCTGAAATACTATTCAAGATAACTCATTTAGGAAATATTTATGCAGGAACAACAAAAGAGAAAAGCAGTATCCTTTGTCTGGAAGCTAAAGTGAAGTTTGCCAGCGGGAGAGAGGAACAGATGCTGTGCAGGCCAGTGCTGGTGCACAGGGCTGTGCCTTGGGGCTGGCCACAAGCCGCAGGTGACAAGGCTCTGGACAGATTGCACTCACGTCGCTGGAGTAAAATCACCTCCATGCCCAGCAGCTGCTGAATACCTGCCCTGAGCAGGAGCCAGGACTGTCCTTGCGCTGCTTACTGAGAGCGTTTGCTGCTCTTCAGTTTCAATTTAAAGAATAACCAATTTAGACAAAAATAACACACATTCTACTTCCCTAAATTACAAGGATTTATTCAATGCTTTGTGCTTTTTTGCCAAGCTCGTAAAGAAAGCCTCGTTTTTAATGCTTTGCAGGAGAGTGCTGATACTTTTTCCAGAACCAATTTAATCTATATAGATTGAAGTTTGATATCCCGCAGATGGTTGGCTAAATTAATAGAACAGTCAGAGTGACACACCGTAGGAATTTTATCAACACCCTCCCAAGGGAAAAAAAAACACGTTTATCCCAAGGGATGTGTCATAGGTCAAACAAAAACTATCATACCTCCTCCTTGTTTTGAAAACACCCATCATCTTTGCTTTTATTTTCCACAGACATATAAAAGGTTTTTGTCAGCAATTTGTCTTTTTATTTATGTACTGGTATGGTAACTAATTATTACAAGTTCTACACACTGCTAATTTTGCCCTAATGGTATTTCCAGTATGACAGCTTTCATCTGCTGACTAAACAAGCACAGTCTTGCCTTTTCTCAGCATGGCCCTGAGTCAAAACCAAGTCACTGGAGCCTGAGGATCTTAGGGCTCGCCTGTGCGTGGTTTTTGCATTAGTGCAATTCAACAAGTTTGAGTCAAAGCAGTGCAGTCCCCAAGCACGGGTGAAACTGCACTTTTGCTAAAGTGCTTGTATCAGCACAACTCATCTGAGTAAGTTTGATGTAACAAGCAGTCCATGCTAGAATAGGTGCATGGGAGTATACAGACTGTCTGTCCTCGTCTGACTGAGATGGTTCCACACTGTCCACCACTGTGACAGCATTCCCAGGACATTTTTTCTGATGAAACCTGCGTGAGACTTTTAGAAAGAGCCCATGGGTCAAGAAATTGGGCATTGTGCTCTTCACTAAGAACGTGAGATTCTTCCCTCTGCCTCTTTTCTGATCTGGGAATTAGGGGCTTGGACTCTGAGCCTACAGTTGGTTGCAGGGAACAGCACAGTGTAGGGAACATCCTCCTTCCATGTCACTTCACACCAAATGAGCAGGAGGAGGAAACAAGCTCTGCCACACACCCCAGTGCTTCAGACACAGAAGCTCATGCAACGGGCTCACCATGCAGAAACATCATCATGTGACCAGAGTCAGGGTAGTTGTCCTTGACCACATGCTCTACTGCATATGACACATCTCCTGTGCTGTGGGGATTTTGTTTGTTCCTTTTTTTTTTTCTTTTACTTTTTTTTTTATTATTAGAGCGTGGTCACCATGTGCTGATGGTGTAGGTACACAATGTGTTTGCTTTGGCAACGAAAGAAGCTGAAGAATTTCCCACCTCATCCCCCAGCCCAGCTGCTCATCCTGTCTCTCTAGGTTGTGCTGATGCAACTGTTTGCATAAGAGCACCATAAGCCAGGTCAGAGAAATAATGTACATTAAAAATTATCTCTCGGCAAAAAAAAAAGAATCTCTACCTTCAATTGCAAGGAGGTCACCAATTTGTGATGGGGACAGGAATGCCCTGCAGAGGGCAAGCAGATTTTTAATATATCAGTACAAAAGTAGTTCATATAGGACTCTGCAAAAGAAGTATGAAGCAGCTCGTGTTAGGGGCAAGAGGGTTAAAGCCATAAAATTGTGAAAAATGAGTGTTGAAATAAATAGAGCAAGCAACTAGGATGACATTTGGAATCACACAAACGTATTGTTATCCACTGTGAGCAGATTCTTCAATCTGACTAATCTAATCTAAACACTGAGCAGCCTGTATGTCTAAAAAAAAAGCTTCTACCAAAATATTGCAGATAACACATCTTGCCCTGGGGACATGATAAGGGAAAAGTGCAAACTAGGTATGACAGCTCCTAGAGGCATCATTTAACGCATGGTTAGAAGGCATTTGCATTCCACTCTAATGACAGTGTCAAAAACATACTGAGGAGAGGAAAGGAGATAGTAGGTCTCAGTTAAAAATTAAAGCACAGAAACACTGAAAGTTTTTCAAAGTGTTTTCTCTCTTTTTCTTTTCATTCAAATTAGACACCAGGCGAGTTCAATGTGGAAAAAAAAAAATAGAGGTAGCATTAAAGCTTAATTTTGGATGCTAAATTTACTGGAACAAATGTGAAAGCTTCTATTTCCACTGACATAAGTAAATGCAAGTGTTCCTTCAACCTGTTGGTTTTGTTTTTCTTTTAAAGCAAGCTGTTATGGTTAAAAAAAAAAAAAACCACCTCTTTCCAAACACACACAGTATTAAGCCTTCCTGCATGAATTCTTGTGTGAAGGAGTATCTTTGACTCAAACAGAAGCTCTTTAAGGACATTCCTAGACCATGTGTTTTGTAGGAGTTTGGACTAACTGATTACAGAATTTTTTCCTTGACTGGTAATCGATGAACCCACGTGGGTTCGTCCTACCACCCTGAAGTGCTATTGGCAAGAAAAGTGAGGCATTGAGGTTTGATGTGATTTGCAGTGAGGACAGGAACCAAGCTGCCATCTGATTTTACTGGTGATTCTCCAAGCGCTGGTTTGCCCACAGATGAGCTTGCTCAAGAATAACGAAAGAGAACTTCAGGTTCTGCAGATGAGAACTTGTTTGTGACTACAAACAGTACTGGTTGCTGTGTGACCCTTGAGTTATCTTTTCACTTTGCTGTTAAATTAAGGTAACAGATAGATAATAAAGCTTTTACCATATTTTAAGTGCTGTTTGGGTATAGTCTATACAACAATAGCTCCTCAAATGACTTTGCTCTAAACAGAAGAGGATTTAACACACATTTTTATCTCATGCTGAGAAAAGATTTCTGAGTAGGATTGGCCAAGGAGACAGTGTTTGCATTTTAATTACTTTACTGCCTTGAGTTTAAATCCTGCTTTAGTAAAACTGACTTTCAAAAAAAAATATTCTGGTGTCATTTTTCCCTGTCAATGCTGGAAATCCCATGAAATCACCAGTGATCACATTCCATAGGTTTGGGGATGAAATCTTGAAGATGTTCCTGAGACACTTTGGCTATGCATAGAAAGAAATTGGAAAACTATCCCTTCATTCTTTGGCTTTGATACAGAATGACTCCTGTCTTGTCAACACAGACTTTGCTCCTGCCCTTTGTGCTCTGGCAGGAAGGTCTGAACAAGCTGGAACACAAGAAGTTCCAATTGATCATGAGGATAAACTTCTTTCCTGTGAGGGACCCCTGCCATAAGCTGCCCAGGGAGGTTGTATCATCTTCTCTGGCAGTATTCAAAACCTGCCTGGACATGTTCCTGTGTGACTTGATGGAGGTGAACCTCCTTTAGCAGGAGGTTGGACTGCATGATCTCTAGAGGTCCCTTTCAACCCCAACCATTCTGTGCTTCTCTGAGTCCAGCAGCCTCGTTCCTTTCTGAGTCCAACAGTCTTCTTCCCTTCCTGCTTTTACCTCTTGCCCTCATGCTGCACATGGATCTCTTCCACCTGTGTGGAGCTGGGCTTTTAGTAACCAACATGTTATTCTCTTAAAATGCACTTCAGTGTCTCTTGGCAACTTTTTTTTTTCCCTGTTGGTCTGGAGGGAAATATTTAAAACCCCAACAAACAACAAATTTCAGCTGTTGACCTCAGCAGTTCTTGGGAACTACATCATTTCCCTGATACTTGCAATCCAGTAACTGGAGAGGACGCAAGCTGGATGGCTTTCAGCCAGGGAGCTAGCTCTTCTGCACATCTCTGCAATCGTTCCAGTCTGTTGCCACAAGCGCCATGGACAGTTTCAAAAAAACAAAGACATGTTAAAGATGCTTCAGTCTTTGCAACTGTGTACAAAAGAGGAGCAATGAGCCTATTGCTACTTTGGGGGATTCAGAAGCTGTAATACTGGGAGGTGAATGAGACCATGTTCTGGCATTCCTTTTGCAACAGGCACTGTTGCAAACAGTGGCAAAGTGGTGATTTTTTTTTCATGAGATTCAGATCAAGTACATATCCTTGAGAGAGCTCCATGCTTCCCACTCCAAGCAGGTTACTTACATGAGCTGATGGCCACAGAGAATGCAAATTCAGGTAGAATGGTATCAGCCTACCCAGGGGGTAGACATGTGCTCCCCTGCATATGTGACTGATGTATATTTTTGTGGATCCTACCCTCTTCTTGTGTGTTTACTCACACAAACTTGCTGGAATTAGAGTTAATTAATAAAACAGAAAGCTTTCTCATTGGTTGAATTTTTAAAAAAGGAGGCACCACTATGTCTTAACAAAAATGTATTATATTCCATCAGAATACAGTGGGGCAACATATATTATGGAGATATAGGAGGAAATGCATTTACTCTTATTTCAACCACATATATGTTGATAACTTTCTTTTATCATGCAACTCCCCGGTAGATTTTAGACAGATCTTTATGTTGCGTTCCAGCCATGGCAGCGTAATTATTACTAAATAGCTACTGTTGTTGCTTTAATGTTTTTTGGGGGATTTCTTTTTGTTGGAATAGCTGATTGTATCTCTCCGCTCCTTCCCTGCTGCGGTACCAAGCACTTGAACAAGTCGGGATTTGCCACTGCTGTTAGACAAGGGTACATCTGAGGGCAAGTTTCAGCTATGTAAGGTGCCTGGTTCACTTTTAACCAGCACTCCCAAGGGTGACCACTGGGACAGTCATGCCAGCTCCTGCTGCAGAAAAGGCAGAAATAGCTAAGGGATCACACCAGAGCAGTGTTGTGAATGAAGATGACACTCTCTAAGGCCATAACCTAAAACTACAAGAGGCAATGGTACTTCAGCCCTTTGAAAACTTTCTCATGGCTTCCCAGTTCAAAAATCTATCAAAATTCCCTTGGATTTCTTTTTTCTTTCTGAGTGACAAATGTACCAGTCTAGCTGTGCAGGGTAACATGCCAGGGATCAAACTTATCTGTCTCTGACCAGGGTAGTGTGGTGAACGAGGAAAATATAATCACAGCTGGATAGCAAATGTGTCTTACACATAATACTTTTTTTTTTCTGCAGGGTTCTGTTTTAGTGCAAGTGGATAGCAGACAGGCCCTGCATGGATAACAGTCACTGTCAGCTACGCAATAATTTGGTGTTCTCCTTATAGGGTCTCAAGCCCTGTTTGTTGAACACCTCTCAGGTCTTGTTCAGAGGAGAAAATTCTTTTCTCAGAAGACTTTCTGTGTGGCTTGTATCAACAAACATCTCACGTCTTACGCAAGCTGTGAGGGTGGCATCATCTAAGACCCACATCAGAAGTGTCTGTATTCTGTGCGTTGATTATCCTGGATGTCCTACTTGAGAAGTTATGGACCCAGCATTGTGGAGCATTTGCCTTTAGTTGTCACAAGCCAAACCTGGTAGGAAGGGTTCTTTCTCAGATTCTTCCTAGAACTGAAAACACAGAAGAGAAAGGCCTCCTCATCTCAGTTCATCTGCCTGTACCCAGGACAGTTGAGAGTGAATGAACTGCATATATACAGAAGGGCCTGCTCAGCTCTAAGCTGGACAAAGTTTCCAGAAAATAAAGGTGAAAGTTGCTAGCATGTCTTACCTGAGCATATGCAATATATATTTTTTTCAGACATTTCAATCCAAACTGAAATTCTTTCATAGAATCATAGAATGGTAGGATTGGAAGGGACCTTTAGAGATCATCTAGTCCAACCCCCCTGCAGAAGCGAGTTCACCTAGATCAGGTTGCATAGGAACATGTCCAAGCAGGTCTTGAAGACCTCCAGGGAAGGAAACTCCACAACCCCTCTGGGCAGCCTGTGCCAGGGCACCCTCACCCTCACAGTGAAATAGTTTTTCTTATATTTAAGTGGAACTTTTTGTGTTCCAGCTTCATCCCATTGCCCCTTGTCCTGTTGCAAATGTTAATAAGATCTCCTCTCAGTCTCCTCTTCTCTAAACAGCCCCAGTTCCCACAGCCTTTCCTCATATGAAAGATGTTCCAGTCCCCTGATCATCTTGGTGGCCCTGCACTGGACTCTCTCCAGCAGTTCTCTGTCCCTCTTGAGCTGAGGAGCCCAGAACTGGACACAGGACTCCAGATGAGGCCTTGACATGGCAATCTTTACATATTTTTAATGCAAAAAAAACCTGTCCATTGGGGTTATTCTGTAGTGCCTGATCTCCCACAGCTGACATGAAAAGCCCAAAGCCGATGATTAAATCAAACTGAAGTCAGAGAGTGGAAAATTTCAGACCATCTGTTCAAAGTTATAAACAACTGAAACTAAGGTATTTTTCTGGCTCAAGCTTGCAACCATATCTACAAAAACTGGGTTTAGTTGCATTTCTTTAAACTCTGTTCCTTTTCTTTTTTTTTCCCCTTACACAAATACATTTGTAATCTAAAGCTCCAAATGCACCAGAAAATACAAAACAAACAAACACAAAAATCTGCTTCCTGCAGAAACGAACAGTGAGAAAATACTCTTCAGAGTCAGAAACAAGGGGACTGTCCACAGGGAAAACAAGCCATAGTTTCATTTGCTTACAAAAATGGCTTAGTCTTAAATGTCGTGTGGGTTTCTTGCCACCCTTGGCAGTGAATTACATTCATCCTCCATCCATAGCTCTTTGACCTGTGGCTTCATTATGGTCTCAGAGGAGTTAAGAGTGCAGAGTCTCCAAACCCTCACAAAAGAAAAAAAAGAAAAGAGTTTTTTTTTTTTAATCTTTTGCATTTTTTACATTTTTAACATATCTGTGGCTGTTGCTGCACAACAGGTGACCTGCAGGGGTGTACATTCAGTTAAATGCTTCTGTGGCTATCAACTCAGCAGCTTCAATCCTCAAAACTCCTTTCCATTTGAGAAAGTCTGCCAGGGTGAGGACGATTCCCTAATTAACCACATCCTCGGTGTATCACCATTAGATAACACAAGAACACGTGTTCATGGCTTGCTGCTTCATCAAGCTGCTGTACTGATTCATTTCCCATCTACTGGCACCCGGAGAGCAGAAAAGCCTGGGCTGACAGCAGAGATGTAAAGGAGAGCACCATCACCATGTAAGTCTTTTTCACATGGTGTCTCTCCCATCATTTTTCCACAGATGAAGATTTGCCCTGTGCTACCCGGAGAAACCTGCCCTCTCTTTACATCCCAGAGTAAGAGATGTGTGTGGTAGGGTCAGGCACTTGAAGGGTGTGTGTTAAAATGTGTGTTTCTTGAACTCAGTGGCAGTTGGAAGCTGCTGCCTCACAGGGGGATTAGCTGGATGCCAGTATCTCTGGAGCAGTAATACCCACACATCAGTTCCCACCAAATCCTGCTCCTGAAGGTGGGAGAGCTCATGATTAATTTATTGTAGTCATAGGATTATTTGCCTAAAAGAAAAGCTGGGGCATGCTGCCCTGCTCTGAGCACCGCACACACCACAACGATTAATTCTTCTTTGAGGGATCCCCTGTCTGATTATGGCCATCCGAGTCCTCACAGCCCAGGGCCTGCACTCCTTCTGTAGTCAGGGAACAAGGGCCACAAGTAGGCATCAACAGAAAATGTTTCCTCTGTCTTGCTTCAGACACCCACCTCCATACAGGAAGCCTAAGCATCCAATTTTTGGTTCAAGCTCTCAGAAAGCTGTGCTTGAGCAAGACACATCCACTCCTCTATATTTAGAAATAAATCTTGCATTTCTCTGAGGACATGAGAAAAGATCTACGTTTTCAAGCATCTCTATGTTTTAATTTCATTCCACACCCCCTCCCTACGATCATTTCCTGTCCCCCCCATGTAACCTGTCCATCTTTGCAGCATCATGACTGAGGAAAAACTGTGTGTGTGTGTGTGGGTGTGTGTGTGTGTGTGGGGTGTGCGTGTGTGTGTGTGTACTTCCAGGGTCTGTTAGTTAACAAATGTGATGGGTGCATGAATTACTGGCAGTACAGCCTGGTGTGCTGAGTTATTTCAGGGACTCGGTGTTGTTTTTACAGAATGCACCATATTTTTTGTTACCTGTCTGCAGCAACACTGTTCCTTATCACTGAAATTCATCACTGGCTTCTCCTCCAAAGAATAGCCTCTTCTAGGTGGCTTTACTGGGCCTGTCTTTTTCTGCAAGCGTGTTTCCTGAAGAGGCAAAGCACTACTCCCATGTGTCATGATGACTCCTTTCTCCCAGGAGGTATATCAATCTTAAGGATTAGACTCAATGTGCGGAAAAGTGCTGGGAGTTTCCCTGGAGAGATAAAAAACTCTGTTTAGTTCAGCCAGGGATGGTTAGCTTTCATTCTGGCAAGAAATAACAGTTTCGTGATTTAGCCCTGGTATCAGTGTGCCAGTTTAAGTCCACATTGAAACATGGCTCAACTGTTCTTCTGTCAGTAGTTCCGGGCCAGATGGCAAGGCCTTATGCTGACCTGCATCAAGGGAAATACTGCGCTTTGATCTACAGTACTGGCTAGCCCAGGCTCCTGCCAAGCTCCTCACTCCCAAGCCTCTTTACCTACCACTGAGCAGGCTTTTCAGCTGTGCATTTGAATTCTCAATCCTGCTTTGTCTGTCTTTATTTGCTTTGCTGAAAGGCTCCCTTTCCCTCACTCACACACTGGCATTGCAGACCAGTCTGCTTTGGAAACAAGCCTGAAGGTGTCCAATACATGTGATACAGAAGCAAACAAAATGTTTAACATGTTATTCTAAAATAACTGTGTGTACAATGTAAGGGAAGTGGGGTTTGGTTAGAATTCTTGTCCCACCAAATAAAATCCTGAGTGCTTATGCTACCAGTAGCAACCTGCTACACATCCTACTTTCCCACAGCATTTTCTTACACGCATTTAGACTGTGCTGAGGGCTCAATGATATGAAATGGAGGTGCTGAGCTGACAAGAGGTTTGAAAGAGAAGCTTTGAAGCACAGAGCTGACCACAAAATATGAGACAGGTAGACAAAACAAGCACTTGGCCAAACAGCTAGTTGGGAGGGTGATGTTACTCTAAACCAATTAGGGTTATTGAAAAACAATTAAAAGTTACAGATTGAAATGCCTTTGATAATGGTAACTCTGCTAGTTTTGGGATACAGTTAAATTTCTATATGGTAGCTGGTGTGGGGGCTACGTTTTGGATTTGTGTTGCAAAGTGCTGATGCAGAGATGTTTTGGTTACTGCCGAGTAGTGCTTACACAGCATCGAGGCCTTTTCTGCTTCTCACACCACTTGCCAGGAAGTTGTGAGGGGGACACAGCTGGGACAGCAAACCCCAACTGACCAGAGCAATATTCCATACCATATGGCATAATGATATGGAATATTCCATACCATCATGGCACATAAAGCTGGGGGAAGAAGTGAAGGGATGTTTAGAGTGGTGGCATTTATCTTTCTAAGTCACTGTTCTGTGTGCTGGAGACCTGCTGTCCTGGGAATAGCTAAATACCTGCCTGCCCATGGGGAGTGGGGATGAATTCCTTGTTTTGTTTTGTTTGCCTGTGCAGCTTTTGCTTTACACTATCTCAACCCGCGAAGTTTTTTCATTTTTACTCTTCCGATTCTCTCACCCATCCCACCAGGGAGGAGTAAGAAAGTAGCTGTGTGGGGCTGGGCTGCCTATGTGGTTAAACCACAGACGTGTGAGCCTACAACGAAGAAACACCCTTAGGAAGTCAGCTGCCAGCTGTGCTTTCCACTGAAGGGGAAGCGATATGTTACTTCTTATCAAAGCTCTTCATCTCCACTGAAAATGGTGGATTTTGCCTTTGTCAGTGCTGAAATCTCTAAAAAGTGCAAATAACTTTAAAAGGGAGAGAAATATTCTCTCTTTGTGTTTGATTAGTAATATTAATGTGTAAGTAGTATCGTAGCTTTGAAATATTGTGAGAGTTTCTCACTTTACATCAGCTCCACAAGCAGAGCATTTGTCCAGTGCCAGAGTAGTCTGGCATGTCAGCCTGGCTTTCAAGAGACCAATGTCATTAGTATTAATCATATCTCCATTGAGATGTCCTTTTTCTCTTTTCTTATGAAGAAGCCAAGTCTGTTAAATACAGCTTGTTCGTTGACAAACTTTCCATTCTTAGGAAAGGAGGGGCCTTTTTCCCCTTTAAGGGCGCCTGTTCTACTTCTTGAGGGTTACTCATTTCCAGTACACTGGCAGGTAGCATAGACAGCAGGGTTTAGCAACAGATTTTCTATATCTGAGTCACAGGATGTACTATGGAAAGAATATACTGTTCTTTAGATGGAATTAGTGTTTTCAATTTAGGACATACAAAATGTAAAAATTGGCAACATTTAAAACGTGGTGATGGCTCACTGTTTTCTTCACAGAGGAAACGTGGCCAAAGCTGCATCAACCTTTTAAGAAAAGCACATGAAGCCTCTAACATGTTTCATTACGTTTCGTTTTTGCACTGGTAGTGACTTGTTTTGAAATAGTGCCTCCTCACTTAATCCTGTTCCCTTTAATACAAAGCAGTAAATAACCTGAGATGTACTTCCCTGCTGCACGATTACACGGAACACAAGACTACCGTGAGTGGGAACCAGTTTGAACGATCACTGCGTAAACACCTTTCTGTGTGAAAAGCCCGTCTCTTCTGTCTCTGCCTGTTGCCATGCCATGTGCTTCTGAAGGTGTCTAGCCATCGGCTATAGTTCAATTAAGCAGAGCTAGTCAGAACTCATCATCTTCCCACTCTTCGTCATCTCCTTGCTCTGTCGCTATCGGCAGTCACCCAGGCTGGCTGGCAGCTACTCAGGCTTCACGTATGGGTAACATCTAAATCAGAATTTGAAATACAGTTAACCCTACCTCCAGGCACAGGGTAAGTAAAATCAGTGTTCCCCAGTCCGTCACCAGCTCCACGAAACATGAGAAGGGGATCTAGGACAAGGCTGCAGAATATCATTTGTAACAATGGTTCATGCAGCTACACACCTATATGAGGGATCAACAGTCAAAAGAAGTAGTGCTAAGAAACAGACCTTCAGACTTCAGCTCTTTTTTTTTTTTTTTGTGGTTGTAATTGCAAATCTTTGTGGCACTGCTATATCAACAACCTTCTGCGATCCTCTGACTAACAACGTTGAGGAGCACTGGAAGCGACACCGCCCAGTTTCTATGACTTTTTGCACTATGCAAAGGGTAACTAAGCAGCATTTCACAAGGCCTGTATGTCTCTTCTGCATCACAAATGTGACCCTCTGCAGCAGCAAGGAATGTGATAAGCAAGTCAGGGTGGCTGTAATCCCTGCCTGAGTGGCCATGCTCAGGAAGTGCCTTGAAGAGAAGCCTTGAAACTTTTCTCCTTTCACTGAGAAAGCCATTCTCTGCAGGCAGTATTAAAATTACCTCCTCTCCTTCCTTCAAGCCCTTCTTAAGATCCTTCTTTGCCATGCCACCTAGCCTCACAGATACCCACCAGCAGGTACAGCTGGCCAATGATGCTATTGCAAATTGCACTGACTAGTTTTGTCTCAGCGCTTGATCTCTCTGTCTCTCTCATCTCTTATATTGCAATCAAACTGTAAAGGTCCAGGGCCGTGACTATCTCCTCCTTTTCTGTGTATCACTTAACCTAACAGGTTCTAGCTCATGCTGAGGATGTCAAGGAGCTAAAGAAAAAAATGCAAAGAATTAAAAGAACAAAGAGTTAAACAAAGGAAGTAGTAAGTACCTATATTTAGCACGTTATTCATATTTTTAAGCAGTTGCTAATGGAAAAATCACCATAGGGATAGCAACTGTTACTATTTTTGCCTTGGGTAGATCTTTTTATCTGTGAATCTCAGAGCACACCAATTAAAGACTTTGCACATATCCAACTACAAATAATTCCCATCTGGAAGGGATGGCGTGCTGAGAGCGAAGCAATCGAATGCCAACCATATCCTCATCTGACATTATCACTGCAGATCTGAGGTTAAGCTTCCATTTTTAAATTAGGTAGCAATCTTAGTATGACACGATTGCATGAAGTAGTTCCTCACCTACTGTTTGATACCTGGGCCAGTTAGTCACTGTCAGATGATGCATGTTAGCTATGGGCATGTACTGGCAAATCTGTGGCTTTTGAAGTAACTCGGCCATTGGTCAGAGACACCTGCATGCTGCTCTGCTTAGCATTAGCAGTAAAGCTGGGATTCAGCTTCAGAGTTGAAGGTGGCAACTTCCTTCTCCTTTCACCACTCATCATGTGTGGTAAAATAATTCCATCCTGCAATTTCTTACTGACAGCACTAAGTTTTCCCTTTATGTGATGCCAGCCAACTCTTCTCTGCAGTAAACAGCAGAGCAATCACTGTCAGCACCAACCATACACCTTTTCCTCAGGGTCAGGCAGCTGCAGCTGGAAGAAAAGCAGCTGAAAGACAAGCAGCACATAGAGAGCAATAAACTTTTAAATTTCAGTAAAAATGAATTTTCAAGTAGAAATCAGCCAGCTTTTACATTTTCACCACGTGGTGTTTTACTAAAACTGCTGCAGGGGGTTAGGTGACTTTTCACTTGCTGTGTGCCCACGGAGAAGGATGAAGGCAATCACTTTCTCCACACCCCCCCGCCCCCCATCCTGTTCAACAACAACGTGAGTGGTTCCCATCTCTCAGAGGCCAGCTACCCACTTGCAAAACTCCCATAGGCCAACTGTTCTTCCCTTTTCACAGACCAAGAAACTCCCTGTATTTCTTGGAGTGGCTCTAAGTCAGGTTTGGGTTTGTGCCATTGACCTGTCACAAGGACCCAGGCAGCCAAATAGGCGAAAGGCACCACTGTCCCATTTAGCTATACCCTTCAGTAGCTGTTCCAGTTGTAATTCCCTTTTTGTTCAGCCTGGAGCAGATGGCGTCTCAGAGCACTTACAGGAGGGTGGAAAAGCTTCCAGCAGCAAAGTCTGGAGCCCTGAATTCAGCTCATCTCACATCCTCCCCCATGCCCAGCTGTGCTGGCCCAGGGGGCTGTCTGCTCAGATGGTTCCAGACAGAAAAGACGGTCAGAAGGGAAAGTAGCAGATGGCAGCTGAAGTTGGATCAAAACAAGGAGGCCTCACCTCTGTGTGACAAGAACTGACAGGAGCTGGATATTTTTCTGGCTGTTTTTTGTTTGGCTGTGTTTAAAAAGTGCTCCTCTGTAGAAGACTTGGAAGTTTCTGATTTTAAAACTCCACAAATTTCTGCAATGTTTTCCCTATCTCACTCTGCCTTTGGTTGTAAAGGGACAGACCCAGACCTAAGTTGGAGTATTTGAATGTGAAGCTGAGGTAGCAGGGCCCCTCGATGCTGCCATGTGGACCAGCTGTAATGCTTCAGCTGTGGGGAATTTTTGTGATGGGTGTTCCATCTTTCTTGCCATGTTTGCCGTGTGAACATGTCTGTGCAACATGTGTAGTAAAAGCAATGCAGCCTTTGCTTTGGCCCTCCCGTGTTGACAGGAAGCTGGCAAAGCTGTTTGTAGCCCTTCCCAGGTGCCCTTCTTGTGATGATGCCAACATGTTTTGCAAACACTGAATTGGCCAAGATAGCTGCTTTCATGTGCGTTAAAATTCTCCCATATAAAGTACTAGTAGAGGATGAGTAAAAGAGTGGCAAACAGGCCTGCAGGAACTGGTATATGCCCATGCAGCACTACGTGGCTCTGGATACAGTAATTCTCTTGTGCAAACCTGTGGGTATTTAGCAGAGGTGCTTGCTGCCAGCTGTTACTCTTTCTTTTTGCTTCTCCTCCTCAGACAAAAAAACCCCCAGATTGTTTGGGCTGGAAGGTTGATGTCACACCTATAGATAAAGCAAGAAAGTATCAGAATGTTATCATTCAATTTTGCAATCTCAGAATTGGGGAAAAGTGAAGGATGAGGCCAATACATTGACAGCAAAGCTTGCTAGCAGGAAGAGAAAACATGGCAGAGAATCAAGCCTATCTCCAAGAATTAGGTCTTCACTACTTAAATAGATTAGGCAGCACAAGCCTGTGTTTGCTACTCTATCAGAAGTGCTGGTGCCAGTAATTGTATTTTTGGCATGAGACTGAAGTGTCCCAGCCACTCTGCAATGAGGTCTCTGAAGCAAAGGAGATGTAGCTATGAAGTTTGCCAGGTGGGAGGAACTGAAACCCAAGCACGTCTGAGTCAAACTACTCCTTAATCATGTTCATAGTAGACAATCTGTTTCTTCTGGCTTTCATCCCAATGATTAGGACCCCTCTGAGCATTTCCTATCTTTTCCGTCTATTTTTATCTGGAAGAGGCTTTACAGAGCATGCAAATATCTCTGGGAGAACAATACTCAAGGAAATCAAACTGTGTGCCTTATTCCAAAGGAGGAAGCGGTTTTGATAAGCTTTCCTGGTTCTCAATTTTGACAGATTCAAAAGCAATTTGCAAAGCTAGGAGCCACCTTGTTACAAGTTGTAGCAGAAGATGTACTGGTGAAGGTCCTTGGCCCATCAGCAGGAGTCTGAGTGTGAGCAGATAGACTACTGGAAAGTTGTGTCCTGCAGCACCATGTGTTTGGTGGATGGTCATCTTCTGGGATTCATATGGTAGTAAAAATCAAAAACTGGATGCAATATTGGGGTCTCAAACTATTCATGAGGTTTTCTGAAGCTATCTAGAACAGTATATAGCTGACATGGGGAATGGTGATTGTCTTTCCTTTGTGCTGGGGCTCCATCCCATCATCATCCTGTAGATGGAAGGAGCTACAGGGAGCCCTAAGGCCTGTCTGGTTGCATGGGGTATGGCCTTCTTCAGTGGAGGTATCTCTGCAGTGGAATAGGCAGCCTCTGAGATATGCTCGAGGAGTGCATTGGTTGTTTTTTAGTGTCTGCACTAATTGGTTTTGTCCTGCAGACAGCCCCACAGATTGGCAAGGGGCCAGCCTGCATCACCCAGCCCTTGGTGGCGGTGGGCTGTTGATGAAAGAGCCCATTTGCCCCATGGCCAGCCAAAAGTTAGCTCATGGAGCAGCCCAACAAACTCATCCTGGCCTGCCATGGCCACCCTGGAGGCCTTCACCCTTCCTCCACTAGTGCTGGCCCTGGTGTTCAGGCCAAGCTGAAGGTGCTTTAAAGAGGGATAAAACTCTGTTGAAGCCCCTCTGAAAAACTTGGCAGTGCCTTAAGGACTTATTCTAGTTTTAAAGGACAGTTGTGTTATTTTTCTTTTCACTAGGGTATCAAAGTGGCTGCCAGATTTCCCCACCTTATTTGCAGAAACCGAAGAGCCAAAAATAATCTGACAGAAAGCTGTCTCCCAGCAGTATGGGCTCTTGCATTGCCATGGAAATTTAGAAATATCTGACAGCTTAAATCTCACTGAAAAGAAAATGAAGTAGTAAAGTGTCACAACACGGCAGGACACAATCTGTCCTTCCTGGATTTCCAGTGAGGTAGACAGCTTCGAACCAGCGTCAGACAGAGTGATGTGGGACATAATGGGCCTCACTGGCAGGCAGAAGTAATGCCTTGAGCAGCTAAAGTGCATTGAAAAACTTCTATCGTGCCCTTTGCAAAAACATGCTAGTTAAACATTAACATGGTTCCCTTGCCAGTGGCACAGGTCTGAGGATGGGGACACGCACAAACGATCACAGCCTTGGGTTTCACAGATTCAATGTTAAATCTTGGCTTAAAGTTCCTCAGCCCGCATTTACCTCATAGCATGAGTCATTGGCATTTCTGACATAGTGATTTTAGGAAATAATATTGCTGGCAGAAGCATGACGAAAGTGTGGTTAGACAGCACTGGCTAAATCTGTTGAGGAAGGTGCTGCTGAGACAGACTCACTGCTCCATTCTTCCTCTGTCTCTCAAGTATTTGCTTCTGCTACGTCATTTGGCCAGACACTGGTGTTTCTCTGACCTTTCTCTGAGATGAGTTACTTTGTTAAGATAGCGTAAAGCAAACTGCACAAAGAAAGTGATTCACTGGTGGATCTGTAGCAGGGAACATGTATCTTCACTGTGAGGTCAGGTAGCTGGCAACCACAAGATCATGTATTGGGGAAGAGCGGCGATTGAGACATCAAGGGGTAGAAGTTGGTCCTTTGGAAACAAAGAGCTATCAGAACGGGTGTGCTCCCTTGTCTTACTGCACTCTTATTGCTCATGGCTGGCATACAGCTGCTGAGCAGCACGGCATGCTCCTGTGCTTTCCTTCAGTGAGGCAGGGCAGTTGGGCCAGGACAGAGTGTAGGTGCCACTGCAAAGTAGGTTTCCCTGGGCCTTTTGCTTGGGTGAAGTTACATGGCAATCTAGGACAGCAGAGATATGAAAATAAATGCCAAGGGAGAGGGAAATGGAGAGGGAGACTTTCCCTGTCTCTAGTTACAGTAGCCCCACATCCTGCTTCAGACACTGAGTTCCCTCACCAGTGCTGTTAGGATGAGCTGGTTTGCTCTAAAACCTTCCTTCCATGGGAGTAAAATGAAAAACCAGAACAGCACATTTGTTACTAAGAAGCACTTAGTCTTGAGGTACATACATGCAAGGGGAAAAGTGGTGCTGTAATCTGGCTTTAAACGTGCCAGGCCAAAGATAATGTGGATCACGTGAGAGCACGTGGTCCCAGCCCCACTGGGGTCAGGAAGAGTGTGACAGGGGATTTGTGCTACTTCTAGGCTGGCTATAGGAGATGACAGGTGATCCAGCGTAAAGCTCAAGTGGCACAAACAGATGATACTAGATGTTTCATTAAAAAACCCAACCCTGCCTATACAACAAATTAGCTGTGAAAACTTGGCAGCAAAAGTTTTGTGTAAGTCAGCACTTTACATTGTGTGGCTCCAGCAATTTAGTCCTAGGAGTCCTAATGCTGGATTTACTGCACTGTGAAATCATGGGCACAGGAAGAGGAACACAACCAACCAAGTGAGCGCCTCAGGAAAAGGGGCTGGTAGTACTGAGCCTACAGAAAACTACAAGATCTGCTGGGTCTGGCAATATTCAGAGCTCTCAGCTCTGTTGTAAGCACTCAGCAGAGAAGATTAACAGCTTGCCAAGTCCGGTATCTACATGAAAAACTGGGAAGGGGCAATATGATAAATTCTCCTTACATATTCTGGTTGCATCTAATTTGGTGACTGACCATCTGTCTACTTTTTTTAGCTTCAAGTCTCTGGCGCATGTACCGGCTTTCAAAATCACTTCCAGATGTACAATTATTTCAGATAACAATCTCTTTTTTCTTCTTTCCCGTTAGATATTTATTTAGGTGTATTGAGTATTGGCAAAGTGAGGGTTTCTTTTTTTTATCATTGCCTTTCTTATAATCTTTTTCTTTTTCAAAAAATGTGCTGTATTTCAGAATAAGAATGCTGTGACCGTCCTCTCAAGTCAGGAGCCCCACTGCCAATGCTACACAATGATATCCAAAGTTTATGTTCCACGTGCTCCTCTGTACAAAATAATGGCCCCTTGAGATAGAAGAGAACAGAGACAGCTCCTGGAGTAGTATGGTTGAAGTGGGGTCTGTAGGAAGGAACTTGATGAGAGAAAAGAACCATGTGAGGAAGGCATTGGTGTCATCCCCAATAACCAGATTTTTAGAAAATAGCTAGAGGAGTTTGCCCTGGAGTGTCAGACTTGCACAGTGACAAGAACTGAGTTCATGGAAAAACTTAAATACGCAAGACACTAAATCCACATGGAATGCCATGAGTTGGAATGTCTAAAATCTGTCTCTGGAGGATTTCTGGACAGTAAATTCTAAGTACATTTAACCGACAGCGAAAATGCTTTGAAACCAGTTCTGAAATGAATGCATTTCCAAAGATACCTCCTCTTCTCTCACGTCCTTTCTGTTTCTGGCTCAGCTTTAGTTCCCAGCTGCAATTCTGGGCCCCTTAGTTCAAGAAGGACAGGGAGCTGCTGGAAAGAGTTCAGCGCAGGGCCACCAAGATGATCAGGGGAATGGAGCATCTCCCTTATGATGAAAGGCTGAGGGAGCTGGGGCTCCAGCTTGGAGAAGAAGAGACTGAGGGGTGAACTCATTAACATTTACAAATACGTAAAGGGTAGGTGTGAGGAAGATGGAGCCAGACTCTTCTCAATGATGTCCGATGATAGGACAAGGGGCAATGAGTATGAACTGGAACACAAGAGGTTCCAAAGAAACACAAAGAAGAATTACTCCACTGTAAGGGTAACAGAGCACTGGAACAGGCTGCCCAGATGGGTTGTGGAGTCTCCTTCTCTGGGCGCATTCAAAATCCACCTGGATGAGTTCCTGTGTGACCTACTCTAGGTGGTCCTGCTTTGGCAGGGTGATTGGACTAGATGATCTTTTGAGTTCCTTTCCCTTAAGATTCTGTGATTTAGACAACATGCTAGAACCATAATTTCTATAGAACTTACCAGAAGCTGTATCTTCTACCTGCTGGCATTCAGCTCATAATTGAGACAAAGGATCTCAAATATTTCCATTTCTTTTATCAGAAAGTTCAGAATCTCTGCATAAACTCACCAGTAATGAAAAAGTCTTCTCTGAAAGCAGGTCCTTGCTATTGAAGTTACCTGGAAGTAGGATAGCTAAGGTCATGGACATTTTTGATTCACAGATAGTTCAGGTAAAAGAAGGAAAGGAAAAAGAAATTGTTGCATTGAAACAGAACAATTTTAAAAATTGAATGGTGAAGTCAAAAGGTTTGGTAAAAATAATTTCAGGATAAATGAAATACTTGGTTTGACCTAAAATACATTACTCCTTCTGCTTCGAGCATTGTCAGCATAAATCAAACATTTGGTTTGACTTAAAATGCACTGTCAATTATATTTAACTTACTAGAAAGTAAATTTCAGGGAAATATCGAACCAGAAAGGTGAAAAGAAATGCATTTCATTTTGGAAAAAAAAAAAACAACAGAAGGGAAACAAGTAATTTTCTTCAAAAATAATTCTGAATAGACAATTAAAACCCAGCACCAATTCAAAACCTGTTACAGCATTACTGAGGCTTCTCTGATAAATAATTCCTACTTTTGTACATGTAAGTCACTTTCCAGATGGGAAGAAGAGAGGGCAGGAAGGGGATGCAAATAGCCATAGGAGTCAGTAGTTGCAGGCCCTGCTGCCTGTCTCTTCTGATGAAGGTCCTGAGGGGCCGCAGTCCTGGTTTGCTGGCAGGATGAAATGAAAGAAATGAAATGCAGAAATGAAAATGAATCTGCCCAAGGCTCCCAGCCTACACTGTGCACAGATGGAGGTGTCTTGAGCCAGTGGAAGAAAATCAAAACCTTTTGTTCTGAAACAACTTTAGTCTGGTGAAGGAGAGACAGACCTCCATATGGAAGTCAGAGTAAGCGGAAATTTTTACTGACAGTGTAACCCATTTATATTTCCTCTTCCTACAAATTTAAGGAACAGCCATTAGAACACCAAGTTTGTGTGACCCCCTCACTGTTTATAAGTGGCACCTGAGATACAGCCCTGATTCAGCGCAAACATCAGAGAGCAAGAGCCCTCCTCTCTCTGTGACAGCTCTTGGAGCACAAGCCTCACTTCACCAAGAGCAGAGGGACTGAGGGTCTTGAGTCCATGCTCTGAATGATTCTGCTGGGGAAAAATGACTGCTCATCATTGCAGATGAGGTATAACTCTGATACTTGCCATTCCATTTCACCTCAGATTTTCAAACTACTTTGTATGATTTTCAATGCATGCTTCAGCTTGCTTCTCCTTCTTGATCTTCCTGGAAGTTATATTTGTTGTCTTTGCAAGACATTAACAAACAGGTAATACAGATGAGGGAAAAAAACCACATTTTATAGAATCATAGAATGGTAGAGTTGGATGGGATCTTTAGAGATCATCTAGTCCAACTCCCCTGCAGAAGCAGGTTCACCTAGATCAGGTTGCTCAGCAACGTGTCCAGGCCAAGTCCAGGGTCTTCAAGACCTCCAAGGAAGGAGCAGCCTGTGCCAGAGCTCCATCACCCTCATGGTGAAATAGTTTTTTCTTATATTTAAGTGGAATTTTTTGTGTTCCAGCTTCATCCCATTACCCCTTGTCCTGTTGCAAATGTTAATAAGGTCTCCTCTCAGTCTCCTCTTCTCTAGACTAAATAGCTCCAGTTCCCGCAGCCTTTCCTCATATGAAGGATGTTCCAGTCCCCTGATCACCTTGGTAGCCCTGAGCTGGACTCTCTCCAGAAGTTCTCTGTCTCTCTTGAGGTGAGGAGCCCAGAACTGGACACAGGACTCCAGATGAGGCCTCACCAGGGCAGAGTAGAGGGGGAGCAGAACCTCCCTTGACCTGCTGGCCACACTCCTCTTGATGCATCCCAGGATGTCATTGGCCTTCTTGGCCATGAGGGCACATTGCTGGCTCATGGTTAGTTTATTATTATTTCAGCCAAAAATACATGAGATTCCTACTTTGAAGGACAGGCTAGCTGAGTTCTAAAACCTTATCTGCACATGAACTGTATTGCCTTGTAACAAGTTAACCACCTTGATGTGGAAATGCTTATTTCAGGAAACACAAATCCATTTGCGGAGGCACCTATGTACTAATGTGATGGAAGGTGTGACCATCAGGTGTATGTGAGTGTAAACGAATCAGTAAGGATAAAGCCTTATCTTCATGTATAATTCAACAGAAACTTTGCAACCAGAATGTTTTGGCAGTATGTCATTATTTGAAAGGGCATATTACTGCAATGTGGTGTTTGCTTGCTCTTTGGATATATGATATACCCCAAGTATTTTGGCATAGGACAAAGCAGGAAAACATTAACTTTAAAACACAGCACAGAAATCCTTGTGGTGGCAATTACTCCAACCAGTAGGAGGCTAATATTCAGCTAAACTAGTCTTCTGGTACTGCAGGTTCTTGCTAGTAAAGCTCCATTGTCATTTACAAGCAAAAATATTTAAGCGGTTAGGATGTCTTCATTCCATTTTGTTCTGATTTGGCTTGTCTGCTTGTGCTTATTGCTTAAGGGACCACTCCCCTCCATAACATGTTCAGTTACACGATAATCTTCTCATCAGGTCACTCATGAGTTGCTATTTGCCAAGTGCTGCATTGGAAGCATTGCTGGTCTCAGTAGAGGCGATGCCCCACTTGTCCTGGGAAGCAGAAGTCCTCCCAGGCAGGAAAGGCTGGGCTAGATGAAAAATGCATTAGCATAAGGAAAATACAAATGTAAGGCACAGAAATTGTACTTGCAAATTTCATCTGTGTGGATTCTAGCATTAAAGTGAGTCTGGAAACAACAAAGAAAACAACTGCCATTAGTCTGCGAATGACAGTAAAAGAGGTTTAAACTGAACTGTATTACATGGTGTTTAGGATGCACTAAGAGCACATGTAAACATTTGTGTATAGCTGCACAGTACATCTAAGGATTACTAGCAGTTTGCCACTGCCAGAAGGGGCAGTCCAGCCATTCTCTATCACTCCTAATCTAGTACCTCCAGGCCTGCTTGCAGCCACATAGATTTGTCCCTCCTCCTGAACCATTTCAGTCTCTCAGACTAGAAATGGTGAGGCAATTCTAGTGGCAGAGGTGGAATAAAGTGCTTACTTTTTTTTTTGAACAAGATTATTTTTGGTCAGCACAGTAATTCCAATTGCTGCTTCATTCCAGCAGATAAGCATCAGAGCCAGTGCTTGGAAGAGGTCAAGGTGTGAGGGGGTCTGGCAGAGGACTATCTTTTTAATCAGTGGCAAGGAGCATACTGTCATATTGCAGCACCTGGAGCTAAGGTGCATTAGCTGTGCTGTCAAGCTGTCTAACATAAATGAATCTCTTCTCTGGCGTGACAGTCCAATTCTTGTGCAGGATTCAGAATGCTGCATTATCTTTTCTCATGTAGAACTTCTCAGTATAGAGGGAAAAAGAGTTTGAAGGCACAGAGTATGTACTCTTTGCAGTAAGAAGTATAGGTCTTCAGCAGCTGGCAGGCATAACAACATAGTGTTAAACACTATGTTGAAACAGAGAAAATTATGCCTTTGGACTAAGAATTACTCCAAGTTTGCCTTTTTTCTCCTCCCTCAGTTGCCGTGAATTCACAGTGTCAACATTTCTCATTGTGTCAACAAACAATCCTCAAATACCCAGAGTTTGTTCCTCTCACAAAAGCAGAAAAAGATAGAAATAATACAAAGATAAATGAAAGTCTCATTCAGATGGAACCACATCAGTATGGGTTACTGCTTACACAAATGTTGCTCTCTTTGAGTTGGCTTCAGCACACAGCCTATTCCTTAAAACACTATGACTTCAGTTGCACTTTCTGCCTCTTGTGCTGCTGTCCCAAGTTGACACTCACTGCTGCTTAACTGCAGTGTAGCTGAAATGTTGCACGGGAATGGACTTTCTGGAGTCTAAGCAAAGTTTGTAAAGAGAAAAGCTTAAAAAAAAGTATATAGGAGGTCGAGCTTCTGTAGAAAAGATTGAGACTTAGAACAGTAAATGAGATTTAGCTGTGTATCATTCATTAAATAGTATGAAGAAATCCCCATGTCCAGCTTGGAAAATTTTGATAGAAATTATATAGTTACAGATGACCTTTTTAAAATACCAAATTCATTAGAAAATAACAAAAGAAAACAAATACAAAAAAAACCTGTTACACATATGAAAGTCCTGAAGAATTGAATGATTTACGTGTTGGCTTGAAAAACAACAAAAAAATCAGGCTCTTAACCTCAAACCAGCATTTAGGGCTACAAAAAGGTAGAGACCTTGGGAGGATAAGGAGCTGTAACTGAAGGCTGTTGTTTTAATTCATTTTCTGGTAAAGCAGTTATGCTAGAGTTTATCTGAATAATTTTGAAGCGAGCTTTTTAAATACCTTTACTTAGTTTTTTGATAATTTTCTTAAACTTTTGACCACTTCTTGTTTCATTTTTCTGGGAGACAAAAAACACTTTTTTTTTAAGGAGGGCTTGGTTAGTTCACCTCAATTATTCACTGTTTGCTTTCTGACCATTGTTTCTTTAAAAACTTGTATGAGCAGAAGTTAGCTCGATGGGTTCTGAGCTTCAGTTCCTATTCCTTGACAATCTGAGCTTGGGAGAACTAGATAACACTCAGTTAATACTGGAGAGGTAGATTTTTGCCTAGTTCTGTTTTGCAATCAATGTTCCCCTTTCTTTCTTCTTTCCCACTAGTGATTAATAGTTTACACAGAATGCTGCGGACGACCAGTCTTCTGTGCTGTAAAGTGTTATATTCCACTGCTGCTGTAAGCTCCCTGGTGTGGTCACCAATGCTGGTTTGTGCAGAGTGCCTAAGAGGTTACACTGTAACATGAGATGAAGAGACAAATTCATTCAATACCTAGAAGAGGAAAAAGGAATAGATTTGAAAAGAGATCCAATGGAAATTATTAAAGAATTAGAAACAGAAACTCACTTTGGTTTCGTTAGTCATGCAAAAGTCATTGCCCTGCTACCCCCTGCCCCCAAAGAACAGGCTTCATATCCCCGTGTGTGATCTTCCCAACAGCTTTTGAGAAAACAAGAACCAAGTGCCTTTGTGGCTTTTGGTTTCTAAATATTCCCAACTGTCCAAGTCAAAAGATGTTTTCATAACATCCCTGTTTGGCTGCTCTTGACCCTGAGGTGGAAGCAAACTCCTCAAAAATTCTGACCAGAATTAATTCGGAAGACAGCAGCAGCTTAGCTTTCAGTTGGGTTAGTAAGACCTGAGCCTGCACAATTGATTGGTCCCATGTAAGAGGCTGTGGGTGCATCTATTTGGGAATAGGATGGGGACAGAATGGAGGAATCAATAGCTGAAGTAGGCCTGCACATTTAGGCTTGCGTATGTACAACATCAAACCACAGTACAGAGTCAAGTATTGTGCATAAAACCACTTCCAGGTGCTGGTTTGCTACTTCAGAGCTTTGCTGATGGCCAGGATTCCAAATCATCAAACTTTCTTCTTGAGTAATTTAGTGTTTCCAAATCCAGGAAGGTACTTTTTACCCTGGCGTAGCAGTTTTTTAAGCTTTGAGGTGTGGAGTATCCTGTGGCATTTTATGGAGAGGTAGCTGGTTACTCACACAGGGCTTGTACGTTAATATGGCCCTTTTGAAGTTACACCTGGCTCAATTTGCAATTATCAGAACATAATGAAAGAAATTACAGTTGGATAGAGTACTTTCTTGAAGTTAATCTGTAATCTGTGGGCCAGCAACTGGTCTGCAATGCCATAATTTGCTGCCATGTGGTTTGTGGTGTGCAAATGATGGAACAGCTCTGGCTCTCTATTGAGTAATTACCATCAAAATTTATGTTGGCTTAAAAGTACTTATCCTCAGACAAAAACCCTTGTCCTCTTCTTTGAATATAAAAAGATTAAAAAGCGTAACTGATGCAGTCATTTAACTTCTTGATGATCGTATTAGTCCTGCAAATCCCGCTCAAGCAAGATGCTAATACTGCTGCTGATAAAATTCGAGTTGGCAGCTGCATGCCGACTTCTTGCTCTTGACATGAAGGAAGTGTGACTAAGGTTAATCATAAGGACGTTCTAGTTAATCATAGCTATGGAGTGAAATAGAAGCAATGTACATAAATTAATGTAATACAAAGTAATTTACAGCAAAAAATAACCCTGAAATTTTATTATTATCTCCCTGTGAGACTGCAATTGGTAATTTGCACTGTAATTCCATCAGCTGTCTTTTCTGCCTCTGTGCACAATCAGATATAGCATCACTGTGTCATTAAAGAAACAATTATTCTAGCAATAGAATTAATAAATGCCTTCGGTTAGACGCAAGATTTAGCCAGCAAACACAAATAGACCTTTTACATCAATACCATCTAGGATTAATAGTGACATTTAATGTCACCCACTCATTCATGAATTGCCACATTGTCATTGTAAGCCACAGGGTGGAAAGAAAAAAACAGGGAGACAACTAGCAAACGCAAAGTTGTCACTTATGGGAGTGCAGAAACTGTGACTATTTAAAGACATTAGTGAAAAACTCTAAAATTAGCAAATATTTGAATCCCACATAAATTCCATATTTAACACTGTAGGACTGAATATTTCATAAGAATGTGAACAGATTTATTTTCAAGTCCAGAATGTTATATTTCCTGCTTATTCACAGCCTTCCTGCATTAACTTGAACAACTCACGCTGCATTTGTATGCCTCACATTTCCTCAGGCTTATCATTTTTGGAGTACATTTTAAAGCAGTTATTTCCCATTCTAATATGTGGATCGGAAGAAATTTAGCAGTGTCTGTAGAGAATCTAGGGATGCTGTGTATGGGTAAGGAAACTGTTGCTATGATGGAAGAGAGGAACCTGAGGATCCTATAACAATTTCATGTTTTTTCCCCTCACATTCGCCGAATGAAAAAGCAGATTATAGGGAGCAGCAAGGTTAGAGAGATTCTTAACTGATATTAAAATTACACTGCAAAATTAGACTAAATTAACTATTAATGAAGTTAGGGTTTTTTTCTGCAATTGTTTTTAAACATTACTGTAGGAATACACAAAGTAGATTTTCTGTAGCACTCATCATTACAGTAGTTAGCTATCAAGCCCACGATCTAAATGCAAGTTGCCAGCTAAAGCCTTGCAGCCTGTCTTGTAGTCACACAACGATTTTCACATATATTCATAGACTAGGTTGGGCTTAACTGCCTTCCTAGGAATAATAAATCAGTTTAGCCTGAATTGAACTGTGTTGTTTAAACTAGGTTTTGAGAATGTAGGCTTGAAGATTTAGGTTAAGGGTATCCCTTTAACGCTATTTGACATTTCACGAATGACAAATCTTCTACAAGAGTTTTAAATGAGTTGACTGGTTCCCAGGAGGATCATAGTGAGGGTGAAGTAGGAGAATAGCTAGCTAAAAGTAGTATGTCTTTTTTTTTTTCTCTGTGTATGTATATACATTTGATCCATTTTTCATATCCGATCCCTGCCTGGCTGCCACTGTTTGAGCAGGCTACAAAGATTGTAGAGACAATGGGTGAGGTGCTACATCCTTTCTTGTATTTGGACACCACTTGATGGGAAACTGACTGTGATTTAGCAATACCATGCTACAGCCAGCATCAGTAGCAACGTTATCAGCAGAAGTTCTGACAGCTTAATCCATTTCCTCCACTCCCAGTCAATCAGTTTTCACTTCCTCGGTATCACTTCCGTATTGTTTCATTCAACATCATCTTGGCAACAACAGCTCCATGGCTAACACTAACAATTTCTATCTAAAAAGACCACTGGGGAAAAAGCAATATCCTCAGAGGTGGTAGTTTTTCATTTCTGACCCACTGAAGTAACAGGTCAGAAGGATTTAAACCAGACACTAGAAAAGGACTCCTGGAGAGCAATAGTGCGGAATGGGGAACAATAAAATCATTCAGTGATTAAAAAAAATGAGCTGTTGCCCTGTACTGCTTAGTCACTGTGTGTGCTGGCATGTTTGAGATGGGCTATTTTTTTTCATAAGGCATTGAGTTTGAAGGGTGTGTAGGAAAGTGAACTTTCAAATCAATTAGTCACACGTAAAGTTACAGTCTTCTATTTTTAATATGATGTGAGGCAAAGTTTTCCAGAATCTGGGTTTATCTACACAAGGATCACAAGGGACTCACCTGCAAAGGAGGATGGGGTGGGCATTCAGGTTAGTCAGAACTCTCATCTAGGGCCCATCATAAAGATACTAGTTTTGACATGGCTAATGGAATAATCAAAGGAAATGCTGTGAACTATGCTTAGTTTTTCTTATAAAGTGCTCAATTATTTACAGTGTTGCCTTTCATAGAACCACAGAATCATAGAAGGGTGGGGGTTGCAAGGGACCTTTAGAGATCATCTAGTCCAACCCCACTGCAGAAGCAAGTCTGCCTAGATCAGGTCACATAGGAAAGTGTCCAAGCAGGTCTTGCAGACCTCCAAGGAAGGAGACTCCACACCCTCCCTGGGCAGCCTGTGCCAGGCTCCATCACTCTTACAGTAAAAAAGGTGCACAATACTGAAATTATCAAAGAGAAAGTTTCTATCTTTTCCCCACCAACATTTTCTTGTCCTTGTTATAATTAGATTGCTGTCTATGGAGACCTTTCTCATCAAAACAATTTTTATTTTTCCTACTCTTGAAGTTTAAATAGAAGTTCGTGTTTAATTTTTCTATTTAATTCTTCATAATGAGATCTTTTCATTTGAAGCATGTCCATTTTCTGAGCCTTACAGCTATATCGACCACAATTTGTGTAATTTAAGCTACTAAAAAATAGCAAAATAAGAGGAACTATCCAGGAAAGAAAGGGGTAAGTAGAACAGATGAGTGAAGATACACAGCACTGCACCCCTGACAGCTCAGCACTTTGCCAAGCATCATCAACGGACACTTTCATAGCAGGTCTTAGCTATTCAGTTGCTATGTTTTCAGCCAGTGTGTTGCAGTCTAAGATTCACAATCTTCATGTCAAATTCTGAGGTTTTGTCTATTCAGAGAGGTTAAACAACATATGAAATAATGACTGCTATTCTGTACAACTGGTATATCAGACAGGAGAAAAACCACAGGCCTTCAATGCATGCAGCCAAAACCTCTTATCTGTACTCACCTGTTCACAAACACTACTTTAGATGAATTTACTCCAGATCAGTGTTTGGGTTCTCACTTAGCTCAAGCCCCACAAATGTAAATACTGGAGAAAGGCCACTACTACATTTCTGTTGCATACACAGGTTTGAGAGAACTGCCTAGCACTTTACAGATGTGGGCACCGTGAGATGATGCAGTTCCTGAAGGTGCACGTCTTCCACATCCAATACAGGTTGCTTGTTTTTCTGTGGTTTTGCATTTTTGTTATACATTTACAGAGTGGTTCCTTTTTGGTGAAGTGTTTCAACTTAAGTCAGAGCTAGCTCCAGATACAGCCCAAGCAAACAAATTATTCTGGTGGTTAGAAACATTGGAGACGTAATTTGCCCAAGTCTCTCTTTATGGACAAGGATCAATGCAAGAACAGAACCTGTGGGATGCCTGCTTTAGACTGACAGCAGTAAGCCTCAGTGATTCACCTGCCTGGATGCAGGGGCACGCATGGACACAGATCCATTGAATTCCATCATCACCTCTTGATAGTCCCACCACAGGCTTGCAAAATGCCTTTTCATGAAATAAGGGCATGTTAAAATAGATTAATATGACTTGCTAGCTTCTTCTCATGCTTCTCAGTAATCCAGGGGAGGAGGCATTTTATGGCTGCCTATACAGAAAGGTAGGTGCATCTGAACAACAATGGCTCATTTGGCATGAGTGATCTAGCTGAAAGAACACAGAGTGTTTTTGCACTTTCACCTGTTATTAAAGGTGACTCCTCCACATGTCACCAGCAGCTTAACTCCTTGTAAAAATCTCAGAATAGAGATTTCTTCAGGTTTTATCACAGAAGTTGAAATACCTCATCTGTAACAGAGTTTTATTAAAAATGAACAATCTGGTAGCTTGGCTCAGATTTTCCAATAATGTGTGTATAGAGACACATCAGTACTGATTTTGGCTGAACTGAAAAATGATACAAGATAAATTCTGGAGCAGCTGCAAAACTTCATTATAATAAAACTGGAAAATCAAAATCATCTTATGTTCCATTTTTTCCTGTCAAACTGTTCACAATTTAACACCAACCGAAAAATTAGTCTCTCCCCCAAACCCTAATACTATTATTAGACTTCTTCCTTCTCTGCACACCCACCTGTGGACATGAAAAAAACAGTATGGACCTTTCATTTTATTTTTAATTCAGCACAAAGAAACAAAATGCATGACTAAAATACTATTTTTTTTTTTCTGGATGAAGTCTCCAAAGTCTAATCTATTGTCTTCAGGCTCATATGCATTCGATATAACCCAAGGCACAGTAAATCAGGTCTGGAGTCCCCTCAGTCTTCCTTTCTAGACAAGGAAAAAGACATTAGCAAGGAATTGCTGAAGGGCTTCTCTCCCAGAGAGAAGCCTAAAATTAAGCCTAAAATTAATTCCATAGCAGAACCCTCCTGCAACAGCTGCAGCTACACTCAACACGAGAGTTGTTTGTGCTTTTGCAAACAGTACTATCTACACTAAGAAATGATGGTAAGTAGACCAACTAAAACACTTAACGTCAGACATTAATTTATATTAGAGCTCTCGGCAAATCATCTCTCTCAACTGTTATTCTGTAGAAGGGATATATATTTAGATACAATTTTCTAAACAACTAGCCAACCCATTGCATGGTCAGCAAGGGTCATGCAGACTGCTCTCCTACTGCGTTCTCTGCCTCAGCTCCTTCCTGCATGCTCCCACTCTCCCTTATGCTTTCAAGAGCGCTTCTCCCTCCCTCCCTCCCTCCCTCCTTCCTCTTCCCGTCAGTGTCCTTGAACTACTGGCTCCGGGTTGCTTGGTTTGCAAACATACTGATCCACCAGCGTGGTAACAGATGAGCCTTTCTTTCAATCTAGGCAGAAATGTGGATGTCTCTCTGAGGAGTTACTGGCAGCATGAGGATTACCAGTTTTAACGTACATTTTGGTAAGGCAACCCCTTCAAAGAGTCTTTAGATATACCAAATCCTGCAGTCTAGCTCGGTAATGAAATGGAATTTCCCTTTAGAGAAGCTGCCAGCTCTAGTTAAGACACACTACAAAAAGCCTTAATCCTAAACCTTTTTTAATTAGGTATTGACCCTTATGTAGTGACCAAAACTAACATTAGTCTTCCCATAGTCTGAGATATTTAGCTGCATGGAAGTAAGGTCAGGACGCTATTTTAAGTTAAGTAATGCCACTCTCCCAGGCCCTTATTTAGAGATACTTCTCTCAAAAAAGAAACTGTGTCTTCATTTACTTTGACATGAGCTATTAGAAAGTAAGTGTGGAAGAAAAATGTTACTGCCTTGCAAACAACTCAACTGTATTTTTTCCCCGTGTCTTACTCTTCAAGTGTTATATATCAGACCTCTTTGTGATAAAAAAGCCCTCACGACAACGAGACCAACTTAACACATGACAGTATGTAATTTTAACAGACAATATGCAGGTAGCACCTAAGTATGGAGCATACAGAAGTCAATTCGGGCATAAACAATTCATGGGCTCTTTTTATTTTAGTAAAAGTAAAGCTTACAGGTTCTTAACTCATAACTATTCAGAAAGACACCCATAAAAAGTTGGATTAAGAAAAACTGACAGGCTTCCAGGCCTCTAAAATACTTCAAATGTAAGGTATGATAAAAGACACCAAATGTTTATGTTACACTCTCGCTGCCTTACACACCATCATAAAATGTGAACATACACATCCACTAACTCCAGGCATACCATTAAAAAGACACCAGTCAGTGATCCAGTTTTCTGTACCATACAACTTTATTTCTCTAATTTCACATCTTTCTAGGCAACGTATCCAAAATATTTGACTCAAGAGTACCTTTAGACTGTAAATATTCTGTATCAGGGCATCAAGCCTTTCCTATCTCCAAACAAACCTTAACTTGTAGCTCACGTTATAAAAAAGTAACCACGTGGAATGTGACAAGTCAAAACGTGAAGTCAAAGTGCTTTAGTCCTATAGCGCAGACAGACATTAGTGGTTCTCTAGCCATTCGTCAATACATCTCCAACACCAACAGAGGTGTTTGCTCTGCTGCACCCCACCTTGCAAAGACCTTTGGACTGTTACAGTGAAATGTCATAAACTGACAGCTGAACAGTGTCAGCGGCCCATCTATCTTCCAGTTAGTCTTTTAAAACGAAAAGTGTGCTATATTCCAAATCCCAAAGCACGGAAACACTCCATTACCTCCCGAGATCCCAACAGCTATCTATGACTCAGTATTTTTGTGCAATTCTTTGCTATTGTATGTGAAGAGACAAACACTTCACCCAACAGCTCATAAGAACTATAAACTCTCAGAGCAGAAAGTTCCTTTAATAAGGTTTGGACACAGGTAGCTGCAAGGAACATGTGCTGAATTTTGAAGTGACCACGCTGAAGAGAGCTGACATTACAAGTGTTCAGTCAGAAACGTTCCTCTGTACAGCAACCTACAAAGCCATTTCTATTCCAGAGTGAAGGAAGTTTTAAGACTTAGGCATTTAATACTCTCCTCTGTTACAAATTAATAAACTCTACAGCATATAATTCCTGTGATTATTCCTCTCCTCCCCTTTCAGACACTCCATTTTTGTACAAGTTTACAGCTTAAGCGGGAAGGGCTGAGGGAAAATTTCTGGTCCTGTCCCACAGACATAAAGACAAAGTGCTTTGCAAGACTGACTTTATCCATCACGTTTGTGTCAACCAACCCAAAAATGAAGGCACATGAAATCTGTAATAATATAGCTTGTAAGTTATAAACTAAAGCTGAACCTCTGTATAACTTCCAGTCTTCTTTGCACAAAAGTAACAACCAGCACCTACACAAAGAGATTTTTTTCCCCCCCATGTAACTTTTCCTAGAAATAGTTCAGTGTTGCCTGCATGCCTATGCAAATACTGTTATTAAGTTTTGACACAAAGTACAGAAATTGGTGATTTGTCCACGGGCAGTCTGGAATCAACGAATCGCCAACACTCACTTCCTCTGCTGCTACAAGAAATGAAAGCCACCAGCAGCGGCTACAGAGAGCTGTTATCTTGAAAGTGCACAACTCCCCGCAGCAGTTTCCCTGGGAGGTGTTCTAGAGGTTGCTGGCATGCAATCAGTGCCTCAAAGCTGGATTTCAACACGTCAAAGCCTACTAGCTACTTGGGGTTAAGTTACCGGCCAGACGTGCACATTCATTCCAAGGAAGCCAACTCCAAACATGCTTTGACAAACATTGCACTGAGATTTGCCATACCTTAACTACTAAGTACAAGTGAGCTTCTACCTTGAGCAGCATTCAGGGTCCAGGGACAGCTCAGTACCTCATTCTGAAGGAAAGCTGAGCCTGGATACCAATTTGCCTCCTAGATTTCACTGGAATTGCTACCTTTAAAGCAGAAAAACGAGATTCAAGGTTTTTGAAAGCTTTAGCAGCCGGATAGGCTCATCAATCAGATTAAGACTTACTAGGCTGTTAAACAACAGTTCAAAGCCTTGGTTATCACTTCTCTAGAAATACAGGTTTAAAAGAACTCAAACACCATTGCCACCACTTCACTGGAATATGTCGTTACACAGCTTTCACTCGGGATGATAAACTGGGACAGGGTTTCGGAGTTCCGGTTCATCATTTTATGTGTGAATTCACACACCAATCAGTACTTTTTTTTTTTTTTTTTTTCCTTTCTTTCACTTGTACACAAAGCCAGCTGGAGAGATTGGCACACACATTACTAGCAAACGCAGACCTGTAGCTCTATTACATTACAGGACCTTATTAGAGCTTCACAAAGATTTCATGCAATGGTGTCTGTGCTCTTTTCTACAAAGAGAACGACTTTCACGGGCAGCACATACAACACACATTTCTGATTTAAAATGCAGTGAGTTACACAAACAACATTAACAGGAACTGACCAGACTTAATAATCGGAACTGCGCTAGGTCTGGCACTTGAGAATTCACAGTGATTAAAACAAAATTGCTTTGCCTAAGACAAAACATAAGATACCAAATAGCTAAAAAAAGACTCTTTGCTTCCGTTATCTTGTATTAGTATTCCAACAGCAATAAGCAAGCTCAGTAGTACCTCAGACAGCAGAGACTTGTGCACGTGATTTAACTTTACTCCTTGCTTGCAGTGCAATGGATTTTAACATATTCGTGATGTCTAATGAGGCAATTTTCCATGAATAAAGTTAACATGAGCTCAAGTCTTTGCTGGATTGAAGCCTGGATTCTGACAGGAAACTGTTATCTACCATCTCATTTTGGGTACCCAACTCCACGCCTTGCCATGTGGTATTGCTGTTGAGGAGAAACTTAAATGATATTTGCATATTACTGAGGTGTTCTTCTTACATTGCAAGTTGTTTGTTAAGTACCAGCTGATAATATATGAGTGCTTGCACTTTTCTTTCCCCCACTCAACTCAGTAATCCCAGTAGATTCAGTAACACAGGTTTCTGACCCTGAAGCTTGTTTATGGAAAGAAAGGAGCACAGCTTTTCAACACCTCAGTGTTTCTCAATGCACCCACTAAGCGCTAAGGGCCCAGCCAAAGCAGCTGCTCTTGGGAGCTGTAAGCCACCAAGAGCCCCAGCATTCTCCCACTGGGCTCACTGACCCAAGTGAACCGAGTAAAAGCAAGATACTGAGGAGCCATCTGCCGAAGGTCCACGAGTGTAGATGAGCACCCACCGGTACCTGCCTCACCTTCTGCGCTATACTCTCGGGCACTTTGGTCCATGCGCCCACCTCCCAGACCCCCTGTTCCCCAGGCCTTATCCAAAGACATTGGACTTAGGCCTGAGCTTGAACGAAGCTTTCAGGGATTTCTCTTCGTGCTCTTCCTCCTCTGTGTCACCACGAAAGGAGGGCGTGTTGTGGATGATCTGAGTCCTGAAGCGGATCTTATTAAGCCGAGGCTTTATCCGCCCACTGCCGGAGGCCTTCCTGGTCATCTCCTTGCCCTTGCCCTGTACCGTTGCCCCCTCGGTACCCTCGGTTTCCTCCCCAGTGTTGTGATGGTGGTGGTGGTGGGAGAGACGGTAGTTCATAAGATTGGAGGGTAACACCTTGGAGAGCCTCCAGCGCCCGCTCCCGTTGCCAGCAGCCCCTTCCTCCTCCTCCTCCTCCTCCTCCAGGGCCCCGACGAGGCTCCGCATGTCCCCCGAAGTGCCCCGGTGCAGGTACTGCGCGGCCTTACGCCCGCTGTAGTCGCGGATGTCCACGTCGGCGTCGTAGGCTCCTACCAGCAGCTTCACCACTTCGGCGTGGCCGTGCATGGCGGCGATGTGCAGCGGGGTGTGCCCGCCGCTGGTGCGGGCGTTGATGTCCACGGGCAACCGGTGCCGCTGGGCGAAACTGACCAGCGTGGCCAGCAGCTCCTGCCGCCCGTGTTTGGCGGCCCAATGCAGCACCGTGAAGCCGGTGATGAAGTCCCGCTTGCAGAGCAGCGCCGGCTCGCAGCTCAGCAGCCCCTCCAGGCTCTCCCACCGCCCGTCTGAGGCCGACAGCATCCAGGCGTGCTCCAGCGGGTCCAGGGCCACGGCGCCGGCGGTGCTGCCTTCCTCCTCGGCTGAAGACGAGGCGACCGAGGCGCTGTCCGAGTCGCCGCCGCGGCCGCGGGACGCCCCGGGCAGGGCGCCGCGCTTCAGCTGGGGCGACCCGCCGCGCGCCGCGTCCCGCAGGCTCCGCCGGCCAACGCCGCCCTGCGCTGCCGCCCCGGGGGCGCCCTCCGCCGCCTTCTCCGCCTCCTCCTCCTCCTCCTCCTCCGGCGGCGGCGGCGGCGGCCGTCCGGGGCCCGCCGCTACCGCAGCCTCCTCGCCGCCTCCTCCTCTGCCGCGCCGGGGCTGCGTTNCAGGGCGGCGGGCTCGGCTGCTCCGCGCTGTCCCCCCCCACCACCACTACCGCCGCCGCCGCCGCCGCTTTCTCCTCGCCGGGGCTCAAGGCGCCGGTCTCCGGGGCGCAGAAGCGGCGGCGGAGGTGCACGTACTTGACGCCGGTGGCGGGCTCCTGGCGGACGGTGGCCACGGCGTTGACCAGCTCCTTGAAGCGCTGTCGGGCGGCGGCTCGGCGTTCGGCATCCGAAGGGCTGAGCCAGTCCCGGAAATGCTCCAGCAGCTCGGCGTTGCGCGCCCGCCCGCCCCGCGCCGCCAGGAACCGCACCACCGACTCCTGCCGCAGCTCCGCCGGCTCCGCCATCACCGACCCTGCCCCATCGCGTCGCGCCGCCGCTCCTCCCGCCGCCGCGGGCGAGGCGGAGGAGCCGCCGCCGATGCCGCCGATGCCGCCACCACCCGAGCCCCTCCTCCCGGCGGCGGCATCGCCCCGGCAATCACTGCCACTGCCGCTGCCCCGGCGGCGGCCNGGGGGCTCCGCTCATCCCGCCCCAGCCGCGGCACCGCCTCCGCCCGGCGGCCGCCAGCGCCCCGCCACGGCTGCGGAGGGAAGGGGTGTGTGGGGGGGGTGGGGGGTTGTGGGACGCCCTACCGCCCTCTGCGGCCGCCCTGCCCGCGCCTTCCCCGCGTGCCGTGCGTGGGGCGATGGCCGCTCCCCGTGGCGACCGGCAGCCGGTAAGTCCCCGTCGCTTTGCGGGAGCTCCGCCGACCTGACCCATTCAGCGCCGCGGCTCCTGGGTTGGGGGTAACCTGGTGGTGGGTGTCACCCCTTGCGCGGCGCGGGGCACGGCTGCGGGCGGCTACACCGCGCCGGAGGCGTGGGAGTGACGCTCGTACCGAGCTCCCCCCCCGAGCCTCTGAGGCAGAGCGGGGGTTACGCCTGGTCAGTACCGGAGCGGGCGGCGGGGTGGTGCGGGTGAGGGATGCGGCGGTGCGGGGGGTCAGAAGGGAGCGCGGGGCTCGTGTTGGCGGGTGACTAAATTTAAAGCCTCGCGGTGCCGTCGGGTTCCCGCAATTGCCGGGCTTTTAGAAAACTTCTCGTTGAAGGGTCTCGTTTCCATGTGTCCCCCTTCTTAGAGCTCCCATAGCGTATCGTGTACTTCTACTTGAAGCAGCTTGCAGCGCTCAGTCTTGGCTATTGAAGAAATGCTTTTCTGACATGTAATGCAAAGCTGTCAGCTTTATGCTTTGAAGCCATTGAACCCATCCGTGCATTAGTTCTGGAGCATTAGCCGCGTTTCTGAGCGTGAAAGGAAAGGGTTCATTTATGACTTGAGTTTTCAGCTGTCTTTTACACCTCAACAATGCAAAGCACAGAAGGGTTCTACAAAGTGGAGTGGGAGGAATCTGGGGAAGAATTCTTCATCCAGCCTGTGTAGTTAGCTGCTTTTGCAGCTAACTTTCTGCTAGGGGGAAGGTAGATAAAGTAAGTACCTGATTCTTGTCTCATTCCAGCAGTGGAGTTGCGACAGTTCAGTTACTTTGGTGGGGCTGTGTGTGAAGCTGCCCTGTGAATTCAAAGAAATGGAAAACAACTGTTAACTCTTGTGAAGTTTCCTTCCCTTGTCATCAGAGTGTCCCGCTCTGATTCTTGATGGTGCACCCGAGGGAGCGGCGTGGGAGAGGGAGCATGAGAAGAGGGATTACTTTGAGTTGGTGTGCTGAAAGAGTTAGTTGTTGGACCATTGTTAGAATCATCACAGAGCCCAACCACATCCCAGACATCCTCCTCCCGAGAGTGAAAGGGCTTCATTCATGTTCCCCCGCTTGCTCACGACTTGACCGTTGAGCATAGCTGGCTTTCTGTCGGGGCTCCCACCCGGAGAGCTCTTATTTCACACATACTCTCTTTCAGCCCTGTACAAATCTTTCGTGTTGCAGCTTAATGTAATGCAGTGCATTCGCTTTATGTAAGCTTTCTCTCTTCATACATAGTATGTGTATATTGAGGTGGAGAGTCAGTACTTCACAGCCTGGCTTTCATGGGAGACTGGAAAAATGTGGAAAGAAAGAATCTAAGTACAAGAAACAGTACAAAATGTTTTTGCTGATTAATGTTCTTGTGAAGAGTGTGGAGAGATGCAATAAATCAGCAAAAGTGAGAGAGCTGAGGGTCCACTAAGTGGGTAGATTTGATAAGGGAAGAAAGAGAAGCATATACATGGAAAACCTTACATAGAATACTGTAAAAACAGACGTATAGCATAGTCCTGAAATGAAGAAGGGTTGATTTTTTATTAGGTTTATAAATGTAAATGATGTAAACTATATTAACATCAGGTGATATTTCCTAGTTTAAGACACGATGTATAGTTGTTAAAGCGTTTCCTTCAACATTCTGGGAAAGTTTTTGCTTTCGGTTGTTTTGCACAATAAATGGAAAAATCACTCTTGGAATGCAGTCTGTCCTCCTTCTATAAATCACTTTACAATCGGGACTATACAGTCTGAGCTGCAAGGCTTTAGTACTTCTGGTTTTGGAAAACTGGACTGGGAAAGTTCTGGCAGCCATTACCCCCATACAGCAGCATACAGTGCTCGTTGTTGTTTAATTAAAAAGAAGGAAAAAGAAAAAAAAAATAAGCCTTGTGGCAGTCAAAGAGGCCTTCTGATAGCAGCCACCACTGTGGCATCCAAGGCCTCTTATTCAGATAAGGAACAACAAGGGGCTGGTGTGGTCAAGGATGAAGAAGACTGACTTACTGCTCTCCAGGAAACACAACAGGCACAGCTGAGCCAGCACAGCCAGAGAGGTGCAGATCTTCTGAAAGTGACTGCAGTTGTGATACCAGTACACATACCAGTGTATTTTTCCATGTCAAGGCCATCTAAGAGGGCTGCGATAGATTTCCGATTGTTTTCCCTTCCTTGAAACCACGCAGGTTGGGAGAGGCCTGTCAGTGAGGAACACAAAGCTGAACATCTCCTACTGTGGGGCAGTAACTGACCAGTTCCACATAGAATCATAGAATTGTAAAATCGTTTTGGCCGGAAAAGAGTTATAAGATCAATGAGTCCAACCACTCACCTCTCGCTGCCAAGCCCATCACTACACCATGTCCTTCAGCACCTCAGCTATGTATCTTAAATATCTCCAGGGATGGGGACTCCACCACCTGCCTGGGCAACCCATTCCAACGCTTAACAACCCTCTCAGTGACAAAGTTCATTCTAATGTCTGATCTAAACCTCACGTGGCACAACTTGAGCCCATTTCCTCTTGTCCTGTCGTTCATGACTGGAAAGAAGAGACCAATTCCCCACCTTACTACGCCTCCTTTCAGATAGTTGTAGACAGTGATCACATCTCCTCTCAGCCTCCTCTTCTCCAGGCTAAACAACCCTAAATCCCTCAGCTACTCCTCATTAGACTTGTTCTTCAGGTCCTTCACCAGCGTCATTGGCCATCTCTGGACATGCTCCAGCACCTCAGTGTCCTTCTTGTAGTGAGGGACCCAAAACTGAACACAGTATTCAAGGTGTGGCCTCACCAGTGCCAAGTACAGGGGGACAATCACTGCCCTGGTCCTGCTGGCCACACTATTTCTGATACAGGCCAAGATGCCACTGGCCTTCTTAGCCACCTAGGCACACTGCTGGTGCATGTTTAGTCAGCTGTTGGTCAACACCTCCAGGTCGGACAGCTTTCCAGCCACACATACCCAAGCCTTTAGCATCGCCTGGCTTTGTTGTGGCCCAAGTACAAGACCTGGCACTTGGCCTTGTTGAACTTTGTGTGATTGACCTTGGCCCATCGCTCCAGCCTGTCCAGGTCCTTCTGAAGAGCCTTCCTGCCCTCAAGCAGGTCTATGTTCATGTCATCATTGAACTTACTGATGGTTCACTTTATCAGTGATCTGAATGGGGAGATCAAGACGTTAAATAGAAAAGCCTCAGCACTGTCATCGTCATCCTCTGTCTAGCACATGGAATACCAGCTGTGAGGAACTGGTTTCTTTTCTGTTGTCAAGTCTTGATTCCCCATCTGTTGCCTCTTGCCACCTCTCTCCCTAGGCAACAACAGAGGAAGAGGTACTACACAAAGCAGATTTTCAAGTTACTTGAATAGCTGCTGGTGAAGAGAGGCCTTAGTGGCATTTACGGATTAATATGTTGCGGTCTATGAAATTGCCTTGTGACAATTGGAAGACTAGCCAAGTGTCTCTGCCCATCGTGTTTGTTCCTAAATACTTCCAAATACAATCCACAAGTTGTCTTCAGTAGCAACCTGCACATTGTGCCTGCTGTTCTCTACTGACAATTTTTTCCTCTGCCCATTCTGTGTGATTTTGAGGCATTCAAGAAGATTCTGTCCTGCCTCGTTTTTCTTTGGAGAGAAACATAGACCAAAAATGTAACTTTCTTTCTATGGTCTTTCCATATATACATGTATGAAGGAAATAGTGTGGTGATCTATGGTTTAAGGCAACTTCAGCTGTACTGTGTGTTGAAGTGAGCTGGGAAAGGAAAATAGTCGGTACACCCAAATGCCATGTACAGTGTCAATTGAAAGAGATAATGGAAGAATCCTGGGCTTGTGATGTTTGGACCAGTCCTTAAAAGTTGTCTGCTGTTTGTGTCATACTGAATAAATTACATGATAGCTGTGAGTGAAATTGTCAAATGAATTTTCATGGAATTGTCTTTTGGCCAATGCTTTTTCTTTTTTCTACACAACATTTTTGGGGGATGTTTCATTCCATACTTCACTCCTGTGCGTTGTTTTTTATTTTGTAGAATAGACTGATCTATTAATTCCATGTAATTTTTGGTGAATCTCCTTTCTCACACCTTGTCTTCATGGACTTGTCTTTGTACCTTTTCTACCTTATCCTTCTATATTTTCTGTGTCTTCTGTGCTGTTTTTGCCAAGGTTTCCTTTCTCTTCCCTCATCCCATCTGTTCTCTCTGTCATTCATGCCTCAACATTGAGAGATGTCAATGGTGTATGTATGCCTACACCACACATCTACATTTTAGATTTTGACTGCCCTAAAAAGGGAAGTATTTTTCTACTCACTTTCAAAATCTGTTTAATTTCCTACTTACCTCATATGTTGGGAGGCAGTAGCAACATTGATATTTACTGGATTAAATGTACCTTTGGTTCTTAGGAAAGTAATTGACTAAAAGATAATGCAGTTTGTTACTGGAAGATTGTCATAGATTTTGAGTTTAATGAATGTTCACACCTTTTTGTGGTAGTGGAAAATTCAGGGCTCTGAAAGAGTTGTGTTTGGAGTGTTTGTGGGCACATTAAGGTGTTGCCAAATGCCTCATGGCTGATGGCCAGGCATCCTCTGAGGGCTTTTGCACAGTCTGCATTGCTGCCTGGGCTTGGCAGGACCCTCGCCTCCTCCCTAAGCACACGAACATTGATTACTTGTTTCCTTCAAGCTTCAAATTTCAGTCATTGCTACATTGAGCAGCAAGCTAGTTATTTGCCTGGACTGCAAATCTGGTTCTGCAGGAGGCTTATGCAGAGAGATGTATGTAGCCTGAGACCTATCTTTTGCTGTGGAATGGCCTGGTGTCTGAAACAAGTGGCAAATTTAAAAGACAATTATTTAATTTTTTTAGGTTGTTTCAGAAAGAAAACCCTCAAATTTCAAATGTTACTTTTGTCTCAGGCAATGATTTTTCTTTGCTTTCTATTCTTTTTCTTTTCTTTTTAATGTGCAAGATGACTTTATATAAACCAATATACTCGATTAACTGAATTTGCAGAAATCCAGATGCAGTTCTGCGAAAACCAGGCTACCAGTCCATTAGAAAGGGAGGGGAGGAAGGAGTAAGATATGATTAGGACTATCTCAAGCGATCTGTATTGTATGCTATTTTGATGAGAGTAGGAATTCTGAGAAAACAATGAGAAAACATAAGTATTTACAACAGTATTGTAACTCTCATAGCATTCAGATGATAAGCTTTGAGTTATTCACTGAATAAAGTTGGATGAGATGCTGTCTTCAAGCATAATTTAGCTGCTTCATCCAGTGGATACTGATTTGAAATGACTGGCTAGTCTGCTGACTTAATTGCTTTCAACATGATTTATATTTCTTAGTTTCTGAGTTGTCACCATTTTTCTAAACTGGTGATAGGGTACTAACTTGTTTTTCAGCTGGCTGACATATTATTTCTTTGAGAAGTAATAAGAATGCAGACATCATGGGGTCAGATAAAACAAGTTCACAAAGTGACTCTTCCATTAGAAAGGTGGAGGGAGGCAAGTCTCCAAATGAGAACAATAGCTCTGAGTCCTGAAATGTTTGTTGTGTGGAGAAGTATAAACATGCAAGGATGTAGGCTTCTAAATCAACATAACTGAGACTGTCTCAAGTTGAGCTGCACAATATTTCTTAGAAGCATAGAATGATATGGGTTGGAAGAGACTTTAAAGGTAGTCTAGTTCTAACCACTCCACCGTGGGCAGGGACCTTCCACTACACCAAGCTGCTCAAAGCCCTATCCAACCTGGCCTTGGATACTTACAGGGGTGAGGCATTCACAGCTTCTTGGGGCAACCTGTTCCAGTGCCTCACCACCCTCACAGGGGAGAACTACTTCCTTACATCTAATTTAAATCTACTCTCTTGCAGTTTGAAGCCATTACCCCCTGTGCTATCACTACATACCCTTGTAAAAAATCTTTCTCCACCTTTCTTGTAGGCCCCCTTAGGTACTGGAAGACTGCTGTAAGGTCTGCCAGGAGCCTCCTCTTCTCGAGGCTGAACAGCCCTAACTGTCTCAACCTGTCTTCCAGCCCTTTGACCATTTTTTGGTCCATGTAAATTAAAGACCTCTTATTGCAGCATTTTTTTGCAAAGCTGATTCCTGAAAACTCCATTGTGTCTTGAGACAATGAACTGAATACTTTAGTAGCAGTTAAAATCCCTAAAAATGGAGATCTATTTTGAAAATAGAAATAGATTCTGCATCTTTCTGTCTCTAGCCTTTAAAATTTTGCTTATAATGTAGTGTTGGGCTTTTGTGTGTGTTCTACCAGGAATCTTTTTATTATATATGCTGTGGTTGAGTCAATTCTGGCCATTTTCTTGAAAGAACTTACATAGGCCATTATTTCTGCACTGTTTCTCTGTAAAAAGCTCTTTTTTTTGAGATTCTGAGTTATTCCTTTCCTTCATTTTGCCAGTCTCCTCTTGGAAACCAGAACCTCAGGGTAAGGCTTTGAAACATGTTTTAATGAATGATATGTCATGTTATTTCTCTTTGAAATTCTTGTTCTCTTTTATTTTGTATGTTCCTCCACTGATATTCTTATTGTCAGGCCACATCCAGCTGGTGAATGTATGAGGGTTTTTTTTGAGGAGGTGATTTGTTTACTTGGTTTACCATGTCTTTACCTCTGATGGAGAGAAACAGAAAGAATGATCTTGTGGTTAAGGTGCTAAATTACACATGGGGTAAATGAGACTCATGTTCATGCTCTCTTAGTCTTTCCGTTTATTATCTCTACTATAATTTTTGTGTCATTTCTGTATACACAGAGTGAAGATGATATGTCCCTTCCCCCCACCCCAGGACAGCGCTGAAGAAAGCTGTTCATAAACCACAATTTCTGTATTGTGGAAGTTCTTTTACGTACTGGCTTCTATAATCTGTTTTTACAACTTACCAGGACTTTTCTGTCTTGTGTCAATGTCAATGACAGACTCTTCTGACTTGTGTGTGAAGTGACATAGAACTTGCCATATACTTTTAAGTATTTATATTTTTTCCTGAAAAGACTTTAGCTCATAACTGTGTATTCATTAATTTTTTTGTACTGAAGAAAGGTGAAAGAGGCTATCTCAAAATATCAGCAAATTTGAAGAGTCTCAGAATATCTTGGAAATTGCATAAATACGTGTTGCAGGAATTGTTACTCTCTTTCTTGACAGCAATACAGATCCGTAAGAAGTATCTTTGGAAGAAACTTAAAAATACAGAGAAATTAACTGTCTTGGATATGAATTTTTAAGTGGTGATACAGCCATATGTCTGTTGAGTTACAAACACAGCTCTAGCTTTCTAAGCAAAACACAGAGAAGGCACCTTCTTTTGCAGGATTGTTATATCTTATCGAACTCTTGTTTCACACAGAAATTTGGTCAAATTCTCAGTGATAAATGAGCCTGCAAGTAAATCTGAATCATGGGAAAAAGGCTTTTGCTTTTCTTGGTTTCATGTAAATCATAAGGAATGAGTTCTAGCTTACCAGTAGAGTTCCTTTGTTGCCTTTGCAACAATGTTAAACCACAACATTGTTTTGCAACTCATTTCACTAACATATTTAAAATTATTTTTCTGTAGCAAAGTGATGGCTATCGAACCTTATCCTTGTCTGGGAATGTTGGTTTTGGTAGTTTACCTGATCAGCTGGTTAGAAAATCCATCAAACAGGGCTTCTGCTTCAATGTTCTTTGCATTGGTAAGTAGTATCTGGGTGGCTTAGGGCTTTAGTAGTATACCTGTCCTAAGGAAATGAGTGGCATTTAAATCCAGTTGCAATCATAGACTCATTTAGGTTAGAAAAGTCCTTTAAGACCATCAGTGCCACCCATTAACTCAGCACTGCCACCTCCACCACTAAACCATGTCCCTAAGCACCATGTCTACATGGCTTTTAAATACCTCCAGAGATGGAGACTGAACCACTTCCCCGAGCAGCCCATTCCAATGTTAGTATCTTTCTTTAATGTTAAGCATGAACTATAATTCTGCCCTTTCCTCCAGCTTTGCTTATATGTAGCCATCCTTTGATTTTATATTTAGCATTTTCATGAACAATATGAAAACCAAAAGTGTTGAAAGTGAACGCCATGCATGTATCGATTTATTGGCAGCTTCTTGGATTCTTCTGAGTAAACTGGGCTAGGCTCAGTTTTTTACTGTATTTTTACTGTAACAAAGAGCTTCAGATAAAAAAAAAATCCTATAATTCCAAGGTGGTGTTACTGAAGTATTTCTGTACTGCTCTATGGTATTTTACCCTTATTTATAAAAACCCTGTGTTGAACCCTGTGGTTAAGCAGCAAATTACGGAGCTTTTTAAAACCTGTAGGAAATTAGTTCACAGTTTTAAAGAAACTCAAGCATCAAGAGACTATTCTGCTTATTACTTATTAGCAGGTAAACTTTCTTTTCTGTAGGTGAAAAAAAAATGAACTGAAAGATACTTAGTGTTCATTATCAGAAGGAATGCAGGCAACCACTTTGCTCAGGGAAATCAGTTGGCAAAGTTTTGTGTAAATTTGCTGGGTTGCTGTGATAACACTTTCAATGCTTAGCAGGTATTTATTTGATGTGCAAAATGTCTTCCCCAACTCTTCTGTTTAATTTTAGGGGAAACTGGAATTGGGAAATCAACCTTGATAAACAGTTTGTTTAACACGAATTTTGATGACCCTTTGTCAACACATTTTCTGCCAAATGTACGACTTAGAGCTCAGACTTATGAACTCCAGGAAAGTAATGTTAATTTGAAGCTGACCATTATAAATACAGTGGGATTTGGTGACCAAATAAACAAAGAAGATAGGTAAGTGCCCACTTAGTGCAGAAATTTTGGTCTTCAATTGCGAGTTGATTTTTTTTTTAGGGGGCTTTGTACTAAATTTTTGTCTTACACGTGTTCCAAATATTTGGTTAACTGTTTTCTCTGTGTACCAAAGTAACCATGTTTTTCTTCTCCTCTAGGAAATTACTTGAGAAATCAGATAAACTCTGCCCTCTTTTTATGATATAATCTTTTATAAATGTATGTAAATAGAATGTGCAATAGTGGCTAGAATTTCTCTTGGGATGGAGGAAAGAAAGGAGAAGGTCAACAGGAGACTTTTTTAAAGAACCAAAGAGATTATAAGAGACTGTAGGTTATATAGATTAGATGTACAGAGTTCTTAACTATTTAGTTGGCACATATTGAAAACCTTAAACTGGAAGGAATATCACATAGATTGCTGGAGGCCTTGGTTTTACTGTTGGACAGTTTAATCAGATGTAGAGGTACCATGCTACTGCCTTTCAGAACTTTTTTTTTAGTATCTTCTTTTATGAATTAAAGATTTTAAAATCCTGAACTCTCAACAGATTTGGTTCACCTTAATTGTAAAGAATTTTAGCAATCCTTTGTGCTGTATTGAGTGCCTAAATGGTGGTAATTATAAATGAAGAGAGTCCCATTAAGGTTATCATGAGAGCTATGGCTTTTGATATGGCTGGAAAATAGCTATTGCTAGTGATTTGGATGAACGAGATGCAAGTAAATATTAATAAAGATATTAGAAGTTTGATGTCTGGTACAGGAGCCACCTTATAGTGCTTCTTTTAATTTTTTATGTAGCAACTACTTGTAAATTTTGGTAGGTTTTATAAACTTTGTGTAGCAGCAAAAATGTAAGAGACCTCTGCTTGTGCATCTAGTAAGATTTTCTTTTAGAAAGCAGGTTATGATCTGCTTTTAAGTGGGATTAAGTGTACTTAACCTATACTTACTGAAAATCAGATTTACATTCTTCTCTTACATTCTTCCTTTTCAATTTTTGTCTGTTGTTTAAGAACTCTCTCATGTACACTACTTCATGTTCAGATGAAGTAGTATTTCTTGGTACTGGTAATTGCATGTTCTTTCTTTTCTTGCATCTTAAGAGTTTCATGTATCTTCTTTGTATCCAAGAGCTCTTGCAGTTGTACAGCTTGATTGCAAAATTTATAAAACGTCACTTGTAAAGATCATTTATAACCATAACTAACTTTATGTAGCTTTTTACACTAATAGAAGCTAGAAAATGTTTTATCTGTGTTAGGTGCACAGTTCTTTTTTGAGCAGCCTTTCAGAAACTAAGATTACTCTGTACATGTAATTTTCTGCTGTACTGGGTAGAGAGATGAGCAAGCTTTTGACATATAAAGCAAAAAACCACAAAACAATACAAGAGTAATTCCTTTCTTACTTTGTCTCTATTTAGGAGTAGCTAATCTCTGGTTGTTAAATTTTCTTACAGCTATCAGCCAATAGTGGATTATATAGATGCACAATTTGAAGCCTATCTCCAGGAAGAACTGAAAATTAAACGTTCTTTATTTAGCTACCATGATACTCGCATCCATGTCTGCCTCTATTTCATTTCACCTACAGGCCATTCCCTAAAACCCCTAGATTTGTTAACCATGAAAAACCTAGACAGCAAGGTAAGACATTGAAACAGAGTCCTAAGAATTTGTTTTATTTTTCTGAAACGTCTTGCAGTTTTTAGATCCTCTGCTGCCTTTCGATTCTATATCCATATGTTTGGTTTTGTGATGTTTTTTGGTACTGATATATCTTAAAGTCTTAAGAATTGGTTCTGCAAGTAGCTTGCAGTTTGTCACGTGTTTGTTTACAAATTAAAAGAGTCCCATATGCAGCAAGAATGTTGATAAAAGAAGCATAATGAAGTTTAAAAAATAATCCCACCATACTGAGAAAATATTTTTCCATAGAATAAAACAAAAGTAATTCTGCTTTGGGGGATTTTAACTTCTAGCCACCAACTCTAAACGTATATGGTTCTGCTTTGACTCAGAGAGAACATAAGTGATGTTTAAATTTGTTTTATCCATTTTCAATGAATTCTATTTTCTGATCTTACTACAGAAATGTATGTACACACACAGAAAAAAACGTATATACTTTAGCTGTACTTTGATTTACATTTCATTATGGAACTTATTTGTGATGATTTTAGTACTGCATTCTTCTAGTGGCAACTCAGAAGCTGGGATTTCCCAGGATGTGGAATTCCTTGGGTACATTCTCTAAGCACAGGATTCCATAGTGAGAAGATGGTACAGCAACATGCAGACATTGAATATATAAAACATGTCAAAAGTTCTCTTCAGTTTCTTCCTAAATCCAGTGTACACTGTTATGTTTTTGTTATGTTTTGCTTGGTACAAAACAAGACCAGATAAATCAGCTCAGAGATAAAGATTATTCTTGGAGTTGGATAGGGTCATCCTGTACTCTAATAATCCTGAGACGAAAAAACCCAGACCTATCTGTGGGCAATTGATTTTTCTCTATTGCTTATAAACTGGATGACTAGCTAAGGATTTGACCTCCAACATTTAGACTGATTTCATTTACAGGTTTAGGAAATCTCCTTCTGTATGTTTTCTTTCTGGGAACAAGGGGTTATTTAACTAACAGACCTGCATTTTTCAGTCATTCTTGCAGAATTATGTACAGATTCCTGTTAATTCAGGAAATAACATGCATGTATTGAGTTTATTGTTGGTTTTGTTGTGTTTGTTTTTTTTTTTTTTAATAAAAAATCAGTCTTTGGAAATTTCTGTGTTGATTCATAGAGATTTACTTAAACCAGCCTGCAAGATATCAATCAATAATTATTTTAAATATATGGTTTTGGATTTTTTTCCTTCTCTATAGCATAAAGGGGCAACAGATGTTTTGACATTATTGTAAGATTTTAGATGAAAATTTTAGAGTAATATCATGTTTTCTACTTCCAAGACGGGAAGCAACACTTTGCATTTCAGGCAGAGGAATGATCAGAGGGTTGAATTTGATGCTGGCAAACAAGAGAAATAACGTGTATGGCTAGAGTTTATCCTGGTGACTTTATATGGTCATTCTGCACTGCTATTTAATGAGACAGATTGAACTACTTCTTCCCATGCTTAAGTGCATGCAGCCGATTCCCTGGATGAGGGAACTGATTTATGTTGAAAGCTGAAGAATTTTACCTGGTTAGGGAAGTGATCAAGCTGAAAAGTAATCTGTCTCCTTGGACAGATCCACAGATTTTATTTCTACTTAGCAATGAGCAGTGCAGGCAAGGGGAAGGGTAGGACTGTTGGTTTTATTGTAAGTGTAGACTTTTTATGTGAGATTAAAGTGATTCTGTGTTGATTGCCTGTAGATTTGTAGCAAAATTCAATTTTGTAGTTATTGAGAGTTGTAGCTGGTGAAGAGGCTGGATGGGAGTCAGCTGGTTTCCAAAACAGGCAAGAGGGACTTGGGGCACGTCTATATGTGGTCCAAATCAATATAATTAAAGTCTCTTCTTGGTAAAAGTGTGTGCTTTCAATTAATGTTATTCTTTGATGAAAGCATTGAGATACTAGTTTTCAAGTAAACCTTAGGTACTACAAGCATGTATTAATTTTGTTTAACAAATTAACCAAAGACAGTTTTTCTGTTGTTGATTAGCTAAGGCCAGAATAGTATTGCTTTTCAATTTTAATACAATGATTGTGATTTAACATCAGTCTTGATAGCTGTAATAAAGATATACAGAGATTGTACTTTTGTTAGGGGTCTCCTCAGTGGACTAAGAAATTCTCTCCTAGTTAACAAGTGCTTGAAAAACTTTCCTGTTGAAAGGACAGAGTAAAGGTTAACTTAGTTCTGATGACTCTGTTCCATCCATTTTTAAAGCTATACAACAGAAAACTTAAATTTGTGTCCCTAATTTCATTGAAGCTTCAAATTACTCCTATCTGTGATGAGTTGTTTATACAATCCTAAATTAACTCAGTAATAATAATTTAAAAATCTAGTGTTTTATTAGATTTTTACCCCAAATGTGCTTAGATTGCATATGCTACACAATTGAGGACTATCATCAGGTAATTGGTGATGCCAATACTTTGGAGGTGGTATGCTTTTTTCATTTGGACATTTTGCTTGAGACAGAGAGAAGACATTTCAAAAACATCTATTTTGAATTCATCCTCAAGATTGCATGCTTAGGCATTTCCCTTCAGACAAGATTCTTCAGTCTCAGTCATTTTTCTGCACAGAGCAGATGTTTGTGAAACTAATTGCTGCAGTGGTGAGGTGAATGAAGTTGTAGCCAAAAGGAATCCAAGGAACAGGCTCAGGGGTTGGCAGAGTTTGGTAGCCAGCTTCCTTTTCTTTCTGTATTTAAGCTGTCAACTTTTACTTAACACCTAAATCATGTCCTCCATTGCTGTAAACAAAAACAATTTTTTTTTTTAGCAGAAATATAAGTAATGTCATTTAGTTCATAAGCAGGTGTTGCTGTTCTTTTAATTACTTCACTGTATGAGACTTCTTTCCTCATTCTTTTCTCAGAATCAATTAATTTTAAGCAAATGTATTGAATGATCTGTTGTTATTTTGTGAGGTGATGCCAGTGAATGTTTTTCATGGTTTGTGAAGCTTTGATATCAATTGATGGGAAAGTTTAGACCGTGGGGGAAGATTTAAAGAACTTATCACCAAACAATTCAAGTTATAAAAGATGTCACCTCAGAACTGGTCTCACACGTTTCATATAATTTGTATCATTAATAGGTGAACATTATACCAATTATAAGCAAAGCAGACAGCATTTCTAAAACTGAATTACAGAAGTTCAAGAACAAAATCATGAGTGAATTAGTTAGTAATGACGTCCAGATATACCAGTTTCCAACAGATGATGAAACTGTTTCTAAGATTAATACCATCATGAATGTAAGTAAATGACAAAAACATTAATATTTCGGTAGTAAAGCATCACTTTCTAATGCTGATTCCTACCTGCTTTTTTACTTTTATCTTGAAGCTTATAGGTTTGTACATAACAAGTTTTTTTTTCCTGTCGCCTTAACAAGCTGTTATGTTTTGAATTTTTTTCCCTCCTCTGCTTTTAAATCTACCTCATAAATATATTTTCTAATTTCTGAATAATTAATGTATAATTACTAACATAGGTGGACAGTTTGGCTTTGCTCTTTTCCTCAGCAAATAACTACCTTAAATCTGTTAGGAAAGATATTCAAGTGCTTCATTTCTCCAGTTTTCTCTGGCCTTTAGGATAGCAAGTCTTTCATCTGCTTTTTCCTTTTATTTAGTACTTTCATTTGAAATTAGGACAAATTTTCTCTGGGAACTAAAAAGCCAGATAGAATTCTATCTTTTTTACTATTGCCCTTTCAGACCATCTCAACAGTATCTGCCAGCTTCAACTAAGCCTGTGAAGCTAGATGTCTTTGCTTTGAGCACTCTGCCTTTGTTGTTCATGCGCATATGGCTGTAGATGCACATGGACATATGTTTGCATGTACTGGGGTTTGAAAGTAGGAAGGAGGAGCTGGTGTGCCAGAGTGTATAGCTCTGCAGTCCAACCTCTGTCACCTGTGCCAGGGAGTGAGGATGTACAGGCTGTTGTTTAGTAACAGGTCCTTCTGCCATAGGGAGAGGTGGTTAGCTGTTACCTACCTCTTTCATGCTCTGCTAGTGATTTATTTTTAAGGTAATGATTATTTTTAAAAAAATGATCAGATGTTGTGGGTCAGCACACAGGCAGGCAACACCCAGCCATTTGTATGAGCCCACAACAGTAACAATACCTCAGGCTCAGACCAGTGATGGCCTCTTGAATGCTACTGGTGCTATGAACCCTGACTGAATGTGAATCAGAGAGATGTATTCTAGAGTAGCTTTCTGTTCTCCGCTGATACTCTTCCTAATGCAACTCGGAATGTAACTGGCTGCTTTTGCCACTTGAGTGAGCCTGCTGAATCAGGTCCAACCTGTTGTCCACCAGGAATCTCACATCTTTTTCTGCAAGGTACCTTTCCAGACAGTCAGCCTGTGCTAGAGCATGGGATATTCCTCCTGATGTGCAGGACTTGGCATTGCTCTTGATTAACTTTCATGAGATTCCTGTTGGCTCATTTCTCCAGCCTGTCCAAGATCCTCTGAATTGGCAGCACATCCATCTGGTCTGTTAACTGCTTCTCCTGTGTAATTGTAGCTTGACTTTTGTATCAGTTGTTTAACTAGTTGCTGATCTCTTCAAAGTGATTTTTGGTTTGAAAGTGGCTGTGGGCTTTTCCTCAAATGATGTTTTTCTCTCCACAATTTATTTCTGAAGTGTTTGCTTTTCAATTCTGATTAAGAACACTGAGAGATAAGAATGTGTTGATGTAACTGTTACAGGGACACTTGCCATTTGCTGTTGTGGGAAGTACAGAAAAAGTGAAAATTGGAAACAAAATGGTGAGAGCTCGTCAGTACCCTTGGGGCATTGTACAAGGTAAATGAATTATCAAAGGTATTTTAATGAGATTTTTGTTGTTGTTGAAGAATAAAATTCACCAATACTAAAAAGGACTGGTGCTCTCCACTGATGTTGTATTGATTGTACAGTTTAGGGAGCTTAGCAATTAATACTTGATATGTGTACTAAGTGGTAGCTTCATCAGCACTGATGCATCCCTGGAATCAAGCTATGAGATAGTGTAGTATGTGATATTTGGATAGGCTACTATGGTGGCAGTGCCTCTCACACTACCCAGTATTGGAGTTTTGTGATTGTCAGTAAAGAAGAAGGACAAAAAGAGAGAAATGTGTCATTCAACTCAAATAGGAAACCAGTGTGTTTTGGAAAATATTGATCAACATTTAAAATTAGTGCTTCAAGGTGCATATTTGAAATTACAAGGAAGTAGAAGAGGTATAATAATGAGATACTTTTTCTGGAAGTGCAATTAGTAAACAAAAGTAAATTAATCTCAGTGTTGTTTAAAATATATTTAGACAATTTCACTACCTGTGCATAATAATAAAATCTTCCTCTTCTGATTAGTGGAAAATGAGAACCACTGTGACTTTGTAAAGCTTCACGAGATGCTTATATGCACAAACATGGAAGACTTAAGAGAACAGACTCATGCACGACACTATGAGTTGTACAGACGCTGCAGACTGGAGGAGATGGGCTTCAGAGATGTCGGCCCTGGGAACAAACTGGTCAGGTAAAGGACTGCATGTGCAGCACTTGCTTTCAGCATCCATTCTCTTCACATTTAACTTTGTTAACCTAATACAGAGCAGGATTCATATTACAGAATAGATTTTTCTAAAAGGGAAAAAAATTGTTTTATTTTTAACCAGAGTAAGTGCATAGCTGTTCATTGGGTTATCTTCATGGAGGAGTATGTGGGATTATAAGGACATTGCTTTTAAAGATATTCAAGCTGGTTGTTTTTCTGAAATCTTTCTCTTTTAGAATAAACCTGGGGATTTTAATTTTTGTCATAGAGAATGTCAGTTTTCTTCGAGTACACACACTCTATTTTCTTTATACATTTTCGTGCTGTTTTACATAATAATGTCCAATTCTGAACAACAGTTTGATTGGACTCAGAGTTCAGAAGGAAATGAAGGAAAAACTTTTACAAAATCATTGGTTACACTCTTGCCTTCCCACATTATCTCATATAATAACAAATGTCTAGTCTTTCCAAGTCAAGCAATCTCTTGCTAAACTGTAGGAAGTTAACAGAGGATTCTAAGGGAAGTTAAGCAGAGGGTTAGAGACACTCAATTGTTTCATGTAGTAAAGCTGTTTTCTGCAAGCAGGCAGGTATTTACAATTTCAATATCCAGATTATTTACTCTTTTAATTCTAATTCTGTCTCCTGCCTCTCCATCTTCAACTTCCTTTGGTCGTTATGTGCATGGGACTGTATTTTGTAAGTGGTTAGAATCTAGATGGGGAAGAACTGATGCTTCAAGAGCTATTTAAGCCTTCATGGTTAAGGAAAATGCTATTGTTGCATGGTGATGGTGGGAAATACTGACTTAAACCAGATATGAAAACAAAATAAACTTTACTTTAAAAGCAGATCCTAGTGCTTTGAACCAACTAGTTTTTTTTTACTTGTTTTACTTAGGATGAGAAATGAGTATTCCATAAGAATATGGAAAAATTTCTTGGCAAGTGAAGTTTATGTCATCAACCTGTTAGTGTCTCCCTAATAACTTACGAACCAACTCTCCATTTAAAAACTTCTGTGAAAGGTTTGATGCTTCCAGGGCATTACACAGTTAGTGTTCTCACCTCAAGAAAAACAAAGACCTCTGCTCCCACTAGTTGTTAGACAGCCAATGTGTATTAGTTGTCAATAAATCATTAACTCTGAAGTACTGTCTTTTGAAACTCTTGAGAACTTGACAGTACTGTGGTAGGATAAGAAAGTCATGGGTGATTTGGAAGTAGCTAAGACTTTTACATGCGACAGATCTATGCAAGTACTTAGAAGCAGAAAAGCAGGAAGCATGGAGAGATACTAAATGTGTAGTTAGAACGGTGTAAGGTTATAGTCAGGACTTTGGATATTACAGTCATTGACAGAATAGAACATAAAGTCATCCACAGGAGTTTGGTCTATTAATTCTGCTTTCAGGGTACGGTTTATATCATGGTCTATGGCATTTTGGCAAACTACCATTTGTTTAAATTGAATAACAATAATTAGAATAACTTAAATTAGTGGATAAACGGGAATTTAATCTCATTCATACACCTTGCAAAAACGTTATACAGACTTACAGTGCTGTGTCATTCCAAAAGGTCATAAGAATTACAAACACATATGTATCATATCAGATTAAATTATTCCATGTGGAGAACCACTTTAAAAATGAAGAATCCACTCTATGGTGCTTCAGGGAATAAATGGAATACCATATAAGGCTAAATTTAGTCATATAGGTGTGATTTGGTTTCCAAGTCATGAAAAGCAGCCAATCAGGAATGGACTTGGAAAACTTGTTACAGCAAAATTTATGTAGTGAAGTCAATGGATAGCAGAGTACTTGAGGGAATGGTTTATGCATTTTATGCAATATCTGTTGGATGTAAAATCCAGGAAGGGCTTTTATTTTCATTTTTTAATACTTAAAATTGACACTTGCATTTCTTTGTTGTTGAAAAGTAAAGACAGAGCTTTTTAATCTATCTTTAGTGGTGTGGTGGTTTAACCTTGGCTGGGTTCCAGGTGCCCATCAGGTGGTTCTATCACTCTCCCTCCTAAACTGGGCAGGGGAGAGAGAAATATAACAAAGGGCTCACAAGTTGAGGTAAGGATGGGGAGATCAATCAGCAATTACAAACACATGCAAAACAGATTTATCCTGGGGAGAATTGGTTTGATATATTTAACAATTTATCAAAACAGACTACAGAAATGAAAAATTAAAAACCTGAACTTTAAAAAAATTGACTGGCACTGACCTGATCAGCTACAGGGGAAGCTTCTAGAAGCTCTTTGTTTAAAGAAGCCACCCACGTAGCCCCCCACTACCAAAACCTGGCTACATAAACCCACTACAGATGGTGTACTCCTGCCTTTTTAATTTGTCCAATTATGTCCATTAGAAACATGAATTCGTAGCTTTAGGTCAGTCTCAGCAAGAGACATGATAAGTGGGCTTCAGTGGCAGACTTGGCAATGTTAGATTAGTGGTTGGACTTGATGATCTTAAAAATCTTTTCCAAGCAAAATGATTCTGTGATTCTATGAAGAAATAATTGCTGAGATGTACCAAATGGAAAAATTGGAATAGTCAAAACTAGAAATCTAGACATGAAGAGTGCTTCCAGTCAAACAAACTTCTGAATATGTATGCACCCAGTAAACTTAAATGTTTGCAGTGGAGGAGGGTATTACTACTGCTTTAAAGTTGGACATTTTGTACGTCCATTTTCTGTTTCTCCAACAACATTTAAGCTATGTTGTTGCTTAATTCTTGTTTTGAAAGAAGAAAACTAGTAGGCAAAGGTCTGTTGAAAAAAGATAGATGATATTCCGGCTGTCTGCTTGCATGTTTGGGTTGCCTGATGTTAATAATTCACTTAATTAGTTGCTTTTCTGTGCTCGTAATTAGTTTGTTCTTAATCATAATTGTAATATAAACATCTCAGTTTCTCAGCATGTGAGCAATCATATATTCCATTCTTTATTCCTCTCTGAAACTGGGATATCCAGACCTTGCAGTTCTTCAACAAAAAAACATGTTTATTTTTCAGTCTTTTTTGAGGATAGTGGCAGAAAACCAGGAAAGATTCAGTAATGTCAGCAAGTTTCCATGTAGAGAAAGATTGATACGACTTTAGTTGTCTTTTCTAAGAAAGGAAACCTAATATCTTAAAGGCTATTAGGCTTTTTCCTTGAAAAGTCACTTGGTGCCGGAGTTCATCAGACCAACTGGAGATTTTTGCATTTGAACTAGATATTTTAATGCTCTTATGGCGAGAATGAACTGCATCCAAAATACCTGTTCTTAAAACCTTCACCGGGAAAACAGACATCTCCCACATCCTTTAGTGTTGCTTAATATTTTCTTAGGTAGTTCACTGAATTGAGGGACCTTGCTAAAAATACCTGTCACTAGTTAACTTTTACTTTTTTAGTTTTTCTTATTTACCGTAATTGATGGTTGAATGTTATGCAAAAAGTTACAAGTGTAGTTTTGAAATTTGAAAGCTTTTTCTAATTGACGTGAGCAAACTGTAAAATGTTGTGTAAACATCTGTGTTGTTCAAAGCATACAAACGTTATGTTCCACGGAGAGAGGACTTCACAAAGTCTTTGTTCATGAACATAACATGTTCGATTTGCATCTTTATATTTAGACTTCCATGTTCAAAGTCTTAAGCAGATAGAAAAACTGTATGTCTCAGCTATGCCTCTGTAGAAAGACAAGTGATAGTGCTGCTATGAGGTATATAGTGGATTAGTAAGGTATAGACTTTTTTAACAACCCCTTCCCTTCCTGAAAACCTCAATAAGAATACTTTATTTAAATAATTATCTTTGACATCTTAATTTTGCAAGTGGTTTTGTTGAGAGTATAAAATTCTACAGGTCCGAGCCAGAACAATGAGAGGACCTGTGAATTTGATTTTCATAATGTGCTGTACGAGAAGCTGTGGAACCAGTCTTTCAGATACACTGGAAAGTGTTTTACTGTGAGCAATGAATGCAGTAATGTTGAAAGGATTGGCTCAAGGTCTAGTAAACTATTTTCCCCTCTTTCCCAAACCTGCTGAAACCAAAGACTGTTTAGATCGTGTTACTCATATGTCAAACAGAAAAGTTTGTTCTAAATTTGTCTTTGTGATTCCTAGAACGCTTCAGAGGGAGGGAAATGTAAAAAATACGTTTTTATTTCTCCTCTTCTTTATGCATGTAATTTGATTACTTAATAAATCCAGTGTCTTCAAAGTTAATCTTACACTAATTTCCAGACAAAATTGCATTTACCTGATAAACTAGCTTAGGTTGGGTCTAAAGATGTCCACAAAATGAAACGAAGGTGCGACTGCAGCATGTTAGCTTAAGTCTAGCACTTGCTGTAGTGGCCTTATTGTACCCAAAGACAGCATGTTAGTTAGCAGAACTGACACAAGGCCCAAAAGTGTGTATAGTGAGATTGCTGGCATTTGAAAAACCTGTGCTGTAGCTTTATCATTATTGCATATACTGTCAAAACTTAAAGACAGTGTGAACTAATATACCTTGCTTACGTATCCTATGTTAGATACAATTTGAGGATAACCTACGTTCCTTCACAGCTTATTAAAAAAACTCACAAACCAAACAAAAAAAGTTGTTCTGAATTTATTTTGTTGCAATGTATTGCTCAAATGAGATAGTGTAGGATTAAGAGCTCTGACAAACATTAAGTCTGCATGTGCAATTTCAAGACAATTCTTCTCTTTCTTTAGATTATAGTTGGAATACAAGTAAGTAACATTAGGATTTGGAAACTGCCCTGATGTAAATTTGAATGTAGGAGAGAGCTGTTTAAGCCTACTGTTGCTCTAAATAATTAAGTTTTTGGATGTCTTTTTTTCTAAGTCTTTCAATTTGTAAACCGTTTTAGTAGAAACATTGAGAGATAAGCCTTAAAAACCGTTACAGAAGTGTGTATGTGTAATAAAAATATAAACCAAATTTCAGTATTTTATATACAAATATATTTTATTTTAGATCAGCGTGATATGCATAAGATATCTGACAAAGGACAGTAACTCATTGTAGCTAAGAAGGTCTTACTAGTCAGCACTCAGAAAGTGTTAAAAGATGAATGGTGTAAGAAAACAGCCCCTGATGCATTTTGGAAAGTAATTGTATCCTTTTAGACACTGAACTAGTTGGGAAATTGTATTTATTCTATATTAATGTAACTCTACCCTATTTAAATGTTGACATTACATAAAGAGTGCTGTATATTTTGAAGGTCTTGTTATTTTCCTTCCTTTCCATATAGGAATAATCAGTTTGTTAATTATGTTAATGCTCAGTTAATGTGTTAGTAATCAGTTTGTTAATTGTATTTGTTAGTTGTGTTAATGTAGATGTGTTCTTTTTCTAATGTCCTATTTTAAGACTGAGGATTTTTCTGGCCATTTCAGTGTCTTATTAATAGGTAACTCAACAAAAAAGGCACAAAGTTGTAACTCAGTCCTTTTAGAACGTGAGATTCGTCAAGTGCTGTATTTACTTTGAAATGTAATTTACCCAGGAGCTGTTAGCATAAATAATTTTAGTCAGGACTGTGTATTTAAATGTAAATTTATAGAGGTAAGATACTTGCTTCTGTTCAGGTTTGTTTTATTTTTTTTCATGTGGGGAGCTGTAGAAATTAGTATTTCAGATGATTATTAATTGTTTAAATAATGTTCCAGATTGTTGGTTTTCCACATTGAATAAAGCAGCGAGGAGACTTGCTTACGTTTTTGGACTTCAGTCTACAGGAAGCCTATGAGGCAAAGAGGCATGAGTTCTACCTTGAACTGCAAAGAAAGGAGGAGAAGATGAGACAAGAGTTTGTGCAGAGAGTGAAGGAGAAAGAAATGATATTGAAAGAAGCAGAGCAACAGGTAAGCATGCCTGACCATCTCCAGTTTGTTTGCTGATATTTGGAACAGTTAAGTTCTTAGCAAAATCACAACCAGTGATTTCATAATATTTTGAGGGCAGTAATGCTTACAATCAAAAGCAAGTTGATTACATTGATTGATTTGATTAGCAGATTGATTAGACATGCAAAAATGAGAGCAGGCCTTATCAGGAGTGGCTGAGGGAGCTGGGGTTGTTTAGTCTTGGGAAGAGGAGGCTGAGAGGAGATATGATCACTCTCTACAACTACCTGAAAGGAGGTTGTATCAAAGTGGGGGTTGGTCTCTTCTACCAAGTAACAAGACAAGAGGAAATGGCCTTAAGTTCTGTCAAGGGAGATTTAGATTGGAGATTCAGAAAAAACTTCTTCACTGAGAGGGTTGTTAGATATTGGCACAAGCTGCCTAGGGAGGTGGTGGAGTCACCATCCCTGAAGGTATTTAAAAGCTGAAGGACATGGTTTAGTGATGGGCTTGGTAGTCTGAGGTTAGTGGTTGGACACAATCTTAAAGGTCTTTTCCAACCTTAACGGTTCTATGATTCTATAAATGGCAGATGTTTTTGGAAAGGAGGAAGCTTATGGTTTAAAGGCTTTGGAGGACAGCAGGGCCAGTCAATAGAGTAGCAGGTGATATGGTAAAGTAAGAGAATGATGATTGTAATGGTTGCATGCTTCTTTGTCTTCTCTAGCAGTATGCTATCTAACATGAGGATGCCATAGCAGCACAGTAGGTGATTTTCATGCATAGATTGTTCTGTAAAAACCAAGACTTAAGGAAAAAGTCTCATGGATTGGCTCAAGAGAATGGGACTTAGAAGTCTGTATGACTTCCAGATTCATTTATTAAATGTAAGCTAAACCCTCACATTGAGAGTTTTGAAAGGGCACATGTGTGTGTTTTTATTGGTTTTATTTTGTTTTAAAAATCTTGTCTATTCCCAGCTGCCTTAAGAATGTTTGGAGATGTGTAACATTTTTTGAATACATTGTTGAAGATTTAGTCCTGTCAAGCTGGACTGGCAAAACAGGATCTGTTCATCAGCTTTGTGCCAGACTCTCTCACAATCATGCGTATTTGTATTCGAGCATTGTTTTAATTGAAATTGGAAACCTGCATATATTTATTAATTTTCTTTTCTGTACCTCAGTCTCCCAACAAAGATGTAGCAGTTTTCATGAGGTGTTCAGATACATGTTTTAAGAGGAAAGATTAGCAGTTAGTTTTCTAAATCTGTTAAGTCCCCCATATTACTTCTTGAGCAAAAAATCAGGCTCGGTCCTTCTCAGGACAAGGCTGTCCAATTGGAAGAACACTTAGACACATTTAAAGTAGGTTCAGACAGGTCTTACACAGCATCTGTGTTACTCTGATGTTTTCCTTCTCAGATTTATACCAGGCAGTTCATGAGCTCTGCATCTTGCAATTGAATTATGGATATTAGTTTTCCCAGTTCCCAATGTGGGAAGATGATGATGCAGAACATTTGTCATACTCTTGCTGCTTGTTCTCTGTGGAGTTTCTTTTGTACAGGAGATTGCTTTCACATCCTTCTTTTAGAGGAAATTTCTAGATGCAGTGTGCCACATTACCACTCCTGAGACATACTCAGGACTTTACTGTTTCTGACCTGAATGTTTTATTGGTATATCTGTTTTTGCAATGCATCTAGTTAACTGTTACTATTAAATAAATTAATATTATACATGTGCACACAGAGACATTTATAAAATCTGACAGCTTTACTGTGTAGAACAGGCATTCTGTTACATTTATAATTTTAGTTATTTCTTAGTTCTTCACAATAGGTGGAAATAAATCGCTCTGATTTCTATACCAGTGCAGCTCAGTTCAGGTTGAGTTACACCAGTACAGGTGGTTACAGAAGTAGGATTCTAGAAGACTTTATGTATGGGGAGGTGGGAGGTGAGGGAGAGTGAAGTAGCCTTTGGTTATCATGCATAACTTCACAGTAGGTTTAAGCTGGGGAAATGGCATCTGGAGAGGAAAATCCATTAATATGTCAAAAGAACAATCAAAGAACAATTACTGCAGAAAAGCAGTTAGAATCATACAATCATAGAATACTTTCGGTTGGAAGAGACCTTAAAATCATCGAGTCCAGCCTTTTTCCCAGCCCTATCAACCTCTAGACCATTTCCCTAAGCACAACATCCACTCATCTCTTAAACACCTCCAGGTATGGTGACTCCCCTACTTCCCTGGGCAGTCCATTCCAATGCCTGACAGCCCTTTCAGTAAAGAAATTCCTCCTCATATCTAGCCTGAACCTCTCCTGGCACAACTTGAGGCCATTTCCTCTTATTCTGACTTCCTTTCAGGTAGTTGTAGATAAACAGTGATAAGGTCTCCCCTGAGCCTTCTTTTCTCCAGGCTAAGTTAATTCTAGTTAGGAAGCATGAAGTTAAGACTGCAAGAAGTTAAGTCCAGTTAACTTCTTACAGTCTGCAAGTAACTCCCCTGACCAGCCTTACTGTGTATGTACCTATTAACATGTACATGTAATTAATATACATGATAATATATATATGAATAGACATAGCTGTGTAACTAAAGTGTGTATGATTCCATGCCCTCTTGGGTTTGAGGAAGTAGATTCTGCTTGATAGGTCCTGATTTAATCCTGGTGTTGCTAATTGTTTCCTCTACAAAGGTTTCCTTGTTTTTGATATAAAAAGTATAGTACAATCTAGTAAGGAATCTAATGTTCCCTTGGTGCCTTCTATGATTTCCACATGTGCTTTGTGTGTACTAACCTGGCTTCTGTGAGAGCAATCAGTGATTGTGTTTCTGGGTTTCTGTTTCTTAGTCTTAACAGTTTGGGGAAAGAACTGCAGTTTTGTACGACTTTTTACCACAAGTTGAGGTAGGTTTTACTGTTGCAGAGGAGTTTTGTATTGTGATATCACCACCTTGTGTTACTAATTGGAAATACCATGTTTTTTGGTGCTTTCTTTGAACAGATACAGGCTAATTTTGAACATCGTATGCTGATGTATCAAGAAGCAAAACTGAAATTAGAGAAAGAGAAAAAGATTCTTAAAGATGAAATAGCTGTGTTTATTCAGAAGAAAGCTAAGGCTGAATTACTTCAATCACAAGCATCTGTCTCTAGCACTGGTAGTTTGAAGAGAGACAAAGACCACAAAAAGTAAGTGCTGATGCTATTCATCAGAGGCAGCAATAAAAAATTTCAGATATTTTCTTTCTTTCCTTTCTTTCTTTCTTTCTTTCTTTCTTTCTTTCTTTCTTTCTTTCTTTCTTTCTTTCTTTCTTTCTTTCTTTCTTTCTTTCTTTCTTTCTTTCTTTCCCTTCCTTCCTTCCTTCCTTCCTTCCTTCCTTCCTTCCTTCCTTCCTTCCTTCCTTCCTTCCTTCCTTCCTTCCTTGAATAAATTATGAAATATCAGAGATTTGTTCAAAAGTAGCCTACCAAATAACATGCCCAACCTCTTCATATAGAAACATTGAATTAAATCAATTACAATCTTGTTCTGTTCCAAAATCAGAAGTCTATTTATTAATGATTTCCTTTCCCGATAGGTTAGAACTTTCTGCAGGTAACATTTGGTTGATTACCTTACTGCAATTGAAAGGAGATGTTTTGGTATAGAGATTATTCATAACTACTAGATTATGAAAAACTTTAGAAGCTAGATGGGTGCACATATTTCCACAAATATCATCAAGATAGCTTTGACATTTTTGGAGCATATACCAGCATATACCTGCGTGTGTTTTTGCCAAAATGTACTGCATTTCATGTAATGTTACTGAGTTCCTTTTCCTAGACAACTTTTCCTGGATTCACAGATGAAGGTGGAATTCTTGGTAAATGAAGTCAATATCTATTCTGTTATGAGACACCATTTCACAAAGCTTTTAGGTTTGCTTTTTCTGTTTTAGCTTTATTTCATCAGACCATGTTACAGTTTCTGTGCTTGCTTTTGTTTTTCTGTTCCAGCTTTACGTAATGCCGATGATAGAAGAAACAATATTGAAAATTTCTCTTGAGAAAGCAATGGTTCATAGTGTGCTTTTGGAGGTATAGAAGTTGCATTTTCCTGCTGAAGGATTTGGAAAGTGTCTCTTGTTGCTGCTACATGATGCAAAAGAAGAATTCTGTTCTGTATATGTATACAGAACACATGGTGCAGTGATTGCTCTCATCACTATTGTGGACTCTCTGTTATGAATCTGCCTTGATATACACTTGCCTCAACTGCCTGTGGCCAACCTGCTTTCATTTTAAGTGCATTGTACCAAAGAGAACGTCTCTACCATAAAGAGTTCCATCCATGAAATGAGTGCTGTAGCAGAAAAGTATTCAGTCAATAGATCCCCTATAACCTCTCTAAAGAGTTAATTTCATATGGTATGGTATATTGTTCTACTAAATATTAATTAATACAACTGCTGATGTAATCCAAGCATTTACTGATCTTCTGATGGATTTTGTTTATAGGGTTTTATGTATAAGCACTGTCCTAAATTTCAGATATGATCTTTATGATCAAATTTTATTGAGATATTTTTGCAGTGCTGTACTGTTGCATGGCAGTTTATCTGACATTACTAACTTAATATTGACAGTACCGATAACTTTTTGATGCTTATGACTGTGGTGTTCAGTTAAAGCAAGGCTGAACTTTGCAAAAAGTATTAACTAAAGAGCTTCAGTTAAGAGAAGTTTAGAATGATTTTTATGTTTTCAGTAGCCATGAAAACTAATGGGAAAATATAAGAGGTGCAGCTCTTTGAAAATTAAATACTAACTTGATAGAAATAAAATGCGTTGTTTTTGTTTAAATGTTTCTGTTGCTCTGCTTCTTCTACCTCTCATGTTATTAAAAACAAGGAGTAAGAGTTCACATTAATCTGAAAAATAGAAATGCTTTGCATCTGTTTTAAATGTCTTAAGTAATTTACTGATTGGAAAAAAAAATAGGCATTTTGCTTATACTGTGACAGAAATGCAATATGACTTGTGATATGCTTATCATATACCACCATACTTTATAATAGACTATCTCAGGTTGGAAAGGACCCGTAAGGATCCTCAAGTTCAACTCCCTGCTCCTGGCAGGACTACCTAAAACTAAATCATATGACTAAGAGCATCATCCAGATGCTCCTTGAACTCTGACAAGCTTGAGGCTGAGACCACTGCCCTGCACATCCAGTTCCAGTGACTAACCTCACCTTCCATTTTACTCACACAGTGATGCATAACATATGAGATTGTTTTACTTCAGTTCCTTAGCAATGAGAAAGACTAAGTGCTAAGACCCTTAATTGTCAAGGAGAGGGTCAAACTGTTAATTCAATCAGCTCCACAGTCACAGAAAGCTGTAATATAGGAGGGAAGGGTTAAGAGGAAACACTCATTTAGCCCAAAGAACAAGAGAAGAAAATATATCAAGGACAGGCCATTGCTGTCTGATTGCTCCTTCCTCAGCAAAATGTAGCTGGATGGAAGACTGTATTTTTGATTTGGCTGTTTGATTAGAGACAAGGGATAGGCCCTCCTTAAAGGAAGTAACAGCCAAATGGAAAAAAACCAAATAATTTTTGAACTGAGCAGCAGATTCGGAAGTGTTATCAAGCGATCAAGTGATCTTGAACAAAAGGTAATTACAGTTGAGTGATGTGTACTGTCAGCACTCAGTTATCCCTGCCTGGGTTATCCCAGCCAAGGATGTTAATTAGCACAGCTCTTAGGAACTGAATCAAAAGATAAATTTAGCTGTCTACAGTGCAGCCACTTTGCTGAGGACAAAACCTGAGATGGTTAAATACTGTTTGAACTACACCGCTCTATGCCTGACCGGTACTAAAGGATGTGATAGCAGAAAACCATGAGTAATACCAAATGTCTTGGTCAGAATGGATTTATGTTCAGTTGCATGTGTTTACCCCACAGGACTCGGCAGCAGAATAAAACTGGTGCTGGCACCTCTGCAGGTCTTTGGAACAGGTGACACATGAAAGGAGTTTGTTCAGTTGTAGCACAGAAGGAGGAAGGGTTTGGTTTGGGGTTTGCTTTTTTTATTTCCTGATATTCATTAAGTCATAAGTATGAGAAATTCCCTAGTTGTTTTGTTTAAGGATGCCTAAAGATGAGATATCAGCTAAGGGCACAAGTGGACATCACATCCTGACAATCAAGCACAGTTCAGAGAATTACAAAGCAACAACGAATTCTCCTGGAAGTGGAGAATTAATAATAGTAGTAAAGAAAACCATGTATGTCTTACTGAAGTTTTACCTTAGTTATGTGCTTTTTAGTTGAACACCTCAGAGAGGTTTGTTCTGCAGATGAAAGGGTTTCAGGACCATTTATTTAAAGTCTCTTTATTGTGATCCCTTCTGCAAGTGCTACTGGGAGATTATTTACAGCTGTCTGAAGCCCCTACCTTTCTTGATCCATTCCTTGGGACACCTTTAATATACATTTTGTGTATTTCTTTTTAACTGTTTTTAATTACTTTGCCACAAGAAGATACAGCCAGGATGCAGAAGTGGTTTTATCTTAAATCTACTACTACTAGCAGAATGTCATTTTCTCCGTGTTTGGCCCCAGAAACATTTAGATCTGCATTGTGAAAGCAGGTAAAGAATATACTCAACTTCAAAAATTAAGAATATATGGACATTAGAAGAAAGATCAGGCAACATGAGAGGACTAAAGAGATGCTGTTCACCACTGTAGGGAGAAAATTCATGTGGCCAAAGCTCAATTAGGGCTCAAGCTGGCCAGCATTGTGAAGGACAACAGAAAGAGCTTTTTAAAATATGTTAACAGCAAAAGGAGGATCAGAGATAACATTGCTTCATTGAGGCTGGTCACCTCACAAGTAGAGTCATAGACAAAGCAGAGATATTTAATGCCTTTTCTGCCTCTGTCTTTAACACTGATAGGCTCTGGTAACCCTGGAGCCCTGTGTAAAAGTCCATGACTAGGGGGTGGATAAGCTCCCATCTGACCTTGAACTTGTCCAAAACTTGGTGCTCTAGCTGGACTTGCATAAATCTCTGTGGTCAGATGAGATTTATCCCAGCGGACTGAAAGAGCTGGCCAGTGTTATTGCAGGACTTCTCTCTGTTATTTTTGAATGATCTTGGGAGTCTGGAGAGGTCACAGCCAACTAGAAGCTCACTGATGTCCCAGTTTTCATGAAGGGCAAGAAAAAAGGTGCTGGTAATTACAGGCTTGTTAATCTCACTTCAATGCTGGGTAAAATTAGAGAGAAGGTTATTCTGGGTGCTCTTGATCTTGAGAAGCACTTGAGAGACAGTGCAAACATTGGTCACAACCAGCAGTTTCATGAGGTGGAGGTTACTCAAGTGACTAAGACTAAGAAAGGATCTCATTAACACTGAAAAGTACCTAAAGGTGCATGTCAGGAGGATGGGCAGCACTTTTTTCTCTTATACCCCGTGATAGGAGTAATGGACACAGAGTGGAACACTAAAAGTGCCACTTAAACACAAGGAAATACCTTGTGAGGGTAAGGGAGCCCTGGCTCTGGCTGCCCAGATAGGTTGTGGAGTTTTCTTCTCTGGAAGTCTTCAAAACTTGCTTGGACATATTCCTGTGTGACCTGATCTAGATGGACCTGCTTTAGCAGAGTGCTTAGACTGGGTGATCTCCAGAGGTCCCTTACAACCCCTACCAGTCTGTGGTTCTATTAACTTAATTTTCTTTTATGACAAGGTCACCCATCTAGTTGTTTAAGGGAAGCCAGTAAACATGATGGTTTTGTGTTTATTTTTTATCTTAGCAAAGTTTTTGATACTATCTCTGACAGTATCCTTCTGGACAAAGTGTCCGGCACGTGGCTACACATGGCCATAATACATTGGGTGAAGCAATTGGCTGACAGGTTGGGATCAGAGAGTAATAGTAAATGTGGTTTTGCCAGGCTGGTGGCCAGTCCAGACCAGTAGGGTTTTCCAGGGCTCAGTTTTAGGGCCAATGCTGTTCCATGTTTTTATAACTGATCTGAATGCAGGAATTGAATGTACATTGAGTTTGCCAATGATACTAAATTAGGAGGGCTGTGGACTCCAAGGGTAGAGAAACCTTGCAGAAAGATATAGATAGACTAGAGAGCTGGGCAATCACCGACTGTATGAAATTTGATAAAAGCAATAGCTGGATTCTCTGCCTGAGACGGGATAATCCTGGTTGTATGTACAAAGGGGGAGATGAGAGGTTGGAGAGCAGCCCTGTGAAAGGAGATGTGGGGCTTTGGGTGGATGGCAAGTTGACTATGAGTCAACAGTGTGTCCTGGCAGCCAAAAGGACCAACTGTGTCCTGGGGTGCATCCAGCACAACGTAGCTGGCTGTTTGAGGGAGGTGATTGTCCTACTGTACACCTCACTGGTGCAGCCTCACCTCAAGCACTGTGGGCAATTGAGCACCTCAGTATAAGGCCAGATGAGTAAGATGGTGAAAGGCCTTGAGGGCCAGATTTGGAAAGATTTTTGGAAGAGAAGACTGAGGGGTGCCCTCGTCACAGTCTTAACACCTTCCTCAGTCTAGGCAGTGGAGGAGGTGCTGATCTCCTCTCTCTGATAACCAGCAACAGATCATGAAGAAGTGGAATGAAGCTGCATCATGGAAGTTCAGGTTGGACATTAGGAAAAGGTTCTTCACAGAGAGGTCACGGAACAGGTTCTGCTGTGCAAGGAGCATCTGGATGATGCTCTTAGTCTTATGGCTTAGTTTTAGGTAGTCCTGCCAGTGGCAGGCAGCTGGACTCTGATCCTTATGGGTCCCTTCCAGCTTGAGGTATTTTGTGATTCTGTGATTTTAACTTATGGAAACATGAGCTTCCTCTGTAACAGAAACAACAGTATCTCTATATAGAAAGGGAAATAAAAGAGACATGACTGATTTTTCAAGGCCTTTAGGAAGACTCATGTAACTAGATGATCTTTCGAGTTCCCTTCCAACCCTTAAGATTCTTTGATTCTGTAACAAGTAGCTTAGTGTCATTCATTGTTAAATTACCTAGCTGGAATTTTATAAGGTACAGAGACATTTGCCTCTCCTTGTTTTCTTTGCTAAATATAATTTTAAAAGTCCAGAGCTTAGCCTCAAGGCAGCAAACCGCTGATAGCTGGATATAGCTACCCACAGGATTTTAAACCAGAAAAAAGGCTTCAAAAGAATTTTCACTAGAGTGCGCTCGAAGAACATGGCTTTCGCTTTCGAGAAAAGGATTCTAGCACTGAGCATCTGCGTCACTGGCCCTGAGCAACCGCCTCTGGTTGAACGCGCTTTCATCAGGAGGAGTGGAGTAGGTGATCCTTCCAGCATCAATGGTTCTGTAATTCTGTAACATGTAGCCCGAGCAATTTTACTTGTTTTTGCACAAAAGAGGATACGAACTTATTTTCTGTAGAAACAAAGCTATGAGCACAAAAGACAGTGTAAAAGCAAGTGAAAAGAGCACTCTGAGCTCGTGGTTGATTATATCTGCTAGGATATTAAAATACTGAAATCAGTCTTTATAATTTGAAAACTTAAGAGTGGAAATACATTTTATCCTGATCCAAAATGTTTTTAAAAGGCTCCCCATAAATGTGTGATGAAAGTAGCGTATTTTTCTTGTTGGGAAGTACTATTGAGATGCATTGGAGTGGTTTCTGGGTAATCATCCTGTGAGCCTTAAACTTTCTGCAAAATAGAACTCCTTCTCAGAGAAGAGTCTAGATGCAGCTGGATCCAGACTTAGTCCTGGGCTTGGTCAGCAGCTTTTGTCTAATGAAAGTAACACACAAAGGGTAGAGAAAGCCTCCCGCTGAAATGAGTGATTCTGAATCTTACACAACTTTGAGATGGCAGCAATTTTTAAGATTTATTAACTCTATTACAGTAAATCATAACATTAGGCTATGCGATTTTAACAGTGCTTAATCACAAGCCATTTATCAGAGTGATTTAATAAAATTTTCTATGGCCAACATAGCTGATTTAGTTAAAGATTCAGAAATAGCAGAGTTCATGCAAGCCATGACAAAATTCTAAATCAAATCACATCAACCCAAACACATACAGAGATGGAGGTTAACCTATGAAAGAGATTTTTCTCTTTATATGTGATAATAAATTATTGGTACCAAATAATCTTGACAACCTTGTGAAATCTAATTGTAGTGAATTGCTCACTGTCCTCCTTCATCAGCATTTGTCAGCAAATGATCTTTGACCATTCTTCTTTTTCAGTATCTATCAGCAGATGTTCTTGGAAATTGTTGCAAAATCTGCCCTGAAAGGTGTCCCAGCTAGGGGGAAGATACTGGGTCACAGCCTGCTGCAATCCCAGAGAGCTCAAAGAGTCTCACTGAGGATCGCTGTTTAAAGGATCATGAGATGATTGACTTTGGTCAGTAGTTTTCTTTTCATTTTGGTCACAATTCTTGTCAGGCAATTCTTGCACCTTCCAGATCATTGTCTGAAAGGTGAGAAACCTAATTTCAAGTCCTTGCTTCAAGTCAGGCAGAGCAAGGGGCTGGATTTTAAACTCTTCACACTCTGAAATAATTTGTGACTGTATTTCCCATAGTTTCTTGTAAGCTTTCATAGGTTGCAGCGTGATGGTGCTCTTTGGGAGGGCAGTTGTGAAAGATCTGGAGTCATCACCAGGAGGGAAAAAAAGGAGGAGAAAACTGAAACTTTTAACAAAATCCTTCCCAAACTTGACTTCTTGGGAACGCAGCGCTCTGGCCCTGGGAGCTGATGGTTGCCAGGGAGCCCTTTGTGGACTCCTGCTTTGATCTGACCTCAGACTTATCCCCGAATTCACTGGTCCAACTTTTGTGGGGGCTGAGGTAGCTTCTAACCAAAAGGATATAGTATCTAGGCACAAACTACTTTCCAGTTGAAAAGACAAAGACTTAGTTCATACTTAAGCAGCTGTAGAGGAGACCATCTGACTGGTGGCATCCTGTGACAGTGGTATGGCTGCTCCAGACACTGCTGGCAAGCGAGGTGGGGAGGAAAGGTTCAAAACCTATTCATCTCCCTCATAAATCTGTGCTGGGCTGATCTTTGTCTAGCCTGGCTTCTCTACCTGGAAAGAAACTTTAGGACAAACAAGAAATGTACCAAGTCTCCTTGGGATGTTGCAGTTCAGTGAGCTGAATTTTAAAGCTTACTAGCAATGCTGATACTCTGTTTCATTAATTTTAAAAGAAAGTAGGAAAATCCAAGACTGCAGTGTGTTTGTCCTGATGTCACAGAATGACAATGCTACCAAATGGTAAGGATTGGAAGAGACCTCCGGAGATCACCCAGTCCAAACCCCTGCTAAAGCAGGTTCACCTCAATCAAGTCACACAGGAAGATGTCCAAATGGGTTTGAAAACCTCCAGAGCAGGAGACTCCACACCTTCCCTGGGCAGCCTGTTCCAGAGCTCCCTCATTCTCTCAGGAAAGTCTCTTTTGTTTAAGAGGAACTTTTTATGTTCCAGCTTATGTCCAGGGAATTATTATCCTAATATTCTGGTGGGGCTGGAAATGGCTCAGTTTATGAAGTCATCCACTGAAAATATGATCACTGGAGCTAGAGTTTATAATAACCTGAGGGCACTGCTGACAATATTCCCGATAAATGAAATTATGATAGATGGAACAGCAGATTTCCCCAGTAAGGGCTTGCGTGCCAGTAGTATGTTTTGAATACACGGTACTTTGCCTATGAGGTGAGGAGTGATCCTTGAGTTTTACTGGCTAATATAATGGAATTTGTATCTTGGCAGAGCTTATTGGATCAATAAGTCAAGTCACCACAGTGCAAGCTGTGAATTAACAATTGTTGCAAGTAGTTGGCTGAGGTTGCTGTCTCTATGAGTATGCAAATAATCGAATTACAGCCTAATACACTCATTTTTAAAGGCCGTGTTTGGAAATTTGCCTGGATGGGGTGTTTAAAAAATCCCATACAATCCTATGTGCTTTTAAAAAATGATTTACAGCTTTAAAATTTTGTAATATACAGTAATATAAATGTCATTCCTCGGGACATAATACCTGAAGCACTAAATTCCCTGCCCTCTAGCAGAAAGACAATGCAGTAGCATTGACTTCAGTTTTTGGGACCTGTCTTGGTATGAAATGAAGTAAAAAAATACTAAAAATTACATGCAGCCCATCCAAAACTCTGCAGAGGAGTTTACAGGTGTGTGTGCTTTCAAATAAATTAATTTTACCCTGTCCAATATTAAGGCAAGTTTTAAACAGAAAGACTACAGAATTATCCCTTATCTTGTAACTATGCCAAATGTAAGAGAAACACAAATTGAGGTGTCCTCTGGGTGTGTATTTCCAGTGATATCCTTAGTCCAATCACCTTCAGTGAGCGAAACTCAGTTAAAGACCTAAAGTTATCAAAAACATTGTGATGGAGGTGTTCAGAGAAAAAACAGACACGAGACTAGGGACTTCTGGTTTTTTTTGAAGAACCAGATCTGTTTGCAGGAAAGACCATTTTTAAAGACTATTATGATTGTCTTGGAACTGTGTTTGTTTTATTTTTTAATTGGGAAGGAAAGATACATTGTAGCTGTTGTCAATCTGGGTTTCTCTGGATCTTCTGTTTAGTACTTTCGTTGTTGTTGTTTTTCTTTCTGTATTTTAAGGCATGTTTCAGTCTAGTTTATGAAGGCTGCCAGTGAGGGGTGCTAAATAACCATCCTGGAGAGACTGCAGCTCCTGGAGCTATGACCTGCTGTGAGCCTGAAATTATGTTTAAGCATAAAAACAAATCCCCAGGCAATGGAAAGCTGTAAAAGCCTCACTTTATAAAGCCAAAATGAAGGGACTGACAGGATTTTACTTCTCAGAAGCAAACCAGGATGGAAGATCCTTGTGCAATTTAGTGTCACAGAATCACAGTATCTTAAGGGTTGGAAGGGGCTTTGAGAGATCATCTAGTCCAAACCCCTGCCAGAGCAGGACCACCTAGAGTAGATCACACAGATGTCCATGACAGTGCAGTCACAGGAAGGATTCAGCAGTGTGAGGTGCAACAAGCTCTCTATTGTGGATGATGTCTTTGGTGTGAGTAACCTGGGGCAGAGAGGAGAGCTGCCAGGGTGAGTGTGTCATGGTAGTAGTGAAAGTCTTCACCTTCCCAAGGTGGGAAGCTTCATACATTATATTGTAAAGCTTAGGTGTTGAAAAGGAAGACTTGACAAGACTGGTGTGGTCTTATTTGACAAATATATGAGAGATTCTTTTGGTTTCTACCAGTTTAACAGCACATTTTCTCATTATGCACATTATATTCTTTTAGTTCTTGATGAAACAGTATATCCTTCCTTTTTCATATTAGCAGCTTGCTCATCACATCTTCTGGAAAAGGTTCTTAGCCTCCCAGATGAAAAAGTACATTACCCAAGTACAAAAGAATGCTCTTTGGTAATATACTCAGTGGTTTACATCCCAAAAACACGCTTCAAAGTAAAAACTGCATAGCTGATGTCCCCAGCCTGACACTGGATCTGGAGGGCAGTGGGCTTTGTCAGGGCCTATGCAGGTGCTCACTCCTTCCCCATGCAATGCTCTGTAGTATCAGGATGGTTTTGGAAGGAGTTCAAAGTAGAGATTAAAGGTGCAGATGTAACCAGGTAAAATGTCAGAAAATTCCCTTTTTTAGAAGAAAGAAATCCCTCCTTGGATTTCTGACATGATTTGTTGGAGGGGGTGATGTCTGGGAGAATAGACTGGGAGCAGTGCTGTTTCTGCAAGTGGAAGAGACAGTAGAAGAAAAAAACTCCTTCACCAGCTGTAAGTCAGCAGTGATGGAAGGATTATTTTCTCTTTCTGTCAGAGACAAAGAGAGTAATTCAGTCCTGGGTCCTAAATGACAGTCTCCTACAGGTCCCTGAAGAGAAAACCTTTTCTTCTCCTTTATGAACAAAACTCAATGAAATAAAACTTGTAATTTCATTTCATTCTGTACAAATTGCTCATCTGGGCACAATGAAATATTTTGTTCTCAGGCATGAGTGGGTCAGTGTGGCCTCAACACTCATCTGCCATGGGAGTTTCATGCTTCAAACTGCCAGAGAGAATTTGCTCTGGGCTCCTGTGCTAACGCCTCGGGCATCCTAATGATGCTCTGAGACAGACAGCATCCCAATAACTATCCTTACAACTGGGCTAAGCACCAAGGGATGCTGCTCATACCAAGTGGTCTGACTTCAGCTGGTGGGCAGGAAGATGACTGAACCTCAGCCTTGCCTTGTGGCTGGAGGTTTGTCCTATGAGCCTGGTGGGGCAGGTCTGTGTTCACTCAGAAAGAGAGAAGGACTGTCTTGAGCTCTGCCATCCCAGTAAATGCCTCAATTGCTCAGCTGGTGGTGGCAGCAAAGGGGATACTACTTTGGGGCTAGTTTTAAAATAATTTGGGGATGAAAACCAAGCCTTTTGGCTAAGAGTAAGGATGATCTCCAGCTCTGTCTCCTCGTCTGCTGGTTGCTATTTGGGGCTGATGCTCAGCATCTGCTTGCTTTTTCTTTCTGTGCCTATCTGTGCCTTTCTGTGCCATGGTTTTAAAATGTAGGTCTGGTCCCCTTGCCTTGGTGCCTGCAGCCTGCCAGCAAGTTGCTGGCAGTGGGGCAGGAAGCCCTACAATTTACCCTGGAGAGATGTGACTCTTCCCTGGGAGTGCAGCATGTGGAGAAAGCTGGTTAACTGCAAGCTTTTTGTTCATGCAGTGTAAATGTTACATGGCCAACAAGTAACTTTTGCCATCCTCTTGCAAAAGATTTGAACATAGGAGTTTGTTGGGAGCTGCCTGAGAAGGTTAAGAAATACCCAGAGGAAAGCAAGAGTGAGGAACCTCTGCAGTGTAGGAGGCACCTTCCCAGTGGCATTTGGCTATGATGGAGCTGCCTGTAGCCCCGTGCCCTGAGGCCTTAGCTTGAGGACAGCTGCTAGGCTCCCATGGTTCTCAGCAAGGCAGGAGCTCTCACCCTGGGGCAGGGAGGGAGTTCTGCATCCTTTTCCATCCCCCCAGTAATGCTATTGCAGAATTGACTGAATCCGGCTGGACTCTATGATCTTAAAGGTCTCTTCCAGCCAAAATTATTCTATAATTCTATGAAAAGTAAATAAGGATCTCAACATCCTTAAAACTGCAACATGACCCTGTACTTTTAGTGCTGTGTAATTCCTGTTGAGAAAAGCTGTGCTCTTCCAAGTCTCCTGCTTGCACTCTCACATATGCACACCCTCATTCCTCTCTTGCTTGCAGAATTAATTTAGCCCTTGTTTTCTGAGTAAGTCCTTCATGAAAAGTCAGTGAGTTTGATTATTTTCCCCAGGCATATTGGCTTCTTCAGATTAAACATCACAGTTATACTTTGTCTCTACAGGATTTGTAAACTTTTCAGGTCCTGTTGCATTAGTTCTGGCTCCTCACTTGTGACTGTAACACCTCCCACCTCTGTGTCGGCTCCAAATGCACCATGCTCTTTTCTATAAAGACTAATAAGAAGACACCGGCTTGACATCAGCTCGGATCTCTGCCAGGATGTGTACTCTCAGCTAGACTTCTGCTATACTCCCTGAAGAAATGGAGCAGTGACAATTTGTTGGGATGCCTTGCCTCACAGCCAAGGTTGCGTGGTCATGCCCTCTGCTCTTGCCTTTGAGCACAGGACAACCAGCTCTGCTGTGAACAACTGGATGGTCACTCAGGCTGGACCTGTTAGTGCATGACTGGTGTTAAAGCCAGATTAGCCCCAATGAAGGAGTGTGGGGATCTCCAGCCCTTCCTGTCCAAACCTGAAGTTCTGATGTGATGGGAAGACAACGCTACTGGAGCTGTTGGTATCAAAGAGAACCCTTAGCCTTTACAGAATCACAGAGTCACAGTCTTGCCCAACCCCATGCTAAAGCAGGTTCACGTCGATCAGGTCACATAGGAACACATCCAGGTGGATTTTGAAAACCTCCAGAGCAGGAGACTCCACATCCTCCCTGGGCAGCCAGTGCCAGGGCTCTCTCACCCTCAAAGTAAAAGCTTTTCTTTGTGTTTTAGCAGAACTTTTTGTATTCCATGTTTTGTCCATTATGGGTGCTTAGAGGTTACATACTAGCAGTACAACAGTGCGTATTTTTAGTGGCACGACAGCAGCCTGGTCATGGATATTTATCAGGAAGACCCTGTGTTTAAAATGTAATAATGGAAGGCACTGTAGTTTGAAGGAGGGGAGTCTCAGTGGTCCTGAACATGGGACTTGAACCTGCTTCTCTGCTCTTCCCTGACATTCTCATGGGAATCTCTTCTGCCTGTCCATGTTCATCTCTGAAACAAGGATGGTATTTCTCTGTGGCCAGGAGAGTTGGAGAATAGCAACTCTGGCCCTAAAATGAGCAGCTCTCAAAGACTCAAATTTTGTCATTTTGTAAGACAGGAGATAGGCATGGGAATTGCTGCCTCAGGAGTAGGAGTCACTTTAGACTTGCACAAAAATCGAGCAGGCGATAAAAGCCAGGGCTGTGGGCAATTACACGGGTGAGTCTGTGCACACACATCCGTGCTGAGGCTCTTTACTTGAGAGGTAAAGCATGTCTTGCTGGATGCATAAAGTATGATAATTCCCCAAATGACAGATTAGAGCAGGAAAAGTGCTCATTTAGTGTTATTCTACCCTTACATTTTCACAAGGGCTGAGTAAATATATTAGCAGCCAGGAGCTCTTTTGTGCTCAGTGCTGATGGATGTGCTTGTCCACTTTGTGTCTGGATGGCTTCAGAAGGATGGAGGGCAGGTATTTAGGTTCAGGGGCCACAAGGGATGCTGGACAGAAGTGAGCTAAGGTGGATTGGGAGCTCTCTCAGGAGGGAGAAGAGCACCAAACATCTGCATTTTGCTTCTGCTCCCCTGTGTCTTAGTGCCAGGGGAAATTTGCCACTCATGTGATCAGGCAGCCATATCAATGACTGTCCTAAGGGAGAAATAAGAGAGTCTCATCACATACCACTGAGGCCACCCATTTCCACTTGTCCTTCCTGGGATTTTTTTTTGCTCTGCTCTGCAATTTACTTCTCTTTTCCTTCCTCTTCCCTCTACCTCATAGCTTTGCTGCTAGCTTTCTCTCACTGGATGAGGCGGTCTCAAGAGGTGTAAGGAGGGACTTGGTGCTGCTGGTCAAGAGCAACTTGGCCAAGAGAAGCCACAGCAAAAGGAGGTGAAATAACCCCCAAGTCTTGGTGGCTTGAGAGTGGCTGCACAGATTGCTGGGTCTAAGATTTGTGAAGGACCACAGACCGAAGATGCTGTGGTGAGGAGGAAAGCAGAAGTGCTCCTGGAGACTCACCATAGCACTGTATTGATTCTCTGGCTATGGAGGTGGGGAGGGATAAAAGCTGTGAGTGTGGAGGATGTTAGCCCACATTGTAGATGGCAGAAGGCAAAGAGGATAGAGGATACCCCTCCACTAACCAGACTCACAGCCCCACCAAAGGTCTGTATCACTAAACAAACCCATGGTTACTCTTCATTTGCTGGGAGGTCCTGGTGTGTCCTGCTTCTCCACCATCAGCTTTTTTCTTCCTCTCATTTGGCTTTGCCATCTGGGCTTGTGATCCTGTGGTAGCCGGTGTGTTGACTGTGACACCCTGACCACCCTATGGAGCATCCCCTGTATACTGGAATGGCCCCCGCCAGCCCTGCAGCTGACCCTCTTCCCCAGCTCCTGCCCAGCCTGGAGAGTGAGCCCAAAAAGAGGCACAAGCATGGAGTGACCTCGACAGTGTCATAGAGGTGCCAGGGATGGATTTGTCAGCAGAGCTGCTGATCTGAGCTCTCATCCTTCTCTCTGAGTTGAAAACACTTTATAAATGCTTGAGAAAGTAAAAAAGAAGGGAGAGAAGAAATAAATTTTACACACTCAAAAAAACCCCCAAACCTAAAACCTATCCATAACTAGGTTGTAAAACATATTTGGTTAAAAATGTAAGAAATACTTTAAGAAATGCAAGTCAGTATTGTAGCAGATTAACTTCTGAAAACCCAAGGTAAAAACTGATTTATGCTGGTTAGGATACGATGGAGATTTAAGCGAGACATTAAAGAGATGTGTTCTGAGTCATATATTGGATTTGCTGCAATTTTATTGTCAGGCCTGGCACCGTGCCTTCCTTCACTCTGCTACTGGATCACATGAGCACTCGATGTCGTCAGCAGAAGGAAAGGAGCAGGCACGAGGGTGGGTTTTTAAATTCATATTATCGCAGTTTGGCTCAAGGAAAGGTGATGGCTTAAAGCAGCTAAAATAAAGCCCGAAACCCATCTAAGTAGAAAACAGGCAGTTTTTACATCTGCGGATCACTCCAGGCATTGCTTCCCAGCACCCCAGAAACAGAGTAATGTTTAAATTACAGTGGTGTGCTTGGTGAGGATGGAAGTTTTAGACTCGTTACAGAGATCTTTTTGTGCTGCACTGCTCTTAAAAACACAGTTTTAGGGTGTCCTCAGTTCAGTTATGGATGCACTCAAGCCACAAGGAAAGCCTGTGCCTGTTGCCCCCGTACGATGACAGAGGGACGCAGCGCGAAAACAAAGGGAAACTCAAATCCGTGTTGAGCCGTAATGAAACTAAATTTTGCCTTAACTGTGTTCAGTTCTTCTGCCATCGCTGTTGAATGCCAGAGGCTTTTTTGCCTAATTGAAAATGATAGCTCCCCGGGTGCCGGGGAGTCATGTGGCAGCCTTTTATTGCCGGGTGGATTATGTACCCTCTATATTTCACACAGCGCCTGGAGAAATGCGGCAGATTTTATTGATATGAGGGACAGTCCCTCATCGAGGTTTTTTTTTTCCTATCTCTCTCTCTTACTCTCTTGTGCTTGTGTTCTCGGGTGCAGCTCATTTCCAGTTTGATTAACATCTGGGATGTGGTGGGAAGGTTTTAGTACAAAAAAATTAACAGAGAACTCAGGAAGAAAAATTCCCCGGTGCTTGGATTACAGGGATGTGCATGTGTAAGCTTCCATTATTTTAGTCAAGGAAAATCTGAGTGTAAAAAAAAAAAAAAGCCCAACCAAACAAAATAAAATCTCCTGAATTTGTTTTACCATGAAAAAGTTAAAGATGAAAATTCATCTGTCTATCAAGCCGAGGAGATTAATGAAAGTACAAAATCTAATATAGTTTAGAAACCAAGTCAGCTTTCAAAAACAGCATAAGGGTAATGACAAAAATAAATCACTTTGTCACCATTTAGCAAGAGTGGTTCATGACTCAGGAGGTACTGGGCAGTTGTCCCTTTCCGAGGGGCAGCCATGCCCCAGCGAGGATGAGGCAGCAGCTCCTTCCTGTCACCCACTGAGGCTGCCTCCTTGCATCCCACCGGCACTGTGCCAGGCAGGGGGATGCAGCGCCGAGCATCACTGGCCACGTGCAGTGGGGCTGGGGGACAAACCTGCACCACTGCAGCCTCATTGGCACTGAAATCAGCAGGATGCTGCCCTAGGGAGTTTCCAGAGTGCAAGAGGCTCAAGTTGTGCCAGGGGAGGTTTAGATTGGAGATTAGGAAGGACTTTTTCACTGAGAGCATTGTTAGACATTGGCACAGGCTGCCCAGGGAGGTGGTGGAGTCATCATCCCTGTAGACATCCCTGTAGAGGAGATGAGGACATGGTTTAGTGATGGGCTTCTCAGTGTGAGGTTAGTGGTTAGACTCGATGGTCTTAAAGGTCTTTTCCAGTCAAAATGGTTCTGTAATTCTTTGAATTTGCTTTACCCACTGCTGAAACCAGCATCTCTTTTTTTGCACGATAGAAGTTGCTCTGCATCTGCATGAACCTGAAGTAGTTGATAAGAAAATGGGGTGCCTTGGGTAGCTCCTCCTCAAGCAACAGCTAGCCCAAGGATGGTCCTCACCTGCACCCCACCCCATGGCCTAGGAGGGGCTTGGACACTTACATTTAGCTGTCATAATTGTGGACTGACCCCCCCATCAGGAATCAACTTGTTTAACACCAGAAAGTCAAGCTGAGCTTGACCACTGGCTGCACCTGGGCTTGCAGGTGTCAGGAGACATCTGACACCACACCTCTCAGGGAACCTCAAATGCTGACCTACATCACACCCCACTACTACCCAAGCAGGCATAGGGAGGGAGTGGGAGAGAAAAGGCCATGTTATCAATACAAGAGCCCCATCTGAGCATTCCTGGGAGCTGGGCTGAAGTGCTCTGGGCAACTCAGAAAAAACTCAGGCAATTGAGGCAAAATCTGCCTGGATGCGTTCCTGTGTGACCTGATCTAGGTGGACCTGCTTTGCCAGAGAGGTTGGAACAGATGATCTCTAAAGGTCCCTTCCAACCCCTACCATTCTGTAATTCTATGCTTCTATGAACTCCAGACACTTCTGTTGATCCCAAAGCTCAGGCATTGCCTGCCAGTGCAGCAGAGATGGTGGGAGATGCTGCCCTATAAGCTGCCCCAGCATCCAGCAGTGTGGCATTGCTTCAGGCACCAGCTATTATGGAGGTGGTGATTCTCCACATCCCTAGGACAACCTCCTGGGCTGCTGGGCCCACTCTCAACACAGTGGCTGAGCCTCAGGATGAGGGATGCAGGTGCTGGAAGATATCTTGGGCACTTGCTGTCTTTCTCTGCTTCATATAAATAACCAAATGCTCGCTGGAGAAGCAACTAGCAACCTGATCTTCCCCACACCCCAGTTACCCTTCCTCACTTCCTCACACTCTCTGTCTCTTAGCTAATTAATATTTATGTAGACAAAATGAAGCAATGCTTTTAACAAATTATCTTGGGCAAAATTTATCATTAATTGGTATGTGTTTCCAGAGCACTCTGCTGTCCTCTGCTCAGGGTAAATGGATGGAGGTGCAATATTGCAGAAGCTCTTCATATTAAGCCATGGGAAATGCTCAAGAATACAGTTTTCTGCCTTTAAATCTGAAAGAACTCTGCCCTATAAAATGAAGGGCTCTTCTGTGAGGACTGGAGAGTTGAAGGAAGGAGGACTTAATTTTTTGCTTTTTCCTTTTAAAGTGCCTGTTCCAGAGTCCTCTGACTTTAATAGAAAGTTTGGGCATCGGATCATTTTTCAAATGAATCCTGTTGCTTTATCTCCAAACTGGTGGGAGGTCACCAGAAATCCAGAAAGCTGCCACGTCCTTCAGGTGAGAGAGTAAGTTGCAGCCCAGGGAGGCTCAGGGTAGCTTCCTTCAAGTTCCTAGTGTGACTTTACAGCTGACTTCTGAAACTCTTGCAACACAACCCTGGCAGCCCTGGTCCAGCTTATATAGCATCAATTGGAATGGCACCAGAGCAGCTCAGTGAGAATACCTGGCCTTTTAGGAACTGGAACTAAAGTAGTGATGGTGATATTTATAAATATATCTGTATTATATGTGTGTATATATATATTTATCATGGTAGTGAAGGCAAGATCTGCTGTTTTTGACTTGCAATGACAGTTGCAACTTGCTACTGGCAGGACCAATAACCACCATCAATTCCCTGTTCACAAGAGCTGCAGGTTAGTAGCCATGTCATCAAAGCCTTTTGAAAATCACCTTCTGCATTTTCTAACAGCAGTAAATTAAACAGGTGCTCACCAATTGGCCAAATTTGTGGAAGAGTCCTTAGTTGTCTTTGTCCCAGATGCGATGAGTCTCTTTCAAAGGATACCTTGGCTGGTCCCTGAAGGTTTCAGTCACAGGAGCTTGAGCTGGTGGGTGAAACCAAAATCCTGGCTGCCTTCTGAATAGAGGGCAGAGCCCTCCTACATGGGGTTACAGCTGCTGCTCATTGCTTTCCCCTCCTAAAAGTCCAGATTATCATAGCCACTCCTGATATATTCACCTACCTTTAAATGTCTTTTAAGCATAGATTTGTGTGAGTTATTTGGTTGTTCCATACCAAATGGTCTCAGGGCCCAACAATTTATACACATACAACTTGTGTCATTCTTACAGATCTATTGCTTTTCCCCTGCCTTGTAGAGATTCATTCCTGTCTTCCTGCATAAGACACATTTAAAACACAAAATAAAAATAACACATTAATCCTTTCCTTTGCTTCCCAGATGAACAAAACTTTTGGAGTAAACTGAAGCCTGTTCCTTAATTTATGGAGAAATGCAGAAGCCTAAATCAAACCTTGAGAAGATTAGATTACAAACTTTCAGTGGAAAAGCTTCAGGGAGACCCATTCTGTGAGCTGCTGAAAGCTTCAAATTGTCAAGCTGGGCTTGACATGGACACTTCTTCCCTCCAGAACAAGAAAATTATTGCCTTCCCTATGAAAAATGCACAAGGGGCAGCACAGATCTCATGCCTGCATGGCCAGCTGCTGTGGATGCTGGCCCTGGCACACTGCCTGTGCCAGGTCTTATGAAGAGTGGCTGAGGCAGCTAAGAATGTTTAGCCTGGAGAAGAGGAGGCTGAGAGGAGACATGATTACTCTCCACACCTACCCGAAGGGGAACCGTAGTGAGGTGGAGGTCTTCTCTTCTCTTCTCTTCTCTTCTNTCCCTTCCCTTCCCTTCCCTTCCCTTCCCTTCCCTTCCCTTCCCTTTCAATGAACCAACCAACAATCAACCAACCAAGCAAGCAAACAACCCACCAACAAACCAACTCAGACAAAAGCTGCTGCACATCCAGTGTGGGACAGCCAGCACAAGAGGTAACGCCCAGCATGTGATGGTCTCTTGGGAGGCCAATGGCATTGGTTGCATTTCATTTTTCAGCGGTGTCCTCTAACCATTCCTGCATAAGAGCATTGGACAGAGCTGGGCAGACATGTGGTGTATAAACCCACTAATCTAACAAGAGAAATAATAGGCCAGGAGTGCAGCAAATGCTTTTGTGCCTCTCCAAGGCACAACAGTGTGTTTCATCAACAGAGAACAAGCTGGGAGCAACAGACGTTAACAGGATTAAAATGGTGGCTGCTCTGTCATTTTCCACGCTAACCTGGATGCCTGAGAATTGCTGAAATATTGCTGAAAGGCTGTCGCGCTACATCTTGTTTAAAAAACTGATTTATTAAAAGAAAGCCCACGCCGAATAACTGAGCCTGTTCCATTAAAATAACATGTAAACACTGGCCTCGCAGTTTAACCGTCACACATTTTGATAGCCTTTAGGAACTGAAAGGCAATTCTCTCCCCACTCTGCATTATCATATAGCCTCATCAGAAGATAAACAGCCTCCTTACCCCCAAACATTTTGCAATTTGCATTTAGATTGTTCGGTTCCAATGTTCAGGATAAGATACTTCCCGGCTCTGTCAAACAAAACCCCACTGTCATTTAGCAGAGTGGCAGTCAATTTATGTTTCCATTAATGCGGATCCCAGGCAATTATCTGGGGAGAGGAGGGGGAAAACCTTAATAAATTGCCCCCCAATTTACTAGCCTGATTTTCCAGTGGGCAGCTGGAGGGCAAATCCGACATGTCTGTGCGGAAAAGAGAAAGTGAATGCCTTTCTACTCTTGCTGGGAAGAAAGGAAAGGTGTTGGTGGGCAGCTCACAGACTCCTTGTCTGTGCCAGCCTTGAGTGCCTTGCAGAAGCAGTGGTGATGTGGAGCACAGTGCCCAAACTCGGTGATTTGTAAGGCTTTGGCTCCCAGTCTGGCTGGCAGAGCCAGGATCTGAGCAGGTTTCCTTGGGGCTGTTATTGTATGTGTCCACTCAGCAGGCAGAGATGAGCTGCCATATACTACCCTGTCTCCTGATCTGTGTCTATGCCCTCCTTGGGGACCCTGACTCCCAAGCACTAGTTGCAGTACTGCTTGGCCAGGTGGGATGGCAGTGGATGTGCCCTCTTGGTAATGGGACTGCCCTCCACCTCTGCCATGTACACCCCAAAACTGCACTCATTGGGCCTGCCATGGGGTTGCACACACTGATATGACTTTAACAAGCTCTTGTGCAGATAGGAGATGCAAATTTAATACATTTTCCTTTTCTGGCAAGATGTTGAAGATACTGCTCCCTTCCCTTGCATCTTAATGGCTTCATTTTTCCTCTGCGTCATCACTTAGCTGTGCTTCACACCACTGCAGTGCTCCCCAAGGGGAGCCCATGGGTGATAGCAACCTCACAGCCAAAGGCTTCCTCATTACTCATCCTAATCTTTCACTGTGGGGCAGCACCGATGGCAGTGACAAAGCCTGAGATAGAATCACAGGATTATTACTGCTGGAAAAGACCTTTAAGGTCATCAAGTCCAACCACTAACCTCACACTGCCAAATCCATCACTAAACTAAATCATATCCCTCAGCATCTCATCTATGTGTCTTCTAAATATCTCTGGGGATGTTGACTCCACCACCTCCCTGGGCAGCCTGTTCCAATGCTTAATAAAAAAATATTCTTAATGTCCAGTCTAAACCTCCCCTGGAGCAACCTGAACCCATTTCGTCTGCTCCTATAATTTATTACTGCTGAGAAGAGATTAATCTCCATCTCACTACAGCCTCCTTTCAGGTAGTTGTGGAGCGCGATCATGTCTCCCTTCAGCTTCCTCTTCTCCAGACTAAACACCTCCAGCTCCCTCAGCTGCTCCTCATCAGACTTGAGCTCCAGACCCTTCACCAGCTTTGTTGCCCATCTCTGGACATGCTTCAGCACTGGAGTGTTCCTCTTGTAGTGAGGGGCCCCACACTGAGAAGAGTATTCAAGGTGCAGTTAGATTTCCACAGGCATGGCATTTTCCCCAAGGACACTCACCCTTACTTTGCAACCCCTCCTTTCCAATGTTCTCCCTGAGACAGAAGTGGGCAGATACCATTGGGACAACTTGCATCCTGGCAGCATTGCTTGCTCATGACCTTTCACACACACACACACACGCGCACACACACACACATATGTGTGCACACAGGAGGTGGCAAACCTCATAACCCCGTGCACAAGACCATTTCTTTCCCTTTTCAAAAACACTGTGTCCCGTCTCGGTTGGTATAAAAGAGCCATTTGTGTTGGAAACAGCTCTCAGTGACTCCCTTGCCAAGTCAGAGGGCTGCTGGCTGTCTTTCCTTGGCATTGCTGGTGTCTCCATAGGAGAGAGCCGAGCAGGGATGGGCTCACCTGTGACAGAACTGTACTCATAAACACAGGGGGACACACAACGCTGTAGTGTGCTGCTGGGAGGTGTGAGGGATGAGAGGACCCCACTGTTGCAAGCTTCTTGGTTCCTTGGCTTGTGACCCCTCTGCCACACTGTGGGGATGGCAACGCTGCTCGGTGCCTGAGAAAATTCAAGCTGTTTTCTGAAGGGAGAGGAGACAACTGCACCCCAGAGTGATTGGAAATACATCTGTGACAGCCTGGAAAATTGTTTTTGCTACATGAAAGGCTGCGATGCGAGGACAGGGCCTTCTCCAGACTGTATCACCTCTTGGCTTCCCTACTTATACAGCTCATTTGTTTGGTTTGGCACTGGCTGGCTGAGCTGTGTAGCTATAGCCGCGTGGCTGCCAGGTTCACCATGTTATAAAGTGCTGCTGATGTCAGGAAGAGCTTTTGGCCGCAGGAAAGCTCTGCAGATGTTGTGCAGGTGGTTCTGCTCTCCATGAGCGTTTAGGAGTAGTCAAGCTGCATAACAATGTTATGGTGATTGTTTTTTCTTTTGAAACATGATTGGGATTCCTATCAGGCACTGCAGTGAGAGCAAAGGATGGCGTGTGGTGTGAAGGTTGGGTGAGGTGTGTGGCATGTGCTGGCGGCATGGACCAGAGAGGAGCCAGAGGAGCAGCATTCACTGAAGCGTGGAAGGGAATCAGCTCTCCAAACCAGCTTGGAAATAGCTATCAGGCCCCTCTGTGCAGCGTTTTGCACCATGCTGCTTGCCAGGCAGAGCAGCCAGGGAGGCCGAGCAGAGGGAAAGGCGTTGCCTGCCTACGTCCAAATTCTTGTGGTTGCCACGTTTCAGAATTTTGACTCAAGATCCAGCTGAGGCAGAGACTCATATCACCTTGCTGAAGGGGTGACTGTCTTGAGCAAGCCCGTGACAAGGCCTGGTGAGCTCGTTGAGCCTGGCTCCTCCCTGCCCTATGTGCTCCCAACAGGAGCAATGAATCACTGTCTGCGGATGCCTCTTCCTCAAAGGCATCTCCCAGACAAATGAAGGCAATCACATCCAGACTCAGTTCCTATTCCCCCTCCAGACACTCTTCAACATACTCAGGCCACGTGTAAAAATGGACTTACCTCCCCCTTACCTTGGTTAGCGGTACACTGGGATGCTCAGGGGACAACCTGCTCCTTCCCTTTCTGCTAGTCCCTTTCCTTCACACAGCCTGGAGGACATGTAGACCTTGTTGGCACTCTGCCCAAGCCCACCTGGGGCAGGAGGAAGGGGATCTTCCTCTCCCCACACACCTGCTCAACACACCAGGTGACCTCTGGGCGCTCCCAAAGCCTGAGAGCAGGATCAGAGGCTGCTGTTCTCCTCACAAGCACTCTGTGGCCACATCCTCTCCCACAGCCTTGCCCTTGTCACTTCAGTCTCTCTTCCCAGCCTGTCCCCACTCTCTTTATCTGGACTACGCACCTTTTCTCTACAGGTAAGATGTTACCTTCTAAAGATTTTGAAGAATCCCAGATCTGCCAAAACAAGATCCAGAAAGAGATTCCAAATTCTCCTCAGGCACTTCTAACCTTTAATTGCCCTTTATTAAATAGTGGGAATTACTACTTAAATCAAAGGCGATGGAGGGTCTGCTCAGAAAAGTTGGGATTTGCAGAGGGTCTTCCCCCTGAGCCACGGGTATTGTTTCTTCACTTTCGTAGAATAAAAGAATCTATAATCTAAATACTACTTTTGTAGAGTAAAAGAATCATAGAATCGTTACAGTTGGAAAAGACCTTTAAGATCACCAAGTCCAACCAGTCACCTCACATTGCTAAGCCCATCACTAAACCATGTCCCTCAGTACTTCAGTACTTTGCTGTCTAACAGAGAAAGAAACTCCAGACAAGTTGCCTTAATGTTTATTTTATTTAAAGAATCAGAAACACAGTCATTGTAGTTCATTTGAACTCATATCCGCCAACATTTCCTAAATCACATTAACATTCATGTATAACAAAACATTTTTCTGAGCTGTGCAAAGTTCAAAGGAATTGTTCAATTACTTGATCCCATTTCTAGAAGAGCCAACCTGGCATTCTACAAACTGAGGCCACCAGAAGGAGTCTTTTCCCCGCCCTGTTGTAGGAGATGCAGATGCCCCCTCCTCCCCACTTTCTCTGCTATGACAGGTAAGAATTAGACCACAGTACTAGTCGAACCTCTCTCAGTCCACGACTTTCTGAATGGCACTGGGTCACGTTTTCGTATCACTGAGCTGTATTAAGTTCTGCACTTGTGCTCCTGGCATGGAAGTGATTTGTCCGAGAAGATTACTCAGTAACCCAAACTGTGATGACAAGCAATAAACAGGGGCCAGAAACAGCTATTATCAAAACAGAAACACATCCCTTTCCATTTTTTTTCCTTGCAGGACATATAACTGGAAGGGTTGTAGGTAGGGCTGTCGTCCATTCAAAAAAAAACCCCTATCATCCCCTCTGCAAAATGTATTTTAAAACACTGATTTCATGACATGACATGTACATGTTTTCCTCGATATTCTCACACACCAACTTTTGTCCTATTAGAGTGAAGTGTGAAAAGGTGAAAATCTGGAACCATTTTAGATCTGGCTAAACACAACAGGCAACAAGGAAACCATCATCCTGTTTCATTTTTCTGAGTGCAGTGAATACACCCACGGAGCAGAATCTGAAGAGAGCTTTAACCATCATCAGTTGTCAGAAAAAAAAAAAAAATCTCCTCATCTCTGACATACCTTAACCCAGTATTTTTGTTGGAACAGATAACATGTGTCTTGGCATTGCTGCCTCGATAACTGTGCTAGAGGTGCAGTGATACTAATATCTGATCCACACCAGCTTGGTCGAACAGATATGGCTGTAGTCTCAAGCAAGTCTCTCCAGGAGATGTTTCTTCCGTCTCTTGCTAGTTACAAAAAGGCAATTCCCTCTCAACAGTAACTAATCTTTTAGTGGCTGACTCATTACAGTCTGGAACACGAACAAATGTGGCAACGTTAAGCATAAAAAGAAACACCCTGAAAAGGACGCCTCCCTGTTTGAAGGTGCTCTGCTTGGCCGTGGACTGTGTTTCTGCAATCGGTTTGTTACATGTGACAGCAAGAAGGAACTTATTTTAGGGAGAACAAAGTCATGGAGCCAAACTTGAATAAGAACGCTCACTTAGCATGGGTTTTGATACGTACTAGTATACACGGCTTGAACGAAAACAAAACTTACACCTTCACATATGAAACACTGGTAGCGCAAGTAGCGACGTTAACCCACTGGGCCTCTCCCTTTTAATAAGATCATCTCCAGGTTATAGTGCCTCCCACATGCTTTTAAACGACCACCACATGTGGGCTTTGGCAAACAGCCAGCCGCTGGCAAAGGCAAGGTATGGATACAGCTAGGAAAAGCCTTTCATGGCATTCCATTCCTCGTGGTGAGCCGATGCCCTTTTGAACACTGTCGCAATCACATGGTGGAGGTTTTGTGGTTTGTTTTTTTTCTCCTCTCGTTCAGCTTCATACCAATAACTGGCTCAACTCGCTTCACATTTATTGCACCTTTAAGTCCCTGGTAGATGGAAGCTTATATTGCCTGATACGGTTTGTATTGTAGCTTGACGACGTTAAGAAATCCAACAGTCTCCAGAACTGTACATTTCTACAGCAAGAAATCACATTTCAACAACTCTAATTACAGCCGCCGCAGATCGGCTCTCGTCTCCACCACGCAGGGACAAAGGAAAACTCCCTGGTCCCTACGCGTGCTAGAACCTGCAGTGTTCTTCTTATTGCCACAAAAAAGTCAATTAAAATGACTCCTCTGGGAACCACTTTCAATTCCAGAGTAATTATCACTCTCCAGGCAGGCAGAACGCTGTGCTTCAAGCGTGGGACTTCAGCCACTCTACACACACAACGGGAGCAAGGGAGTGCGCGTGGTTCACGGGAGCGCTTCCCCTCAGCTGTGTCGTATCGGTGACCAAGTGGCTTTTCCTCCTTTTCCTCCGAGATGCACAAGCGAGCAGTCCGATCTCCATCTTTCAGGTACGTTTCTGATTCCATACGGTGAATGCAAATCTCGTTGCAGCCTCTCTGTTTAACCAAACCGAATCTTTCAACGATTAAAAAAAATAGCACCAGATGTATGAAAAAGAGGAAATGTCTGATCTAGTAGGAATATATATATATATAAAGTAGAGCAATTCTTACAGTAAAAAGGTACATCTTACAAAAAAAGCAATGGGAAGTGATACTGGAAGGACAAAAAATCCATGCTGCATGTAATAAGGGCAGAAGACAGGCGAAAGGGATTCTGCTCAAATAACCAGAGTTTAATGGTGGAGCTGTACTTCCTCCAAGACCCCTCCGGCAGCAGCGCTGGGACACCAGATGATATGGGACTCTGAGCACTGACACACTCACTGACAGACTCTCGCAGCATATCTTTGAGGTATATAGAAAGCATGACATTAACATTTTGGACTCCTCACTCTTTCTCGCACGACGATGCACCCATCATTTAGCTGGGGTTTTCTCCACCCTCCCCTCCCTCTTTTTCCCTCGGGGAAAAAAAACCCAAAATCCCAGTTTAAGAGCTTCCTAGCACACTTCCTTGAACTCTCAAATCCATCTTGCATAGGCCAGTAATAAGAACACTGCAGCTCTGACAAATAAGTTACAGCAATATAACAACTTTCCTCTCTTTTTTTTTTGTTTGTTTGTTTTTTTTTCTTTTTAAAGATATCTTCTCTATAATTTACACAAAAGGGTTAACAACTGGAGTTTAGGTCTAGGTACAGTCCAGACGGGCGTCCTTTCAGTCCGTGGTTCCAGGTGGAAGGCACTACTTCGACATACCACTGTATGCACCGCAGGCGGTCTCAGGAGCTCCGAGGCTCCAGAGCTGTAGACTGAAGGGCCTGGGGGGAGTCTTTGGAAATAAAAATGGCAGTGGTTACCAGTCCAGTTTCACTTTGCTGTCTCTTCTTGTGCTATGCAGTTTCCCCTGAAACTCTCTCCAGTTGAGAGAGAGGTGAGCTGGCCTCAGAAACTCTCGACAAAGCTCCCAGGGAAAAGGCCCGTCCTGCCATTCCTCTGCAAGGTCCCTTTGTACCAGCCATCCTCCCGCTTCTTGTGCACAAACACAATGTCACCTTCCTTCAGTTCGATCTCGGCCTCGCTCTGCGGAGGGTACGGGACCACCACGCGGTACCTTTGGGAACAAAAAGGCAAAGGTCTGGTCAGACAAGAGGTCAAAGTCTGGTGCCTGATGGGAGCAGTCAGACACCAGAATTAGAAATCCGGGGGAAAACATACTTTTGGAACCATCAGTAAGTTGCATTTCTGCACAATGGTTGTATCGAATGCAGCCACATTTTTTGCTAAAACTCAGTATAATGGGGGGATTTCTGTCCCAGCTGACTGGAGACTTGAGCAGGACATACTCTGGAGCTAGACCGTGAAAGCAGGAAGGAAGACCCTACCATGTGCCAAGCCTGTGGTCAGGAGCTCAGACGCCTCCAGTCGGCACTGCATTTACTTCACTCAAAAACCATAGAATCATAGAATAACAGAACAGTTTGGGTTGGAAAGAGACCTTTAAAGGCCATTCAGTTCAACCCCTCCGCAATCAGCAGAGACATCTTCCACTTGATTGACTTGCTCAGAGCTTCATCCAGCTTGGCCTTGAACACTTCCAGGAATGGGGCATCTATCACCTTTATCAGCAACCTATTCCAGCGTTTCATAATCCTCATAGTAAAAAACTTTCTTATACCTAGTCTGCATCTACCAGTCTGTCCCCATCTTTCTAGTAAGTCCCCTTTAAGTACTAGAAGGCTGCTAAAGGGTCTCCTTCCCCAAGCTGAACAACCTCATCTGTCTCAACCTGTCATCACAGGAAAATTGTTCCAGTCCTCTGATCATTTTTGTGGCCCTCAAACAGCTCCATGTGTTTCCTATGCTGAGGGCTCAGGACTCAGGACTCCAGGTGGGTTCTCACGAGAGCAGAGGGACAGAATCACCTCCCTCAGCCTGCTGGTCACATTTCATTTGATGCAGCCCAGGATACAGTTGGCTTTCTGGGCTGCAAGCACACATTGCTGGCTATCTATCAGTATCCTCAAGACCTTCTCCCCAGTGCTGCTCTCAACCCCTTCATCTCCCAGCCTGTATTGATACTTGGGGTTTCCTGGACCCAGGTGCAGGACTTCACACTTGGCCTTGTTGAACCTCCTGAGGTTCACACAAGCCCACTTCTCAGGCTTGTGCAGGTTCCTCTGGATGGCATCCTGAACCTCACGTGTGTCACCTGCAACACGTGGCTTTGTGTCATCTGTATACTTGCCGAGGGTGCACCAGATCCCAATGTCTGTGTCACTGATGGAGATATTAAACAGCACTGGTCCCCATACAGACCCCTGAGGGAGACCACAGATCTCCATTCAGATACTGAGCCACTGATCACTACTCTCTGGATGCAACCACTCAACTGATTCCTTACACTCTAAACAGTCCACACATCCACACATACATCAAATGCATATCTGTCCAATTTAGAGAGAAGGATGTTGTGGAGGACTGTATCAAAGACCTTACAGAAATCCAGATGGATGACATGGACAGTTCTTCCCCTGTCCACTGATGATGAAAAATAGGGTTAGCAGTGCTCCCCGCAGCTGCCTGTCATATTGATAGAGGTTAGCTAAAGCTGGTCACATTTTTCTCATTGTTATGTTTCTTAAGAATGTAGTTTGGGTACCTCCAACCTGGAAGGGAAGCTAAAATGGAGAAGTATCAAAAGGCTTTCAAAGCACTTTCCAAACCAACAGGGAGTCCCTGTCCTGAACCATTCACAAGGTTCTCTGGGAACTTAGTTTTCAAGTGTCACTTCATTTCAACGCAGTAATGACGGGTCTTATGCTGATATGCCTATTCTGTGCTCAGGCTTATCAGCAGGCATCCTTCTGAGGGCATAGGCTGGACCCTTTTATATCAATGCACTTGCGTGCAGAGCAAGCAACACATTTTTGCTGCATTTCTATTTTGCTTTTTTTTCCTTCAGCACGGATACTTTTGTAGTCATATGGCATTTGATTAACAGTCAATAACTGTCTTGCTAATTGCAAAATAATGAATATAAGAAGATGGTTAAAAGACAGCAAAAGTCCATCTCCTAAGGATTCATATATCCACAGTCACTGCATGGCTGCTGATGTCTCAGTCATAGAATTATAGAATTGTTTAGGTTGGAGATCTTTAAGATCATGTTTGTTACAAGGTATTTGTTTAAAAGTGCTTCATGTTCTTGAGGGCATGCTCTGGAAGCTCTAGAACATTCTCTGAACCATTCCCAGTGAGATGGTACCAAAAAAAAGAGGCTCTTTGGCAGCAATCAGTGATTTTCTTTGCAGATGTTGCTCAGGTACCTAGTGACTGAGGTTCTGAAACTAGAGACTCCACTTTGTCACAACAATGAAAATACCAGCTTTATGTTCTATGTCTGGACATCTCCACAGCCAAATATCCTGTTTCTTGGAAAAGCATTAAACTCCATTTGGAGTGGAGGTTCTGTTCTAAAACCTGACTACGGCCTTTTTATCTTGACACAGCAACACAGTCATGTACAAAATATGTGTACTCCAGTGCCATCAAAACTCTGCTGGTCATCTCTGTCCCTTGGTCAATAAATCTAGTTGACACTTCCTTCCTTTATGGAAAAGCAAATAACAGAGGTTGAAACCTGTGTTGCTGGCTGGCTGGAGAAAAGATGGTCTATCACATTATCATCTGTGGAACCACTATGCTTATATTATGAAGCTTTGCCAATTACAGCCATTATGCAAATGAATGCACACATTATTTCAAACACTCTGCTGCAGTGTTGATTAATTAAATTATCAGAGTGGAACAATTTTAGCGAAGATGACGCCAAGTTTCAGATCTCACAACTCCTATGCACAACCAAAGCGCATCAGAGCTCTGCGGCAGGATCTCAAGAGGCTTTGAGAAAGAAAAAGACTAGCCCTCAACATTGCTCAAGTGGTATGGAGGTACTCACAGATCCTTTTGGAAGAGAGGGAAATAGAATCACAGTAAAAGGTTGTGTTTTGGACAAGGTTGCCCTAAAGGCTCAACTGAGACCGGCTCATGTCATGCTTTAATTTGATTGTCTCATGTCATACCTTAAGCATCCTTTTAAAGGCGGACTATATTCTAGGAGTAATGAGCTGCTAGTCCCTAAATGGTTCCCATGAGGAGGGAGGTGACCACGCTCCACAAGAATGTGCCCATCGTTCTACACAGCATCTCCTTAGAGATTTAGGAAAATAAATCTCAGCCATTGTGTTACCAAACAAAGTACTTTTTCCCATTTAAGGAAGCCCCCAACGCCACGGTTTAAATGTCATTAACTACAGTACCTCGTGGGATAGCACCAAAGTGGATTCCATAGATCAGCGAGATCTTAGATACAAAAGACCTTGCAAATTGGTTAGGAAAGCCTCCATGAGAGATGGAAAAAAGATGTTATGCTTGTTTTTTTTTTTTCCTTGGGAGGCTTTTGAAGAGGGGCCTGGCAGAGGCAGCCTGCTGAGGTCACGGGGCTGCCCCTGTGTCACCCCTCCACACCTGCAGGTGGCACCTCAGCCTAGTTTATCGTCTAGAACTGAATTGCAAATACATAAATTAGCCATATTTTTTTGGCAGAAGAAGATGTCTTCTCCCAGATATCCTCCCTCGCTCCCAAAAAGGCAGTCCCGTATACTTCTATTTATATCTCCACTTTCCTTTTCCCCTTTTGTCCCCCTCTTTGAGAAGCTGCTATTAAACTGTAGGTTTTCTCACACCAAACTGCTTCCTGACATTTTAGATGGATTTGAGAGCCCTCTCTGTTTTGTCTGTGTCAAGTTACACCTCCAAATTACCAGCTTTTAGAAACACTAATTAGCTGGGTGATGATCATGATGACAAATGCAGCAACCACCTCCGGCTATTTTTAACACCTCTTGGTATTTTCTCTTGTAAATTGTACTCTCAGATAGTAGCAATTCTGACTAATGTTAAACATTTTGGCCCAAACTCTCAACTCAGCAGTTGACCTTGTCAGACTGAGGGTCTCACATTCAGTCCAAATTGTCCTATCATCTCCAGTAATAATGTGAGAGTTTTTGCAGCACCAACAGGACCCAGATGAGGGCTTCCACAAACTGCTGCTGGTTCCCTACACTTGGGAGCAAAGTCTTGTCCTGTGGCCCTGATGGCCTGTCAAGGATGATGTTGCTTCAGAAAAATCACCTGCTCTTGGCTATCCAAAGCATTCAAACCACCCCAAAATGACACATGCTTAGTAAAGGCCTGTGTGAGCACTGAAATTAAAAAGCTTTGCTGATTTATTCATCAAGGTGTCTGTGGGACCTCAGAGGTTGCATTTATCTTCCTTTGCTAGCAATGGTGTCCTCTCCTGTTTTTCTCTCAGGATGCAGACTCAGTGCTGGACTTTTTCCATTACTGGATGCTCTGGCACTTCATTCCTGGATATGAGTGTCAGTGGCCCGGGGAGGGTCTTTGATCCCCAAAACAAAATACATCAGGAGAAACTGCGAGTGGTCCCAGCAAGGACAGGGCATTTGACTCCTCGGGGAGTTGGAAAGTGTGGTAAGGTGAGGGAGGGGGTGGACAGAGAGAGAGATTGATGACAGAAAAAAACAGGGGCCAAGGGATAAATGGGATGATGATGAAAAGTGGAAGCCCTGACAGAAGGTGTGGATGTGGCTTACAAGGTGGGCAGCTGTGCTGAGCTGTGAGAGTAAAGAGCCTTGGGGAGAGGAAGCCTAAGAATGCGACATGACAACCTGTGGAGCAGGAGACTGCATGGGTAGAGGCTGGCCCTGGAGCTGAGGGTAGGACAAGGACCATGGCAGCAATTATCCCACTGAGAACCAGGAGTGGGTCCATTGTCCCTGTCCCTCTGCTGTCAGCAAGGACCTGGGAATGCCACTATCCCATTACTTCACAGAAGTCATTCTTTCAGTCAAAAGAAACACCTCTCCCACTCAGCTCTCACTTTACCACTGCTGCTGACATCTAGAAAGTGCAGCTAAGACTCCTAAGCTCAAATAGATGGTGGAAGTTCTAGGTTTTTTTTCCTTTAAAAAAAGCACACTGATGAAAAATGTCGTATATGTAGATGTATAAAGACATCCACTACCTTAACAGAACAGGAAGGTTTCACACCCATGAATCTGAGATGAGGAAACAAGCAACTAAAATGGCTCATGACTTCATTTTTGCTCATGTGCAGCATAATCTTTCATTACAGGATTGCATACTCTTTTTTTCCCATAGGATGCCTGCCTGTTTAGTGCACATGATGTCCTGCTCTGGATGTGAGTCAAGGCTCTGACATGGAAGAGACGTGTGGCTGCCAAAACCAACCCATCTTTCACAGAGGTTGGAGGATGTCAAGTAAGTGACCACAGTGAAACTCAGAGTAGCGCAGATGTGGGGAAAGTGGCTTCTCTCACTCCTCCAGCTGCAATGCCTCGTGCTACGCTTTCCACAGAGTGAGACTCATCACAGGCACCCTAGCTGTGTAGGAGTCAGTTGTCTGGTTTAAATTACTCATGCAGGCTCTCTGTCAGCGTGCACAGACAGGCATTGAACTGTATCGATCAGAACTGATCAGTAATTAAGGCCTGAGCTCAGGCCTAGATACTGAGGGAAAAAACCAACCCAAAATACGGAGTATTTGCCTAACAAGTAAATGTGTGCATCCAGGACACAGATGGAGCTAGAGAAATGTGACGAAACAGATCTCTGTGCTGGTTTTGGCTGGGACAGAGTAAATTTTCTTCAGAGTAGCTAGCATGGTGCTTTGTTTCAGATTTGTGCTGAGAACAGGGTTGATTTGAGAGAGATGTTTTGGTTACTGCTAAGCAAAATTTGCACAGCATCAAGGCTTTTTCTGCTTCTCTCCCCACCCCACCAGTGAGTGGGCTGGGGGGGCATAAGTGGCTATGAGGGATACAGCTGGGACAGCTGACCCCAACTGAACAGAGGGATACTCCACACCACATAGCATCATGCTCAGCATATAAAGCTGAGGGAAGATGAAGGAAGGGGAAGATGTTCGTAGTGATGGCACTTATCTTCCCAAGTCACCATTTCATGTGCTGCAGGCCTGCTGTCCTGGGGATGGGTGAACATCTGCCTGCCCATGGGGAGTGGGGAATGAGTATCCTTCTTTGTATGTGCAGCTTTTTCTTTACCTATTGGGCTGTCTTTATCTCAACCCATGAGTTTTTTCTCTTTTACTCTTCTGATTCTTTCCCCCATTCCAATGAAGGGGTATGAGTGAGTGGCTGTGTGAGATTTAGTTGCCAGCTGGGGTTAAACCACACACTGCTCAATGAGGCAAAGGAGGTCTGCAGGGCTAACCTCTTCTCTGGTACCCGTTAACAGTGCTGGAGTTTGAATGCTTAGTGTAGGTTTCTGTTTCTCAAAGTATCACACACATCACAAGATGGATTTCAGGAACCCATGCCTCCAACAAGTTCCTTGTGCATTAGGAATGCACAATTAATTTTGTGTTAGGATAGATAATAATAACAATGAAGCACTCAGCTCATGCTTATTGGTGGAGCTGTATTTCTCCATCCTCTTACTGGTTCACTGCAGAGATATGCAAAGCACCTCTTCACGCCAGATCTCAAAACCTGCTTCACCATACTAGAGTGTCTGAATTAGTAGCCTTAGAAGAAACCATTTATAAGTACCTAAAAGGTGTGTGTCAAGAGGATTTCTGTAGTGTCCAGTGACAGGACAAGGAGTAATGGACATGGGCTGAAACAAAGAAAGTTACCCTTAAACACAAGAAAAAACTTTCCTGTGAGAGTGAGGGAGCCCTGGCACAGGCTGCCCAGAGAAGGTGTGGAATCTCTTTCTCTAGAGGTTTTCAAACCCACCTGGATGCGTTCCTGTGTGACCTGATAAAGGTGAACCTGCTTTAGCAGGGGGATTGAATTGGATGATCTCTAGAGGTCCCTTCCAACCACTACCATTCAACGATTCTGTGATTCTATGAAACAAAATCTCAGTTGGATCTTTTACCCTTCTGCTGGAAATATTGCATGTTTCAATTTCTGAGTTGGTTTTTTCTGGATACTCAGTCCTAAGGCAGATATCACCAATTAGAGAAGCCCTTTACCATGTGCATACATATAACTGCTCAGTCAGAACTTACTCCTGGGGTCATATATCTAGTACCACTTTCCAGGAAAGAAAAAAGCCCTTCCTTTTGCTTTTCTTTTTGGCAAAGAAGACGTACGTGTGCAGCAAAATGGAAGTCAATGTGCCTTAAGCACATGCTTGAATGCTTTCTTGAATTGGAAGCTCAATTCCTAATGTAGTAATGATTTGTAGAAAGGATACATGGCAACATGGAGGGGCTGATTTTAAAAGTCAAACTCACTGCTCCCATCTTACTCCACAGCACTGCTGTGGTTACAACTTGCCTGAAGGTTCCACAAAAGCCACAGAAGCATGGCACAGATATGACAGTCGTGACAGTAAGTCTGGATACAACCGCTTTGTCAGAATGTAACACGGTGGAACTAGTGCCAGTTACTATAAAAGAAGCAACAATGCGTGACATGTTTTACTCGGGTTCGCATCCGGGAACAGTGCCAGGCAGAGAGGGGAACATGACTCACGTACACACACATGCATGATCAGCTCTCCTGTTTGGCTTATGTACAGTCATATTTTCTTGAAGGCGGTGGCAAGGAAAGTGTTTTCCTTTGGCACTGCTTGGCAGACAGCACACACTTCTCCTATGTGAACTGACAGCGTCGGTGGGATATGGGCAAGTCTCTGGCCCAGGCCCTGTCCCACCACAGAGTATCTCTGTACTGGTCTTGTTTCTTGCACCAGCAGAAACTAGGTGGAGCAGTAGGTGGGAAAAAGCACATGGGGGGCACACAGACTGATGGGGTAGTCACTTGACAGTCAATCACTGCAATATAAAGTGACAAGGACACCACCTGGGAAATTTACCCGCTCTGCTGCTCAGGCTGCTGGATGCTTTACGGCAGAGAGCAGCTGAAGAAAGGTGGTTTTATAAACTGATAGCAGATGGCTTGGACTAGATGATCTTTAGAGGTCCTTTCCAACCCCTACCATTCTGTGATTCTGTGAAACTACACCCAGAAGCCAGAGATGGGCACTAGTTATCCAAGTAAGCCAATTAACTATCAAGGCTAAATGGTGGGAGAGCTGGAAGCAATTTCCGTTTTAAATCAGCCATCCATAACCAGGTCTTGGAATATCAAGTAGGGTAAGATAAATAATTGTTTTCCTTTCTCGCCCTGTGCACAAAAAATGGAGAACATAAACATCAACAGCATCTCTGAGAGATGCAAAGCTCACTTCACCTTTTTGTCTGACTAGCTGCAACTCCCATGAAGGACTGTGCTGTTAGGCAGTACAACGGGCAACTCTGTCCTTAAATCATGAGCCCTGGGCCAGGAACAACCAGAGCCTTTTAACGCACCTGCGATGNCCTGGGGATGGGTGAACATCTGCCTGCCCATGGGGAGTGGGGAATGAGTATCCTTCTTTGTATGTGCAGCTTTTTCTTTACCTATTGGGCTGTCTTTATCTCAACCCATGAGTTTTTTCTCTTTTACTCTTCTGATTCTTTCCCCCATTCCAATGAAGGGGTATGAGTGAGTGGCTGTGTGAGATTTAGTTGCCAGCTGGGGTTAAACCACACACTGCTCAATGAGGCAAAGGAGGTCTGCAGGGCTAACCTCTTCTCTGGTACCCGTTAACAGTGCTGGAGTTTGAATGCTTAGTGTAGGTTTCTGTTTCTCAAAGTATCACACACATCACAAGATGGATTTCAGGAACCCATGCCTCCAACAAGTTCCTTGTGCATTAGGAATGCACAATTAATTTTGTGTTAGGATAGATAATAATAACAATGAAGCACTCAGCTCATGCTTATTGGTGGAGCTGTATTTCTCCATCCTCTTACTGGTTCACTGCAGAGATATGCAAAGCACCTCTTCACGCCAGATCTCAAAACCTGCTTCACCATACTAGAGTGTCTGAATTAGTAGCCTTAGAAGAAACCATTTATAAGTACCTAAAAGGTGTGTGTCAAGAGGATTTCTGTAGTGTCCAGTGACAGGACAAGGAGTAATGGACATGGGCTGAAACAAAGAAAGTTACCCTTAAACACAAGAAAAAACTTTCCTGTGAGAGTGAGGGAGCCCTGGCACAGGCTGCCCAGAGAAGGTGTGGAATCTCTTTCTCTAGAGGTTTTCAAACCCACCTGGATGCGTTCCTGTGTGACCTGATAAAGGTGAACCTGCTTTAGCAGGGGGATTGAATTGGATGATCTCTAGAGGTCCCTTCCAACCACTACCATTCAACGATTCTGTGATTCTATGAAACAAAATCTCAGTTGGATCTTTTACCCTTCTGCTGGAAATATTGCATGTTTCAATTTCTGAGTTGGTTTTTTCTGGATACTCAGTCCTAAGGCAGATATCACCAATTAGAGAAGCCCTTTACCATGTGCATACATATAACTGCTCAGTCAGAACTTACTCCTGGGGTCATATATCTAGTACCACTTTCCAGGAAAGAAAAAAGCCCTTCCTTTTGCTTTTCTTTTTGGCAAAGAAGACGTACGTGTGCAGCAAAATGGAAGTCAATGTGCCTTAAGCACATGCTTGAATGCTTTCTTGAATTGGAAGCTCAATTCCTAATGTAGTAATGATTTGTAGAAAGGATACATGGCAACATGGAGGGGCTGATTTTAAAAGTCAAACTCACTGCTCCCATCTTACTCCACAGCACTGCTGTGGTTACAACTTGCCTGAAGGTTCCACAAAAGCCACAGAAGCATGGCACAGATATGACAGTCGTGACAGTAAGTCTGGATACAACCGCTTTGTCAGAATGTAACACGGTGGAACTAGTGCCAGTTACTATAAAAGAAGCAACAATGCGTGACATGTTTTACTCGGGTTCGCATCCGGGAACAGTGCCAGGCAGAGAGGGGAACATGACTCACGTACACACACATGCATGATCAGCTCTCCTGTTTGGCTTATGTACAGTCATATTTTCTTGAAGGCGGTGGCAAGGAAAGTGTTTTCCTTTGGCACTGCTTGGCAGACAGCACACACTTCTCCTATGTGAACTGACAGCGTCGGTGGGATATGGGCAAGTCTCTGGCCCAGGCCCTGTCCCACCACAGAGTATCTCTGTACTGGTCTTGTTTCTTGCACCAGCAGAAACTAGGTGGAGCAGTAGGTGGGAAAAAGCACATGGGGGGCACACAGACTGATGGGGTAGTCACTTGACAGTCAATCACTGCAATATAAAGTGACAAGGACACCACCTGGGAAATTTACCCGCTCTGCTGCTCAGGCTGCTGGATGCTTTACGGCAGAGAGCAGCTGAAGAAAGGTGGTTTTATAAACTGATAGCAGATGGCTTGGACTAGATGATCTTTAGAGGTCCTTTCCAACCCCTACCATTCTGTGATTCTGTGAAACTACACCCAGAAGCCAGAGATGGGCACTAGTTATCCAAGTAAGCCAATTAACTATCAAGGCTAAATGGTGGGAGAGCTGGAAGCAATTTCCGTTTTAAATCAGCCATCCATAACCAGGTCTTGGAATATCAAGTAGGGTAAGATAAATAATTGTTTTCCTTTCTCGCCCTGTGCACAAAAAATGGAGAACATAAACATCAACAGCATCTCTGAGAGATGCAAAGCTCACTTCACCTTTTTGTCTGACTAGCTGCAACTCCCATGAAGGACTGTGCTGTTAGGCAGTACAACGGGCAACTCTGTCCTTAAATCATGAGCCCTGGGCCAGGAACAACCAGAGCCTTTTAACGCACCTGCGATGTGGCTGGTGACATGGACCTCTTGGGTCTCATCAGTAGCCTGGATACAGTGAGTGCTGGACTGCAGGCCAGACTCTACAAGAGAAGCAGTGATGCTCTGCTGCCTGCACATGCTTCCTTTCAAATGCTGTAAATATTAAGGAATGTGCTACTTCTTTCCAACCTTTCAGTGCTCTGTGTCTATGTGCACAGATGGGCGTTGGGAGAGACAGAAAGCCAAGTACAACTAAGTGCACTGAAATGCTTTGCAGCTTTTTAAAATTTCATCCAGCATCTGAATCTGTTTATCTAACCTTTTTTTTTTTTTTTTCTCCCCTCCCTCTCCTCCTTTTTCTTTCTGGGAGAATTGCTCCTACTGTGCGGATGAAATGCACCAAAATGCAAACAAGCAAAATATGGGCCTGAGTGACGTTGAACGCAAGTTCCTCCATTGCCAGATGTGAAAAGAACAAGTGGTTTGAAAACTGTAATTTGGTTGTTTTTTTTTTTTTTTTAAATAAAAAAATAAAAAATTGGCACTTCTGAGCGATTTGATGATTTAATGAGCACAGATGGATGTGGGATGAATTTCTAGGAGACAAGTGTTTTAATGTATCTGCTCAGATTATTCCAGGACTAAGCCTTATCCTTCCTAGTGCATGAAGGTAATTAATATTTCCCATCATGGGCAAGAAAAAAAGCCCTATGATCAGTTAAGGAATGCAGATACACCAATGATATGGAAGTTAATTCATAAATCAATTACGGAATCTTGCCTGCTGTGTATAATTAGGGTTACTTCAATTATAGCTTATTTTCAGATTTAAGACTCGGGAATTAAAATGCTCCAAATCAGACTAAGTTCGTTGCTGCCATATACTGCAACTGGAAGTATTTACTCAGTTTTAGTACTCTAAATTTATTTACTCCTGATTCCAGCACGGCTGAGCAGACACAGCTAACCCAGGTCCCTCTGGTTCTATTCTGCCACTTAAAATTATCATCAGCTAAATGTTTCACTATCCAGACCATCCTGAAGCCAACTGAGAAATTTGTAGGAGACGAGGCTAGCCATGACAATATTAAATAATGTGTCTGCACTTGTCTATGGTAAAGCTTTGAAAGCAGCACCTCAACAGCCAGCTCTTGAGATGTCAGGGGATCTTCTTCCCAGCTCCTTTTCATGGCTACTTTTAACTAAAGGTGCGGCATGCCACTGATTTAGTTACACTGGTGCTAAATCTGGTTTATATTGATTTATCTTTCCTTATAGCTTTAATCTAAACTGATGTAGACCAAATTAAGTGCGCCTAAATAGGGATTGGTTTTTCACTCCTTCTACTAAATTGCTTTTTCATGGATTTTAAGGATAAGAGACTCCTGTGATAGTCTGCTCTCACTGCCTTCATTACAATGCTGAAGGACTTCCTTGTATTTATTTCTGCTTCAAGTCTAACAGCTGCGCTTGAACAACAGCAGTCCTTTTAGACAAAAATGTCCAATCCAGAGTAAAAATATTCCTGTGTCTGTTCTGCCTGCAGTTTCTTACAGGTTATTACCAAGCCATTCCTAACCCTATTCTTTGCCAGGCATGACAGAGATCACTGTATCACTTGCTGCACATGTATTGTTTTAAACCTATGGTTCTTATGATGCTTCTCTGAGGCCACTCCCCTTTGCCTCAGATTCGGCTCTTCTGAAACATAGTTATTTTGTGTTCTCCTTACCAATGGGTCTTCATCACTTCCCTCTCACTTCAGTCCTCTGTTCTGCAACAGCAAACACTTCATGGTGGCAGTGTAGATCCAACACCCAGCTTTTGTTGGGCTACACTACATACATAAATACTTAACAATTTCATAGAGGTTTCTGATCTATAGTTAGATTTGATGCCAGTGAATCAATTTTCAATCCACTTGGCATCAGCTGTGTTGGTTGTGCACAGTTTAGTCAGCAAGACATTTTATTTTACTCAGATGCCTTAGAAAACTTTAAATACGTTATGTTGTCATTGTTACCTTCTTGACCAAATTTCAGCCTATATTCAGTGAAACACCACGTAAGAGACAAACTGTCCTGTAGCATCCCTTATTGTGCCCTGCATCGTCTGGTCCATGACCCCAGTTGGATTCAGGGTCAGGTGGCTTGCCCAGCCCATTCCTTTCAAGCCTTTCATACACTCAGATAGAAATAGTTTCTTTCAAACTTCTGGAACTTTAGTGTTGTTCCAAAATTGTTTTAAACATAAATTCCAGAGAGCTCCCTAGACTGCTTTTTGAAAACTCTTTGGTGCTTTTGTAAGAAAACGCATTCTCCTCAATCGCTTTTTGAGTGGAAAGCATTTCAATAGCATCACGTCAGCGCATTATCTGTTCCCTTCCCAGTGCTCAAACTGCAGTCTGGTAGAAAATACCTACCTGAAGCTAATATGCATCTGCACATGGAGACCTAGCTCTTTTCTGTACCCCTGCTTCTAGCAAGTTATCTCTCTCTCCACCTGCTTTTGTATTTTAGCGTTCCTACTCTACTCTTCTTGGGTTTGCAAAGTCAGTTATTCTAAGGTAGCAAGGTGCAGAGCAGGCTGCTGAAATGAACTCCAGAATCACTGGTACATTCCTCTCTAGAAATCAGCTACATTTCTGGCAACAGGCAACTGAAGATGGCACTACCTCTAAGTATCCCAAGGAGAATTTGAATCAGTCTTTGACATTGCAGAATTGACGAGAAATGGCCTTGATGAGGAAATGCATCACCGCTGTGTTTAATAAACTCCAGAAGTGTTAAAATGTAGGGATCCAAGTCAAAAAGTGTCCTTTGCCAAGATCATTTACACCCATTGGGCTGAGAAAGTACTGCTTACTCACATGTGTAACACACTCACATGTGTCACCATTTCTTTAATAAACCAACATTAAACCTGCACTGTATGTCAAATGATTTTCAATGAGCAGATGCATGCAAGTCCCATCTTCCTAAAAGACAGATGAGCCACTGACATTCAATCCACAGAATAGCAAAACTGCAACAAGCCTTGAGCAAGTTAAACTCGCAGCCCTCTTCCAAATGCCCTCTGAGGACACAGGTGACCTCAGGAGACATACAGCTTACCTTTCCCGGGGCAAAGGTTTGGGCTCTGGCCGAATAGCTGCCATGGAAGAGAGGGGCTGCCTGGCAGGAGAAGGGATAGAAAAATTCAAATCCAAGGAGCCTGTTTTCCTGTGCAGAGGTTCCAGCCCCATGGCTCCCTGCATTTCACTCTCGATGGGGCATGAGCCGGCCCTGCCATGGCTGGAGAGGGAGGAGAGCTCAGGTCCCACTGCCCCTTGCAGGACTCCTTCGATGGCTGCCTGAGGGTCGTGCGTGGGCGACACAGATGGTGGGGACCGTGACTTCTTTTTTGTTGATGCTCCTGCTAGAAGTTTCAGCAGCCCGCTCTTCTTCTCCTTCTGCAAAGGAACCAAACCAAGTACGAACAGTGAGCAGACATGCCAACTCCCTTCCTTTTCCTTTTGGAAAATCTCAAAGTGTGTGGCAAGAAACCTCTCAAAACTGCCATGGCTAGAGGTTGATCCAGGTAGAACTTGAGCTTTCAGTAACAAAGATCCAATGAAAATCCCTTCCCACCCAACAAGGCTTTGACTCATTCAGCAGAGTAAGGACCTAACATACTGTGAAGATTTTCTCTGTTTTAAAGTTCACCCAGGCAGTGGTCATGTGCCTTTTGAAAGAAAGAGCGCAGTTACAGTGGGACAGCAAAATACAAACTCCCCATGCAGAGAGGACAGCAACCGGAGTGCTAGCCTCTTCCCATGAGAATCCTGTCCCTTTATAGAGAAGCTCCCCAAAAGTAACACATGGCTCCATTGGGAAGCATAGTCTGAAGAGAGATTTCAGATCCCAGCTCATTGCAGGAGAAGTGTTTGATGGAGATTTACTTCAGGCTGTATGGAGGCATAAGACAGTGTTTTAATAGTTCTTTCCAGCACATGTTCCCCTCTCCATCCTGCAGCACACAGTTGTACCTATTCACATCTCCCTCCCAGAAGCAGGTCACTTCTCCTGATGTGTTAAGGTAAAAGTATCACCTTGAAGACAGACCACAAAATTCACAGTTGGCAATTGCAGTGGCAGCACATGGGAGGTTTGAAAGGTCTACAAGGATTTCTGATACAGAGGAACAAAGCCAAGATAGCAGCATCCTTTCAATTAACGTGAAAAAAACCAGAATCAGCCTGCATTGTTGAAGAAACACATCTGACCTTGTGGGTTTTCTAGCAGTGTGAGAAATCCTGCTGCACATGTACCTCAAGCACAGACAAACACCCAAAATGTTATGTCATTCAGTTTTTCGGGTTGTGCAAAAACTGGCTGTCCTCTGATACATGCTGCACAGCATTAGATTTGCATTGCAACCAGCAATGCTGTGCAGCAAATTTTCCTTTATGTTTTGTTTTTTTTTTATTTCTAAATTGACACAAGAAGCTTGGCAAAAGGTCTGATAGATTTCTTTCTCTTCTGTCAGAAGTGCAAGCCATTACCCAAGACTATCTTTGGCAACTCAGGGCTGTGAAGTTCAGCTATATTTGATAATTTACTCTATAATAGGATCCCAGAGGATAAAAATGAACCCAGCAACTGCAATACTTATAGACGGAAACTATCTCTCTGTCTTCAAGCAGGAATACTCTTTGAAAATACAAGCTGGTAATTTATTTATCCTCTGTAGACAAAATGTCCCATGCTAGGCTTAAAAATATGCTCTAAAATATGCTGAAGCAATTTCTCAAAGCAGCTTTAAAGAATAGGAATGCAACAATAAAATAAATATAAGCTTTTAGAAGATGCTTGGATTTACTACAGTAAACGTACTTGGGAGTATCTGATATCTCTGCTCCCAAAGTTCTTGTTTGCACTCTTTGGCTGTCACAGACTGGTAAGAAAACAGAAATACCTTAGATGTTAAGACATGGAAGAGCTAAAATGAAACCTGTTATCACACAGAGACAGTGTCAAATGATTTTTGAACATCTGAGCCTGAACTAAGCTTATAGATCCCAGTCTCCTGCATACCACTAGTTCCAACTATACACTCTGTTTAAAAGGGCATTTGTCACTTCAGAATGAAAAGATCCATCCTGCCAAGATGTTCATCCAGGCAGAATCCATGGAAGCTAGGGGAGGCTGGCCATATGGCACCATCAGATCAAAAATACTAAATAGGTTCCCCTGGAAACAATAGAAAAGTAGACCAAATGCCCCTGATAAATATCTTCTTTACCCATTGGAAAGGATCCATTGCGGAAACTGTGGTAAGTGTGCACGCTGGAATTCACCTGAAGCACCAGAAAAGTGCTTCAGTGTTTTTCTCACTCTGTAATTAAGAAACATCGCTGCTGTCATAATTATATAAAATTTTAAAGCTCTTCACAAAATTGCAAAACTCTCTTTTCCCTGTGGCACACTGAAACAATAGCTCTAATGATCCCAGCATACTGTGTCAATATGCATTTGAAGGTATCTAAAGGTCAGCGACAGAATACAATAAACATTGTGGTGCTCTGGAGAAACGGCTATTGTGCAGCAGTGAGCACTTTGAGCCTCTCTAATTGGCAGCTTTGCACATGCAAAGTAACTGTGTGAACTAAAGCCCTGCATAATGAACAATTGATATTCCAATGGGGTAGTAGCTTTTCTAATTTTTGCTTTTAATTTAAATACTTTGGCAAACTTTCACTAGAAATTCGTTGTGTGATTCAGACTGTTTAAGGCATAGAAGCAGAAAACTTTGGAAAGGAGGAGATGCATATGTTCACACCCATCTACACAGAAAAAAGCATACGAATCTGGCAGTCATTCAATTTTCTTTACAAGAGGCATAAATTTCTACACTCAAGGGACTATCCCCACGCTGGTTTTGGCTGGGATAGAGTTAACTTTCTTCATAGTAGCTAGTATGGACTACGTTTTGGATTTGTGCTAGAAAATGCTGGTAAGTGCTGATAACACAGGGATGTTTTAGTCACTGCCGAGTAGTGCTTAGCATCAAGGCCTTTTCTGCTCCTTTCCCATCCCACCAGCTAGTGGGCTTGGGCACAAGTGGGCACAAGGAGCTGTGAGGGTGGACAGCTGGAACAGCTGACTCCAGCTGACCAGAGCAATATTGCATACCATATGGTGTCACACTCAGCATATAAAACTTGGGGAAAAAGAAGGAGGGGGAGGAAATAAGTAGTGATGGTGTTTGTCCTGAGTCAGCGTTTTGTGTGCTGGAGCCCTGCTCTCCTGGACATGGCTGAACAGCAGCCTACTCATGGGGAGCAGGGAATGAATTTCTCATTTTGTTTTGCTTGCATGTGGAGTTTTTGCTTTATGTATTAAACTGTCTTTATCTGAACCCTTGAGTTTTCTCACTTTTACCCTTCCAATTCTCTCCCCCACCCAGATATAGGGAGATCGAGCATGCGGCTGTGTGGTGCTTAGTTGCCAGGTGGGGTTAGACCAGGACATATCCCTTAGACAACAGAGAGCTATAATGAACTTGCTGCTGTACTCTTTGTTGACTTTAACAAAAGGAAAAAGAAAGAATTGATTTTTAGCCCTTCTTAGGCTGCTGAACATTTTACTAAACTTTTGAGACTAAGATTTGTATTCTCTAAAGAGAGAAGATGACTTACTCCAATTGATAAGCCTGGTTCTACTAGTCACAACCCAAGCAGTCCCACCCTTCCCATCGTAGCCTTGGTCAAGGTATTTGAAGGTGAACTGATGCTAACCACTTCAGGTGCCTGGAAATTAGACATTACATCAGCTCTTCCTCCCTGTGAGTGCAGCAAACGCTCTTGGTCTTCTGGTATCACATTGCCAGTTCCTCTGTCAGCGGTTCAACCTAAACCCCTTTATGCCTCCTTCCCCCACTTGTACAATGGGACTAAGTTAAAACTCCTCCTTGTGCTGTGGAAATTCATTAATGATGTCAAGTGTTACAAAGACGTAAATTTCCTAGAGAGCAACCAGTCCTTTTTCATGGCTTTAATATAAAAAAAGACAAGAAAAGAGAAGAAAAGAGAAGAAAAGAGAAGAAAAGAGAAGAGAAGAGAAGAGAAGAAAAGAGAAGAGAAGAAAAGAAAAGAAAAGAAAAGATATGGAATGCAATGCTAGTACACAGTCCCAGTAGTGATTGATTGCAAATGTCCAAGTATTATGTATTCATTTAATGTTCAGTGTAATAGCCATCTTTCCCAAGAAATTAATTTAATCTTTATATGTCTGTCCGAGGCTCTCTGTTCTTCAGCAGTTTCACTGTAAATCAGCAAAGCATTAATGGGTATAAATGCTGTAGAGAAATCTACACAGATTGGTTATGGGCTCTACTGGCTTTGAAAAGAGATAAGAAGTTTACAGAGGACATATCTGATGACTTTCAGGAATTAAGTTTTTGAATGAAACAAAAAAAAAAGAGATAGTTTACTTTTTCCCACCCCAGAGGGCGGCTCTATTGTTTTCTAGGAAATCTGTATTCTGCTGAGACAAATGTGCAATTGTTGCATTTTCTTTGTCCAGTAGCTACATTTCCAAGTGACTGCAAGCTGTGTTTGAGGTCTCTACCTTGTGAACCTGTCATGCTCAGCCCTTCGTGCCTGTGTCAATGGATGGATTCACAGTACGGACTTCTCTCATCTCCTGATTACTGCCCACGTGTTTAATGGAGTTTAAATCGTTACCCTTGTGTTGCTCAGGTTTTGTTCTAGGAGGTTCAGAGTCAAAACTTCTAAAGCATTAATTTCACAAAGATCAATACCTTGTTAAAAAAAAAAAAAACACACACCAAAAGAGGGAAATCAACCTTTTCAAATAGCTCCCAGGCTCTTTCTACTTAAAGAAAAAAAAAAAAGACTGTGAACACAGACAGTATAGGCAGATCAGAATTTCTAAGTTCTCTAGCAAAGCCTATGCTTTAGACTCCCTTTTATAGTGTATCAGGAAGGAATCTCACTGGAAAGCAGTCTCTGGCAGCACAATGATGAGATGGGCAGCATTTCTGTGAGCCTGAAGCATACACCTGGTGAAGCCAGCATTTGGCAGGTGCAAGTTCCCCTTGATATGTTGCTGTGGGAATGTCTGGAAGAGTGAATACAGTCTGAGTTTAAGAACTCATGAAGGACTAGATCAAAATTAAAGTCTCAGATATGTAAATGTTGAAATATTTTGCTTCACAGTAATTGGGGTTGATTTTTCCCCTCATTAATAACCCCACTTGAAGATAATAACTATCTCTTCTTTCAGCTTCAGAGATGAGATGAGCACAGAATGCAGCTACTTCGTTGATGACTGAGTGGTAATGGAGTCCCCTGTCTGCAAAGTAATAATCATGCCATACTCCAAATACCAATTATATGTACTGCCTATGTTAATACACATCTTCTTCCCTATTTTTTTCAATCACACTAATAAACAGAAAATTCCGTTTTAGTTTTCTTCATCTGAAGCTCCTAATACTTAATTTCCTATCTATCCAGGCTCATTATATAAATGAGGAAACCTTACTGCAGCTGATAGAAAAACTGGCTCCAGCCATTGAAATGAGGTAATTTCTCATGCAACACCGGTTACATCAACAGATAAGAGAGCCAGAGGGAGAGAAAAAGGTTTCATTTAAAAATGAAGAAAAGAGAAACAAAACTGTTTAAATACGGCCCTGAGCCCTACAGAATAAATGAGGAACTCAACAGCCAGTACCCTCAAACCACCACCTTCTTTGCTTGTTTAACTTGGTCAGTATTTATTTCAGTAAATTTAAGTTAATTTCTGGAGAATGCTGCGTTTTCATTCTGATTCCAACTTGGCTATTGGTGATTGAAAGAGTAGGAGGTGTTTTGGATCACCTTTTTTATCAGGAAAAAAGCTTGTTTTTTTAAAAAAACTATTCTGTAAAATTATGTGACTTGAGAGTTTTCGTAATTATTTAAAAAGCCAAAAACCAAACCAGCACCTCAACAGAAAGCTTCCGGTCTAGAACGTCTTTGGATATGTATTTATGATTTACAGTTTGCTACTATTTCTCATGAGGCATAGATGACATGCTGAACAAGACAACAGTAATTACTTACTATACAATTACTTTTCCTAGTCTAAACAGCCCCAGTTCTTGCACTCTTTCCTCGTATGATCAGGGGACTGGAGCATCNAATTTTAGGGAAAGACTAGTTTCGCATCACACATGGTATAGAAATATTTGCCAAAGATTATGTTTTTAACGGAGTCAACTGCTTCTGTCCAGAAGTCCATTATTATTATCCCAGTATATGAACAAGGAACAAGAAGGATTTTAGGATAATAGCATTGCTGGCTTTTAGATTCCAGTCACAATAACATGAATACATACATGCACAAATATACCTATGGTCACTAATTTGCAGATAAGTAGTGTTAAAGCCAAGAAAAAAAAAGTAAAAAGTCTTGTAGCTAGACCTGACTGGGAATTTCAAATGTTTTGAAAACAAAACTGAGAAGAAGAAATTAGTCTTCAAGTCCCAGTACAGCAAAGCACGCTAGCATTTCATCACATGCTTTCGTTGAACTGGGGCGGATGCAAGCCTCTAGAGACTACTAAAAGAGATAAAGAGGAAATCTAAAATCACATTTGAATATTCAACTTAGAATATTAGATCTTTCAAACACTGGAACAAAGTTAAGTGCTAGCTCAAAGGGGAAACACGAATGAAGAGGAAGCAGAGTCTCAGCTATTAGTGAGCTTCCTGGAGGCTGCTGAATTCGTAACAGGCAGAAGGTGAAAGGAACGCTAACACAATTAATGATGAATGAAGGACATCTGATCTGCTACTCTGATATTGTCTTTTTTTTTTTTTTTTTTTTTTTTTTTGTTTTTGTTGNTTTTTTTTTTTTTTTTTTGATGTGTTTGATGGTGGGAGAAGCTGATGGATGGATAGTTTTGTATTTCATTACTTTTCCTGGTCTGGTACATAGGGAATAACTGATGGTTGTGAAAAGGATGGGAACTTGTTAAGATACACATATTACTCCATGCCTCAGTAACAGTTTTCAGTGATTTCTTTTTAGTGGGAACAGCTGAAACGGAGCATCAGGGAACTGAAAACTACTGCTGTATAGCTCAAAATTGTGTACTGACAAAGTGAAATGCAAGGACAACAGGAAAGAAGGTGATGAAACCACGGTTCTCATTAAGCAACATTTCTATTTATTTCCAAGCAGCCAGTGTCTCTAGAACTGAGCTCAGATGGATGTGTTTCAGTCTTTATTTTAGTCCATCTCTTCCTTTGCGGTGTGAGCAACCTCTCTGGAGACACAAAAGAAATGAGTTGGCATCATATCCTTGCACACATTCAACATTCAGCACTCAGCAATCCACTGAATGTTTGAATTTCCTACAAGTAAGGGAATTTTAGCCCAAAGCACTGAGATCTCCCCTTCTCCGGCCCCCACAAAGCCTATACAGAGAGGCATAAAGCGTACATACTTCCCCTGGGGAATGTGGGCTCTCATCTCATTTCAGGAGAAAACTCAAAGAGTTTCCATGCAATTGTTTCAAGCGTGGGATGTCCAATCACAAACAAGAGCTCCTTCTCAGACATATAAGAAATACTCATCCTTTATTTCCGGAATGAAACCACGGCACCCTGCAGAGCTGGATACATGCCATGAATCCCAAGCGGAAGCAGGAAACTTCCTCAGAGTGAAAAAAACAGATCCAAGCCACCCTTCCCTTCCCAGTATCTCCTGCTGGCTTAGACACCCGTTCTGCTTGTCAGATTTTGTGAACCCTGTTTTCTCGGCACTTAGTTCCTTTCCCCTCCTCACCATTTAGTGAGAATTATCAACTCCAGTACAAAGCAAGAGCCTTAAAGGTAATAAACCTCCATATTTAGCAAAAGTTTATGCCCATTGTGAAACTGGTCAAAAAGTAAATATAGTGTATGCTCTGGGGATACAAATTCCAACTATTCCCATGCTACTAGTGACTCTAGACTGCTCATTTTCACACAGAAAGGGAGCAGCTTCTAAAACCTGTTGATCAACGGTGTTAGAAAGGCAAAAGAGAAGACTGAGAATTGTTTAGAAATATCCAGAGAAACAGGTAAAAATAATTTGTCGAAAACAGCACTGGGGAAAGCACTGCAATCCCTACCTTCTTGAATGCTGTGTCCTGTTCTGGCCACCTATATGGATTATCAACAGGGCAAGGAGGACTATGAGAGGTGTGGAACTGTTCGTGTACATTGGAGATACCCCTTTGGAAAGCAGACAACTGATAGGAAATATGAGAGTGGACTGCACAGAGAAGGTAACTTGTGAACAAACCAGTTATTTCCCTCAGCAGAGGAATTAGGGAGAACTTCATGAAATTATAAGGCAAATGGTTGAAACTAAAAATTAGGAAGCACTTTTTCACACAACACATACTTAAATGGAGACTTACTGCACACAATATTGTGGAAGCCAAAACTATGAAGAGGTTCAAAGAGGACTCAACAAATTAATGGAGAACAGACCTACCAAGGGCTATTAAAGTAATAGTATGGATTCAACCTCTGCTTCAGGCAGTCTCAACCAGTAAATGAACCATCACTTACAGAATACACAGGGTGACTCCACCTCACTACAAAGAGAATGTAAAAGCTGTGAGAATTACTGCTATGATAAAAAAATACAGCTATTTGAGCAAGAGCATAAAAAACATGACAAAGCTAGGGATAGAGCCCTCCCCTATGCTCTCCCAGTTTTGTGAAATCAGCTGTTCAGAGAATTCCTCAGCTTCAGGGGCCTGAGGGAGGGCAAAACATGGATGGCAGGATGCCATGTCAGCCAAGGAGGAGACACGAAAAGTTTGGAACTGCAACCTAGAGAACTTTCACAACTGCTATTTGGATTCCTCGACTCCACCTATGCTGTGCAAAACTGGCCCCACCACTGCACGCTACATCATGTCTCAAAAACCTACCATAAACTGAAGACTAGCAAAAGTGAAACCTTTGTTTTAATATAAATCAAGTAAGTCTAGATGATTTAGGTATTTGTGGTAGACTAACTGTACTTTCCAGAGAATTTAAGCAAGACAGCTGGACAGAGTAGAAGCATCCTTTTGAAACTTTAGCTTAATTTATTCTAACTAGAGGAGAATCTATCACAGTTTCACTGACAGCAGAGGATTCTCAAATGAGAAAAAGATGTACAAATACATTAACTGTTAGACAAATTGCTTAGAATTAGCGTTCTTAAATAAGATGATTTAGACTGACTGGTTAGCTTGCTGCTCCTTGTCTCTCGTGGAGAAGTGAAAAAGATTTATCGGTCCTGAACAGGACTGGGAGCAACACTCACAATTTGCAGAAAGCCAGAGCAAGCTCACTCATTGAACACCTGAATGAAAGAGAATCAGTGACAGAGGTCAGGATGGGCTTTGAAATACCCTAATCTCACATGTAGTTAGCTCCAGCTTTCTCTATTCACAAGGGATGGATTTCATTTCAGAAGCAAACAGTTAAAATTTCTTGGTCTTGCTTTGTAATCTTATTAAGTGACAGGCAAACGAGAGTTGGATTTTTTTGAGATTTTTATGAAAAACAGAAACATGTGGGTAAAAGCTTTGGATTAGTGGAGGTCATCTTGTCCCTTGTCACTGATGTATCTATTCCCGTTTGGTTGATATTGTTCCAGCAGTTGTACCACCTCAGGCAGTAATTTCAGCACTTCCAACAAACTAAATAGTATTGGGCTGGCCTGCTCCCAGAGGGAAGATTGCTTGTGCAAAATTCAGATATCACAGGAGGTACATTCTTCTCTCAATATCAATCACTCACAAAAGAGAAAAAGGACTATCTGTGGACAATGAAAAATTGCCAGCATCTGCATTTACTAGACACTGGCGCACATTACGGTGAAATAATTCCTACAAACAATTCATCCCTTCATAAAAGATGCATTTAGCTGGAGACTGAGGAGTCAGCTGAGACTGACAGAACATTTCACACCCGTATGGACTGTGGCCTAGAGGTGACAGAAGCAGAAGCTCCTCTTGCTCAAGAAAAACATTTCTGAAAATTATCTGGGTTTCAAACTGTTGCTTGGACAGACTGGACCAGGTAAGGGGAGAGCAAGTGAGAGAGGCCCTGAAGGTTCTCAGGTGGCCTGACATTGCAAGTGGAGGTCCTTGACACTGTTAAAATCATGAGTATGCTCCGGTTCTGGCAGCTCCAACAGCATCAAATCTGAGCATACAAAAAATGATTCCTAATGTATTTCATGCACTAAAAAATCAGGTTTTGCCTCTGCTCCCTCCCACCCTCAAGACAGTGTGTCTCAAACAAGGCAAGTCATACTTTACTGGCATCAAGAAGATAAAGTTGAACACGCTCAAGCCAAAAACTTCTGTTCTGGGAGTAAGGGGAAGCTCAGCCTCTCAGAAGCCGTGGGAGTGCATGGAGTCCCAAGTGCTCTGTGTTCATGAGCATCACAGGCCTCTGCTGCACCCAGTGGTGACAGAGCTGATGTCTGGCACATTGAGGTACCATCAATGACTATAGTGCATAAGGTTTGCGAGCAAAACAGATGAGGTTTCTGCAACCTCTGTGTCAGCTGCATTACTGGCATTTTTCAGTCCTACTATGTTTCCAAGCAATGCACTGTGAATTACTCCTGGGACACACTGAAGTGGCTGAAAGTCCTTTTCACTTACAGAGACCAATTGATCACGGACACTCTTTAAAAGGTGAAGAAAGTCCCAGAATCATCTTAAAGGATTGCAAAGGAAGTCACTGTCCAGTGTCAGAGGAATGCCCAGGCATGCAAATGACAATTTCTTTGATAAAGTGACTAAGGCACTGTAGCTTTCCAAATGCCACAAAGACTTGGGCTGTAATTACTAGTAAGCTTTGCAATAGCAACAAGCTTGCCAGAAGATGTTCAGGCTCTGGTAGTGCTTGTAGTAAGAGCATCATCTCTTCAGCAAAAATTTGATTTAATATTTTTTCTTAATTTTGTCTTTCTGTTATTTAAAAAAATAGAAATGGAGCCATCAAATTCTATTTGCTAAAAATATTCTCCCAATATTCTTATACTAAACTCAGGTCTTTAGGAGTATAAAATTCTCCTTTCTTAAACAAAAGAGCTGATCAAGAAGTAGCGTCAATGAAAAAATAGACCTAACCAAAGGGAACGAGGATGTAAGTAGGGAAGTCAAGAGCAATGTGTTTTTTTCTCCTTTTGCACTAAGCCTGGTTTTACATTGCAATCCTATCCCTCCATTCTATCTTCCCTTCCTTTGTCTGCTTAAAGCACCTCTTTTTTCCCCCTAAACATGACCTGCAAGTATAATCATACAATTAAATGCAATTGAATTGCACTGATTTAACTAATTACTACCTGTCAAGTGTTCCAGCTAAGCCAGTGTTCTCCATTTTCCTCATCACACCCCAACTGTGAGACAAAACATGTCAGAATTAAGCTGATTTGGGTAACCTGAGACGTCTGAGGACGTGCTTTATGCTAAAGCTGGTAGTAGGATAATTTCAGTGGTACAGCCAGTGAGTAGTATCTCATATGAGTTACACACCTAGTCCCTTCTGTAACCTCAAGAGCTCTCTGGACGTGAATTTGTTACTTGTCTGGAGTGTGCTATACAATGAAACAGTGACATCTGGTTGGTGTTTTCACATGTGGCTAGTGCAGAAATAATTAACAATGACAACACATCTGCAGCACATTACTCCTTCTCTGCCACCTAGCTGACTGATGCAGAAAAAGGCCAGTGTGACCTGAACGAAAAGGCAGATCCTGTCAACTAACAGCAAGAAATGGCCTATTTTAACACTCAAGCTTGAAATGCCTCTGTGAAGATGTTGGTCACATACACTTCACCTCTGAAAATGATGGAAACTATATAAAGATAAAATCACTACTGCATTGGAGCAGAAATGACAGCTTTGTCACAGTAGTCCATCTCTGAGCCCGCCTACCATATATGAAGATGAAAAACTCTTTACACAAGTCAGATAACAGCACAAGATTTCCCCCGACCGCAGTGGTTGATCGACTGATAGTCTGCACAGACTGACAGCCTCTCTCATTTTCATTTTAGCAAAACAGTGTGCATAAACAGTGACTTAGAATTGTCTCATCTTCAATTTGATCATGGTTGATTGGAATGTCCCTGCCTATAAAGATAACAGAATTAGTAGTCCATTAGTTAAGCAATAATGACTTCTATTCCAGCTCCTGTGCTATGATTATTTTGCTGTATCTGACAATCTTTCCACAGCAGAGGAGGCAATATGATTAATATCTCGCACAGGTTTGTTCTTTCAACTTATCCCTGCTAGGACATCAGTGTGTGTTTGAGGAGTCCCTTCCAGCCTTTCAATCTTTTCATTAATTACTTGGTGGGCAAGCAAGAGAGTGGGCTTCTAAAACCACCAGCAGGCACTAAGCTGATTAAGTCTGCAAGCAGTTGGAAGGTGTACTGGTTTCAGTTGGGATGGAGCTCATTTTCTTCATAGTAGCTCACATGTTGCTATGTGACCACTCAAGGGTAATAACACACCCTGTTTTAGTTGTGACTGAGCAGTGCTTGCACAGTGTCAAAGTAATTTCTGTTTCTCACGCTGCCCTGCCAGTAAGTGGGCTGGGTGTGAACAATTCTGAGGAGACACAGCTGGGACAGTTGACCCCAAAGACCAGAGGGATATCTCACATCATGTGACATTTTTCTCAGCAATAATAGGGGAAAAAGGAAGAAGAAGGGGCATTCGGAGTGATGGTATTTGTCTTCCCAAGTCACCATTCCATGTGATGGAGCCCAGCTGCCCTAGGGATGGCTGAACACCTGCCTGTCCACTGGGAGTGAGGAATTAATTCCTTGTTTCACCTTACTTGTATGTGCAGCTTTTACTTATTAATGTGTTCATGAGTTTTCTCACTTTTACCCTTACAGTTGTCTCCCCCATCCCCCTGTGTCAGGGAGTGAATGAGTGGCTGTGTAAGGCTAAGCTGCCTGCCAGGGTTAACCCACAACAGAAGGATAAGTGGTAAGAATTCAGAACAATTTCCCACTAATGGAGAAATGATCCCAAATCACCATGGTGAAAGCTGAAAAGACAAGCACAACATGCTACTGTTAGGAAGGAGAAATCAAATGCACAGATGCAAAATGAGGAGTGACTGAACAGCCAGCAGCTCTGCAAAAGGGGACACGGGAGTTACACTGGATCATTAACTGAGCGTGAATCAAAATGCTGCTGTGAAAAGTGCAAACATCATCTGGAAAAATTAACAAATATCCTATATGTCAGCCATGGAAAGAGCTTATTCCATCCTAATTGTCACTAACAAGGTCTCAGAAAAACTCTACCTTGAGGCATTGTGCTTTAAGACCCCCAGCAAGCTGAAGACTTGCACAGAGGAGAGCTGAAAGTGTAGTAAGAGGCCTAGAAAGCATTACCTGTGAGGAAAGGCTAGGAACAGGGCTCAGTGAAGTTGAAATAAGAGAATTCTTGAGGACTGAACACACTGTTAGTTCTTTAATATGCGGAAGAATGTCAGGAGAAAGCTGACCAGCTGTTCATCCAGAGAAGGACATGAAGCAAGATCTGTTTGTAACCATAAAAGACTCAGGAGGGAATAGGGAATTTTTTGTTCCTAGGAATATGAAAGGACAGGAATAGATTTCAAAATGATCCTAATTAGCATGATTTTAAGAAAAGTTAGACAGACAGTTGTGGTGAGTGTTGGGCATATGTTTGACTTTCTCACAGCTGGTGAATGGAAATTCATCCCAGGCCTGTGGGGCCACCATCCTTCCTACCTTTCCTGTGCCACCTTCCATGCTGGCCAGCTGTATCCCTCGGCTGCTTGCATCTAAGCCTGCCAACTAGGAGTATCTGGCTCAGACATAAAACTTGTCAAGAAAAAGTTAAAAAGTTGGGAAATCAGTTCTCTCTTTTATGTCCTGATCAAAGCCTAGCTTATGCGTTTCCCTTGCCACAGCAGGCACCATCGTGTTGATAGGATCTGCCTGCCTGACCTCCCTCCTTTTTCTGTCTCAGAACTTGAGATATGAAGAATAACATGATGTTGTACAGGAGGGAATAGAGATCTCTGAAGTCAGCAAAAAAGCAAGGTAGTTCCAATTTAAAATATACTTCTGAAATGATCATGAATTGGGATTAAAAACTACAGTACAGGAAATCTACTTCACTGTACAATAAGCTAGCCACAAACTCACATTAAATTACCTCTCTCCCCGGGGCACCTCGTGATGCAATCCAATGCCAGTCTGCTGCTAGCATGCTGAATATAGTGAGCTGTGAGAGAAGGTTCATATTTTGCCTCTGTAGACTTAATTCACAGAAACATATTGGTGAATGTGAACCGAGCAAAATACATGCAAAGAAGCAAAGCAACACTTTACAATGAACTGGTTTTCAAAAGGGTGACTGCTTGACATCTTATGTTAATTGATTATAGACAGTCTGCAGATGTAGTGTCTGAAAAACAACTTTTGCATGGTGTACTTTCTGAACTCCCGAGACTAGACTTTTCTCCAGAAGGCATAATAAGAGCATGATTTTTCAGTCCTTCAGAGACCAGCACTGATTCCCATGTCTTGACTTAGTCTGAGGGGAATTACTAGATGCTTGAGACATTCAGTCAAAAAAATGACAACCCAGGCTGACTTTAAAGTGGCTTTACATTTGGCAAAAAGAAAAGCTGAGGGCTTGTGAATCTCTCTGCTGCTACTGCAAAATGAATAAATAACCCCAAGTGTACCAAATAAGATAAATATCCCTTTGCTATAACTTGGTTATGCCCTCAAGTTACATGACAAAAAACATAAACATGCCACGGATATCTGTTCTCTGTTATATCATGGTGTTCCTACAGTTCCGACTTTTGTCAGAGACTGCAACTTCATTTAGTTTATGTAATTCTTCTAAGAGCTTACTATTTCTGCACCGACGCTAGATACTTTAAGCCACCTATTATGAGTAACTACAGAGAAAAGCAAGGAAAAATATCAGTACCTGTGTGAATGAAAAAAAGAAACATGGGCACTGAAAAGTTGATTATAGACCGTTCTCACAGGATAGTTCAAAACTTGTCTTCATAAAACAACTGCATTGGCACTTGAGATACTTATACCTCAGTAAATAACCTCTGTTTTCTCTTCATGGTTTAAAACTGCCTGGCTTGTGAATTCATACTTGGAAAACCACTATAGAAAGCAAATGAGTCCTGGACACGTGGGAGCCCAAGATGCCTCCAACTCTTGACACATTGCAAGTTGATTCATTGTTTTCAAGGCATCCAGTTTCCTACTGTATTTTTTCTGATGGAATGTTTTCATCCTGTATGTCTGTCATCCTGGGAATTGTGGGGCAGCCCCACAGCCCCATGGCATCTCTGTGTGTCACTGCTCCAAGGCAGAAAGTAGAGGACAGGGACAGGCACAGCACTCTCACCGATGGGCATTTTTCTCTTGTGGTTTTTTGGTTTGATTTTTTTTTTTTTTCACCTGTGCATGGGAATTGGGAGATTGATGTTAGGAAAGAATGTATGATCAAAATATGTTCTTCAGGAATAGGGCAGGGGGAGAGCTGTGATGGGATGCTCAGCTGCAGAGTTGTATGGTCTGAGGCGGAGACTGTCCCCTATGATCCCTCAACAGCCGGAATGTGTCAATGTCTCCCATTGATAGCACAAGAGTGCTTACATGTTACCCCACTTGAATCCAAGGGGATGCTTGCCATTGCCTCCCACAGCCTGGCCCCATCCAGCCATCTGGTCCTGCGTGATTCCTTCTGCAGGCAGGGGAATGCCATGGGAATGCCAGTGCTGGGATGCTCACACGCAGACATGCACATGCACTCACACACACACGCCTCCAGCCTTCTGCTTTCAGTGCTCCTGTGCATGCTCTTTCTCTTGTCAGTTCTACTTTCTACCCCAAGCAGCAGTAAGGATTTAGTAAAACCCCATGTGTCCTCTGTGTTATAAAATTAGGTCTCTACAGGTGCCAGAAGAATGCTATGCCTTGGCATGCAAACAGTTTTGTCTCCAGTTGGTAGATAAACTGAATTTCCTCTTGAAGTTAAAGCACTCTCCATCTTCTCTTCCCCTGGATCTGCTTTCCCTTACAGCCACAGAATGCAGCACAGAACCACTCGAAAATGCATTAGAGAAATCCACTGCGGACACTTGAGAAATCCTGTGACAGCACTACGAGGCAGATAAGAAGAGGAGGGGGGAGAGAAGAGAGACGAGGAATAGCTTTCGGAGACTGCTTGGCAGCAAAGTCAACACTTGAAATATCTGTGGGGAGTTTGAAAGCATTTCCTAACATCAAAAATGAGAAGAAGAAAAAGAAATTTTGATCAATGGCTTATTGCCCTTGATCTAAGCAAAAGAATCCTAGCCAGTCAGAAATAACAGAAATCTGTTTTACTGTAAAGCTGAAGTTTTCTATGTTTTGACAGCTGGGGCTCATGCTTTTGGCTGGGTTATTTGCCAGCCTTAAAATATTCATCAGCAAGTTGCCAGGTTTTTGTCCTTTCAAATTGAACACTAACGATGAAGAAGGTGCTGGGGAGATATTAAGCACGAGTTCTCTGCCCTAAAACAGAACTTTGTGGCCTAAATTCACATGACCAGAAAAAGAGGTTTCCACTCCCTGGCCAAGTTTCTGGTGAATCACTTGTTGGTCACAGAGCCAAGATGTGCTCTCTGAAGCATGGGAAGCAGTGGCACATTTGTGTTGAAGACAGCCCCCTTGCCTCCGTTGAGAGGAAATGGATTAACAGTATGTATTCTGTGCAGAAGTCTTGACACAACTGAACTAAAATATTCCAGATTAAAGTGGCCTTGCTGAGGAACAAACTGTAACAGAAGTTAAATCTGATTTTGAAGATGATTGGTGAAATGTTGGTGTTGGTAGCTCCAGGACCAACTCAGATGTCTTACAGAGTACCCAAGCAAATTAGCTTTACAGAACTTATTCTTTGTCTTTTTGATGAAAACCTTTATGTTATTATCCCAATATTGATTCCTTTTAATGCTTTCAATATTTCCATACATGCATTCTAAGAATCCAAATCAAGCTTTTCTGCTCTTGTGCAGTTCGTTCATTGTCATGTCTTGTGCTGCTTTCATTTAGTCACTTTGTTGTTATCATTCCATTTCATATCTGTACAATTTAGGGGGTTTTCTTAGGTGAACTGGTTACAAAGTGAAAAATATTAAATCACTTTGTATCTGCTAGGAAGACTGAATTCCTGCTCCAAAAAGTCAAGGTCAGTTAGATTGACTTCAAGTCTGAAAAATCTACTTTCATCAACTCTGTCCTTAGCCGCCTTTGCTCATCCCAGAGTGACCACTATTTTTGTCACGTCATTTTATATCTACAAAGTTCTTGCAAGTGCTCAACACTTCGCTTTTGAGACCAATCTTCCATTTTCTGGATAAGGAATTCAATTTCTCTAGTAGATATGGAGTGATAACAAAGCCTTTTCACTCAGGGACAAGTTAATATGAGAAGAAGCTGCAATGCAGAGACTAACAGTAAGGGAAAACTGAAGATGCACTACCGTGTAGGATAAGGGCCTTCAGGCAGTTTCAGTTCCATCAGTTGATAGCTTAGACAGGCAATTGAATGTGAACTGAGGTCAAAGAGCACCTCAGAGTTTAGAAAGCCAAATTTTCAATGGGTCTTTGATTTAGCAAGACCAGGGTAAGGAACTAAGTGTGCAGGTGGCAGGTCTGCACTGAGGGATGTTGCCTGGTGGGACTGGGCACTGAGCTGCAAATTAGAGGAAGGCAGAGGAAGGCACTGGCAGAAAGGAGGAGCAGTGGAGAGTGAAGTCTCCCTGACCATGCCCACACTACCATATAAATAAAGGCCAGCATTTAGTATCAAACTCTGGTCCACATCCATCAGTCATTGTGGGTTTGGCTTACACCAACTAGCACTCTCCCAGGACAAGGTATGGACATGATTTGGGCCACACTACCTACCAGGACTGTTCTCAATGAGCAATCTGGATACAGTCACCAATGTTGGGCAGAGAAAAAAGCTTAGAAGTGTGGATGAAAGTCACACAGGGACACTTGCAGGGACAGAAAACAGGCCACGGTTTGTTCTTTTTTCTAAAGTACTCCTTAGACCAAGATTATGGCAAACATATTGTATCATTTGAGGAATGCAGCTATTTTGAGCAAAAGGACCAATATTTGATAAAATGAGCAACCCTGGTGAGAACAGACAGATGTTTACTGATTTAATATTCATATCCAAAACTGTTGGTGCATGTTCAAAGTCATTTTCTGAAGATGTGCCTCTTGTTATCTTAACATCAGTAAACAGCATCCCAGAGTATTTTCCCATTTGTTATGACTTGCTTATACATTCAAGGGACACAGTTACTAAATTTAAAGCTGCAAACAGATTTGTTCTCTCAGCACCCTTCTAAGAAACATTTAATTTTACATTGCCAATTTTCAAACACTTCTGTGTACTCTGGCTAGGTAAAACTGTAAGGAAGTGGTGTAACTCAATGATGAATTAATGGCTTGCTTGCTAGTGCAAGCTCTTACTTTCCTCATTAGCAGATATGGGGCCAGACATTTTGGAAGAGTTTAATCAAAATCCTCATCAAAAGCCAAATGAGTGGATTTTAAAGAAAGTTTAATTACAGTGGTCAAACCACCCAGCATGATTTGCTTGATTTGATTAACGTAATGAGAAGCACATTTAATGAGAAATGCATTAATTCATTCAAACAAGTGGTTTCATCAGAGGTATTAAGCATCAGCTCAGATTACATACAGTAGAAACTATTACAGCAAAAATTGACCGAGGTCAAAGCTGTAGTCATGCCGTAATTACAAACTCTCAGCTGTAATCTACCAGTTGAACTTGGGCAGTGCTCAGCATGACTGAAAAAGTGGAGCACCCATTTAAAAAAGCCTCCCCAAATATATGAGTTTTCTTCCATTCCACAACTGAGATCTCCATCCTTTTCCTTCAGACGTTCTGAAAATTTGGGAACTGGAATTGAATTCTCTGAGTTTCAGATGGTTACACAGACAGATATTATTAGCAATTGATGAAGTAAAAAGACTGATACCTAAACCTGATACCCCTACTCACTTTTAAAGAAATGGAGTGTTCTCCATTTGCTCTCTGTTTTATCTCCCTCCTGTCCCTGTCACATCTTTGGGACACTCACATTCCTAATCTGGAATAGGAGACTTTGGGGAAGAATTATTATTTTCCTTCAGGGGAAGGAAATTCCCTTTTTAGAAAAGAGGAACAATCAGCCTCAAGCTGCCAGTCTTCTTGAGAGAAAGAATTAGTCTCCTTCACAGCTTGTTCTTCTTTCTTTAAATTTCTGTCCCTATATTCCAGTTTTCATGTTTCAGGACCCCTTCCCCATGGGCTTTACACAGCACCCTTCACCTTCACCCTCCCCACTGGCACCCTTTCTCTGGTGCCGCCTGCTATATCTCCCAGTAGCTGCTGGTGCTCCTCTCTCTCCTAAGCTGCCCTGACCACCTCTGCCTCTTTGACCTCTGCCGTACTCCCTTGCATTTACTCAGCCTGACTTGTTATTCCTGTAGTGCCTGTGGTACCTTGGTGTGAGCTTCCCCTCCTGCTGCTTTGTACTGTGTCCGTACAGCTTTGATTTTCAAGTGCTCTAATTCTAAGCCTTCTCATCTGCCTGAGCACTTTTTGAGCACTGTTGTAGAGTGGACTTAAGCACAATTCTATTGCTCAGTCTTTCACCAGCGATCACCAGCTGCTGGCAAAGGAGAGCAGCTTTGAAACTGCTCCCTAAGTGGACAGGAGGCTGGTCAAGGAGCTGAGAAGTGGAACATGAATCCAGTTGTAGACAGGATTCTGGCAAGTGAAGACTGGCATGGAAGCCATATTTTACCTCCTGGTGAAGTCAGTAGGTAAACGACAGCAAGAAACTAGTATTAAGATGCCTAAATGAATGTAGGTGCCAAGGTTAACCTGCAGGTTTGGAAGTTTGGATTTAGACCTTCAAGAAATAAGCTGACATAGAGATGTCAAAAAATAGATCTAAGAATTTATTTGCTATACTAATAGAAGATGAGCAAGAAAATAATTTCTGCTGAGCTGGACTTAGCATTATTTCTATGACTTGAAATCACAAGGAAACATGAGTAAAAATTGGAATCAGAGTCCCTTGATTTTAGAGAAATCTTGAGATGTGCTGATCTCTCATTGCTGCACACCAACAGGAAACCATGATATTGACATATAAACATTTACACAGAGGAAAGCATTAATAGTGATGACCTCACCAGTACACTCAACAAGTCTATTTGAAGGTAAAGACAACTCCGTCTTGGAACAAGCAACCCAAGTGAAACCCACGTACAGATATCCTACAGTAGCTGCCCATTGATGTCATATTTGGCATCTTTGAGTGGAATCTAAATGGGAAATCATAAAACATAAATTGGTAGAAGATCATATCTTAAAATACTGTTCCCTACTATCTCCCAGACCAGCCTTCAAGCAGCCAACCAATCCTGCTAAACTTATCACCTGAAGAAAATTTCCCAAGGACTAATACATCTCACTACATCATAGTGACAAATTAAAAAATTGCAGTTTCCCTCCATAGCCCTCAAAAGAAACATCTACAACAGAACTGTGTAAACCAATGGATCTTGAGCATGTCCATCCCAAATGCAAACTACTTCCTCCTACATACTGTGCTCGTTATACCATAGTGAACTCACACTGACAATCAGTGTGTGAAAGAAAAACATGGTTAATGACAAGAGGATGTTTCCCAAAACAGGCATTTTCCCTGTGAACATTTAGACCTCACCCTCAAGGGAATCCTACAAAAGAAATGGGAAAGATTAAGCTGGGAATGATATTAATAATTTGATGAGACACCAAAAATTTTTTATTCCGACAACAGTGCTAATTTTATGGCACATTGCAATTTACCTCGGATACAACTTGCTAATCTCAGTTTCTCAGGAGATAATTACCTGTGCATTTCTTCCATCCTCTGTTCAGTAGAGCTTTAGACCTTATTACCACTTGTTTTACTAAAATCCCCTCTGTTCCTTTCATCTCAAAGTACCTGACTGATTAATATAATGAAACTGAACTCAGATAAATTGCTTGCAATCTTTGTTTATTTTGTAGTTTGCTAGTTATGTCCTTGCTTTTTTTTTTTTCCCTCGGACTTGCCTGGTTTTTCCTGACAGGTGTATTAATAATAGATATTGCCTCTCTCAGTAGATTGTCCTTCTGAGTGTTATGACTGTTCTCTATTTAACAAAAAAATCTGCCCATGCAGCCTCCACTTTGGAATTATCAAGCATGGTTCCAGATATGGCTCCTGTTCTGATTCACAGATTCCTTTTTGAACAGTTACATGGCTTTTAGTCTGGCATTATCCAGACTCCCAATTGCTTCAAAGAAATATTTGAGTTTATGCAAAGAATACAAACACAACTTAACTGGCCAAATATCAGTCACTACTTCTAAAAGGAAAGGAAGCATCATTAACTCAGTTCTTTCTAAAATGAAAGTGAAATATGACATGGAGGAGATTCAGGAATATATTGCTCAACACAGGGCAGTTATGCACAACTCAATCCAGTCAAAGATTAAAATTTTTATTGTCACTTCTGATACTTCCCAGGTACTGAATTGGTCTTTGGCAATGCTCATTGCAACGATATAGTGTATTATTGCTTCTCCCTTTCATCCGTGGAGCTTCAAAACCCCTTAACTTTGCTTCCTTGCATCCAAATTCAGTTACTTAAAGCTGTAGGAGCTTGGGACAGGTTAACCAGTGTAGGAAATTTCAGTGTGCAGTCCTACGTGAATTAAAATACATGGACCTACAGAATAGCATGATATGTTTTAGGAAATATTAAATAACTCAATGCACCAAGCTCTGAGGTAATGTGCAGATCTAGCACCTTCTGCCAAATGCCATACACTTCCTTGGGCTTGCAGAAGTAGCATGTTTCATTCTGCTTGCACAGCACACTTGGAAGTCATTATTTGTAAACAAGTACCTACAAAAGAGCTACCAAGATGACTGGGGGACTGGAATATCTCTCTTATGAGAAAAGGCTGAGAGATTTTGGGCTGTCTAGCCTGTAGAAGACTGAGAGAGGTTCGTATCAATGTTTATAAATACCTAAAGGGCAGGTGCTGAGAGGATAGGGTAAGTCTTTTTGCTGTAGCACCGAGTGACGGGTCAAGGGATAATAGGCACAAGCTGGACCACAGGAAGTTTCACTTGAACACTAGGAGTAACTTCCTTCCTGCGAGGGTGACGGAGCCCTGGCACAGGCTGCCCATGGAGGGTGTCAAATCTCCTTGTCTGGTGGTTTTCAAAACCTGCCTGGACAAATTCCAGATCAAGGACGCATCACCTGATCAAGGTGAACCTGCTTTACCAGAGGACTGGACTAGATGATCTCTAGAGGTCCCTTTCAACCTCTACCATACCATTTCACATCTGGCACAGAGGTCTAAACCCTTCTTTCACTGAGAGGCACTCAGAGAAAATTCAAAATAGGATTAAGGAAAAGATTTTGTGGACTCTCCTTCCTTGAAGGTGTTCAAGACTCACCTGGAAGTGTTCCTGTGTGACCTGATCTAGGCAGACTGGGGGGTTGCTTCTGCTGGGGGGTTGGACTAGATGATCTCCAAAGGTGCCTTCCAACCCCTACCATTCTATGCTTGTATGATTTTAAAACTTGTTTCCTCCACCTTCTGAAACCTGGCGTTATCAGTGACCCTGACTACAGGTGAAATCTGCTTCCTCAGCATTACCACGTACAAAGTAAATGTTTAACACACATGTACCAGTCACCACATAAAAGCTTGGAGAACATCCAGAAAGGATTTTTTGCAGGTCCAAAAAACCCAGGCCCCCATATCTCCTCCTCTTACTCAAGTACAAACCAGGATCTTGCTTTCAGCAGGCAGTTTGTATCAGTGGGCTCTGCTAAGCAGTACGGAGGTAACTCTCAGCATTGATAACATGGGAACTGCTAACACAATGTGAACATCTGGTGAAAGCAAAAGATTTGCCATGAATCTAAAGGTGTAGGTGCTTAAAGCAGCTCACCATGCTGTCTTTCCTTAGCAGGGTGCGCTCAGCTATCTATCTCACTGCTGGCACCTAAGAAACTCAACCTACAGTGCATCATACCTGTATCCCATTTAAGGCACTTCTCTCTGTTTGTCTGTGTCACTGCAAATAAAGCTTCTGCAAGAAACTGCAGTGTTTGTGGAGCAGTAAAACAGCTCCTGCAGCTCAAGAGCCAGTGCTTTACTTTGCCTCTGGCACTTGCCCTGGGGCTAGTACCACTATCAGCCTCTTCCATGCAGTAAATGTCTGACTGGGCCATCTGGTTTTGATGACCAGAAGCATGCTATAACTTCTTCCTACACCACTGCTAATTTGCAGATCCAGGTGTTTATTGTTGGAAGAAACACACAAATTCAGCCCATCAGTGGCTCAACCTCATTTCCCACATGTAAGAGGGTAATGCATTGGGGATGGTGGGGAGGAAAGGATGAAGCGTGAAAACAATACGAAAGAAGGATGCCCAAGCATCAAGCGATGAAAACCAGCTCGACCCTCCTAGGCAGCCATTGGGTCCCTCCTTGACTTGCCTCAGGGAGGGAGAGGTGGCAGGAGATGGGGACACGGCAGGGGTGAAGTGGTCCTTACCTTCTCATTCTTCCTCTCCTCCGGCTTGCCGGCGGGGCCAGGGGTGACAGGGCCACCCAGGGGCCCAGCACCTGCCTCACCGTTGAGGTGAGCCGCGCTGACGTTGGGTGGGGTGATGGCGGCGGCGGCAGAGGTGAGAGGGATGAGTGGCCGGGCTCCTGGGGCAGAAGGCTGGTGACAGTGCTGTGGAGACACAGTGGGGTGAGGCCGTATGGCTGTCGCTGGCAGGCGGGAGGGTGAGCTGGGTGTCCGTAGCGGTGAGACCGTGGCGGTGGGACGCTCTGGGGCTGGCACTGGCGGGTGAGCTGCAGAGACAAGACGGAGCATGATTAAACCTCTCCATGCACTGCCAAACCTGGCCCTTCAGTGGTCATTGCTGCCACAGAGGTTCCAGGGCCCAAGAGAGAGTGAAGTTCTTGGCCTTAATGCACGATATCTGTTTGTAAGTGTTTCCAGGTAAATCCTAGAAATCCTTCTGGCTGCGAAAGGCCTCTCTGCAGTCACTAAAATGGCTGGTCCACCCTAGCGATGTGACTGGGGAATGGCCTGACTATCCTGCCCATGCCTGGAAAGAAATAAAAAGCCTACTGTTTTTTTTAAAAATAGCTCATCTGAGCTGTTTGCCAAACCTCCACGACACCCTCCTAACCAGATAGATTTTTACACAAACACAACACGGGACCTAAAGGGTTATCTCAGATGATCAGCACCAGATTCACAGAGAGTAACTACAAAGGAAGGTCTTTGGTTTCAGCCTTAACAAAATGAGCAACAGTACATCACTGAGCTGCACAAGATAAATTAGGCAGAAGTCCCTCAGAGGATTTCTGAGCTCAGCCCTGTCTTTGCCAGCAAAGTCCCCGAGGGACTATGCAGTGGCTTTTAGTCTTGTTGCTCCTGCTGAGCAAATCCTGCCTACAGGCACTAGGAACCAGGAAGCAGTGCTCCTCTGTTTAATGGTGACTGCAACACACTGCTGATGACAGCTCTCTGGGGATTCAGGAATGTCTTGCATGCCTCATGTTGCAAGAAGTGTGATAAAGCTTCCAATCTGTTTCCACGATAGTGTTGCATTTGACTTCCAAGTTTGTTGATTGCTTAGGTGTAACCTATAGCTTCATTTCAAGCATGTAGAAACCAGAAGCAGAGTCCACACTTAGATGTTCCCTCACTGAATTCAATAGTAGGACTGTCTGGAAAATGCCCACTTCACAAATGATTTAATGGTTTCATAATTTGGTTTAGTTCTGCCACAGTGCAAAATTTTAAGCTCTGAACATTTTTCTGAATGCAACCTACTCATCCACAACAGACTCTATTCTGATCAGGGCATTCACCTGGGATGTGAAAACATAGGATCTGGTCACTGTGCAGCTTTGGACCCTTTGCAACCTGAGCCAGGACAGCTTCATGGCTGAAGTCTAGATGAACTACATCTATTCCTGACAAAAAGCTTTGAGTCCAACAAATCATCTTTTCATTGATCAAAAAGCATTTTCTGGAAAATTTCTGACTCACTCTGATCTCTGATTTTCTTACAAGCTTATCCGAAGGATACATTTTTATGCAAGACCAGCTGGAGTTCATTCAATCTATAACTAAACAACAGTGCTAGAACCACTCAAATGACTATTTTCTGTTTGTATGTTTAACGGCGGCACCCATTACCAGGGACTGAAATGATAAGGAGTGCCATTAATCATACTCACTACACCAGCTGAGCACTCCTGCCAGGCGGAAATGTCATCCCCCAGCCTTATGTCTTATTATCCAAAGTGATATTGAACATGATGGGCCAGTGATCATCAGATTAGCACCTCCAAAATTTACATCGTTCTCCCTCACAGTAACTCCCTGACTCTATAACATCTCTTTTTATTAATGTTGCTCGTAGCAAATCAACCAAACTATCATTAACCAGTTTTGAACTTGATGTGATTTTACTGTGTTGCACAAGGAAAGGCCTAAAAGTTGTTATTACACACACCTTCAAGACTTTTCTCACTTTTAGCTACCATTTACCCCTCCCTGGATTACCAGAAACATATACTGGAAAGTGCAATTCCTCTCCAGAGAGACAGACAGGGCTCCACTGGTTATCTTGAAGTAATCCTCTCTTTCTGATTTTTCCATTTGCAACCTGTGTGATGAGAAACTATTGCTGCTAGAAATCTAAATTTTCAGGATGGTTAAGTTTGCAGGGTCAAGGTTTTGAACCACACATTTCAGGGAGCAATGGCTTTCCTAAGTTTAGAGGAAAAGCACAATAATAGAATTTCACCGCATCTACCTGGATGCAGAGGAATGATTTGATAATCTTATTAGGTACATTATTTCTTTTGTATAGGATGTGGTGTTTCCAGACACAAAGGAGACAGAAAGCATGAGAAACAGTAAAATAAATGCCCTGAGAAAAACCATTCCTGAGCAGAGCTCTCACATTTTATTCTGTAATTTCATCTGCTTACTGTTATAACGTATGCCTTTGCTCTGGGATCTCTGGATCTGGACTGTGCTGCATCAAGCATGCTATTAATTAGCAATGCTCACTGAAGGCTATTTTTGTTCTACACCACTCATATTTCATTTTGGGTGTATTCCTACATTAGTGGCCTTGTGCAAAATTGATTTGTTACTCATGTATATTGCAAGCCAACAGAAACGTGATTTGAATACTGTGCCAGCTTGCCTCTCTTGGAAAGCTTTTCTAAAAGTTTGTGTACACTGCCCTGTCCTGCAGGACAAGAGACTTAGTCCACAGGATACTGGTGAGGACATCCATTACTGAGAAAAATACTGATGATTATGAAAATTTTCCTTTATTTATCCCAGAAAAGGTTTATTTAATTAAAACAACAGTCTCATGAATCTTCTGGAAGGGCTGCAAAAGTCCTCACTTAGGAGTTTTTGAAGCAGCTCTGTGGTCCCTGGATCACCCTGACTGACAACTCCTTGGCACTTGAAGAGGTTGGAGCGACCCGGATGAGCACTCTTACATCAAGGAAGCTGCTGGAGGTGTAGGACAGCAGTGCCATGGAAGGAAGGTGTGGGGCATGCCAGGTGTGTGTGTCATTTCAATTTCAGAGGGGTCCATCTGCGTTTTGGCATGGGCACAGGAGGCATCAGGAGCACCTGAACGCCTCCTGAGAGCCTTGTCCAAGAATGAACATTTCTTCCTTTGCAGTGAGGGAGTAGAAGGGCTTTTGGAAGGGTACAACTTGAGGGGAAAGCAGCACTTTCTGAACTAGACAAAAAGTGGATAAACTGATTATTCCCCAGTGTGACATGAAGGCCATGTGAAGTCCTGCCACTGTTTATTTAACAGAAGAGTCTGCACTGTTCAAGATTCAGACTTGCACATATTTGACTAAGTTTTCTTCCCTTTGGTCTGGACTGCGTAGGAGGTGAGATTAGACAGACACAATGGTGCCTTCTGGCTTCAAAAAGCATGAATCCATGACTTACACTGCACTGCCCTACTCATTTGTGCCTGCCCTGTTTTGTATCTGAGACCTCAGTTTTCAGCAGTCACAGTCCTTATCTACCTTTGTAAACACAAGTGCTCACATTCCTCGAAAATATCAGAAACAAAATGCTTAAAATTTTGCTATAAGGTTCCACCACAGGATTTACTTTTACTTTATTCAACATCAGAGCTGTTTAACTTCAGGGAAATGGAAATAAATAGTGCTCTAGAAAATTGTGCTGTACATCAGAAAGGAAACCGAGAAAGAACAGAGGCTCCCTGGTGCGGGAAGCTCTTATTCCCATTTCAAAAAGGTGGTAGTATTTTTCAGATCTTTTGCTTTATCACTAACATTGGGTCCCATTCTGCCTAATAAATACCTTTCATCCCTGAAGCCCAATGAAATGCTTCCTAATTTGAAGTCCTGTATTACTTGCCCTATGATAAGGGGCGGTATTTTTCTGTCAGCAAGCAAACTGGATTCAAAACTGTTAATCTCCTCAATATGCAGGGTGCTTGCTTTCACTCAGATAAATGGTATAAATATTTGTAAACACTATAATCTATTTCAGCTGTAGCAACAGAACAATCTGATAAACACAATGTGGTTCCCAGAGATCAATAGAAGTCCATAAATATTACATGCAAATAAAACATACTCTGTTCCACACTGACCGAACTGTGACTAAAACCAGAAAGCAAGCTGCAGGGATCGAGCAGGTCGGAGAGGCCCTGTGCTCGAGGCATACAACATCAATACCGGCACCGCGGGCCGCATGGCCCTAGCAGTCAGGGACACATACCCATCTGCATGGCGCTGCGGGGTTGGCTGGCTGCAGGCTGGGCTGAATACCTCAAGCAGTTATTCAGCTGTGGAGAGGCTGCTTGTAGCTGGGGATGTGTCTGAGGAGTGGTGATAGGAACAACCGGTCTGACAGCTGTGGTGGTGTTGGTGTGACCAGCGCCAATGGGATGGATGGCTCCTGGGGCTCCTTTTGCTGTTGGAGCTCCCCCGGCCCCACTATTCCTGAGCTGCCCGGCTCCCACCGGCACCCTGCAAGGAGACAAGGCATGGTGTAAGCACACTGCAGAGACCCTCACACCCATTCACAATGCTGATAACAGCATTACTGATAACAGTATGGCCAGCAGGACCAGGAAAGTGATTGTGCCCCTGCAAGAAGCGCTGGTCAGGCCACACCACAAATACTGCGTTCAATTTTGGATCCCTCACTACAAGAAAGACATTGAGGTGCTGGAGCGTGTCCAGAGACAGGCAACAAGGCTAGAGAAGGGTCTGGAGCACAAGTCTGACGAGGAGCAGCTGAGGGAGATGGAGATGTTTAATCTGGAGAAGAAAAGACTGACAGGAGATCTACAGCTACCTGAAAGGAGATTGTAGCAGGGTGGGAGTTAATCTCTTCTCCCAAATTACAAATGGCAGGACAAGAAGAAATGGCCTCAAGTTGCACCAGAGGAGGTTTAGATTAGATATTAGGATTTTTTTTTTTCACTGAAAGGCTTGTCAGGTATTGGCACAGGCTGCCCAGGGAGGTGGCACAGTCACCATCCCTGAAGGTATTCAAAAGACATGTAGATGAGGTGCATGCTGAGGGACATGGTTTAGTGGTGGATGTGGCAGTGCTAGGTTAATGGATGGACTCCATCTTAAAGCTCTTTTCCAACCTAAACAATACAGTGCAATTCTGTGTGTCATAAGAACCCCCAGTTACTTAGGTGGTGTGACACAATAACCCCCAGATGTTAAACTGAGATACGGATATATATTTATCCTTATAGGACACAGTTGCAAGCAGGCTGGAGCACATTTTCACTACTTTATCCTATGAGAAGAAGTGCAAGGCCAAAATGGAAATGATAATTTTTCTCATCACTTTTTTTTTCTCAAGCTACATTTTTGTCTGAATAGTTTCTAGTAAAATCACAAATCTAAATTCAAATTAAATGGATACCTCTCAAATGTCATTTTTGTGTGCCAGAGGCTATTTTACAGGCACTAATGAAGTGATAATTTAAACAGATGCAGAGATCTTTTCTTAGGACGAAATCTGCACACAGCTCCACAGGGAGAATAAAAAAGATGGGTAACACCATATCTGTTCGTGGCTTTTGAAGGGGATTGAAAATCAGCAGATTCAGAGACCTTGGCTTGGCTCATCACTTACCTTACCAATATAATCAGCGAATGCAAAAGGGAATGGAATGCAGCTGACCTTACTGAAAAGGACAATAATTGACTGACCCCTCTTTCACTGCTCAGTTAAACCGTACACATAGTTTGTATCTCATCTGAGTAGCTGGGTAGACATCAGTGGGAAGGAACAAGGCTCTTTCTCCTATGCAAGGAATTCAGCCTAGAGCAGATTTCAGTCCTCTTACCACTGAGATAGAAACTCTCTGATTGGGGCAGAAGGATGCAGGGGAGGACAGAAGGATACCAATGGACAAATTCAGCTGCCGCTCTGCAGGTCTTTCTCTGAGTTTCTTATTCAGGTTCCCAAGTGTTTTCCTTCCCCATCAGTAGATGCCAGAAAACAAGAGGGATCATTTTGTGCGGTTCTCCTCTCCTGGATTCCTCCATGCACTGAGGTCTTCTTCCAGTAAAGGACAGCAGAGGGGATACGATGCAGAACAAAGTAGTGCAAATGAGACAGTACAGGGGGTCAGCAAGGGAGGATAACAGGAAAGGTACAAGATAGGGAGTGGGATTTGGATAAATTTTGGGGCCACAAAATTGTTGTGTGGGAACATAGAGAGGAGAAGAGCCAAAAGGAAGAGTATGCTGATCTGAGTTGCTGGTCTGATTCGGAAGGCAAGAAAAACAGAAGAAATAACCCTAAGGAAAGAGTGGAAAAGGGAAGAGCCAAAAGAGTGACATTCTGGTAGAAAGAGACCCAAACAGAGACCGGAAGATATGGTCCAAAAGTACAAAAGGTAGCCATCCTCTTGCCCTACAAAATCACAAGAGGAAAAACAACACTGTGGTGTCATTGACTTGATTCATTTCATGCTGCCAAGTTTACTTGGATTATGTTTTGCTAAGTGAATTTCCACCCCCCCCCCCCCCTTCTTCTCTTTTTCATCAGCCTGCAGGTAAGGAGAAGCTGGGAANGTTGCTTGGAGTATGTTTTGCTAGTTGAATTTCCCCCCCCCCCCCCCCTTTCTTCTCTTTTTCATCAGCCTGCAGGTAAGGAGAAGCTGGGAATCCTACCAGATGGAAATCTTGACTGTTTGTCATCTGCTGTGAAGAGCTGGCAGGGTAGCAGCAAGGTTCAGCTGGAACTGGCTTGACCATCTGCACTAGATTGGAGTTTGCCAAAAAAGAATACCTAATAGTCCACCGAGAGCTGCCTTCAGGAAAACCTGCACACCAACAGGTACAGAAACTATCTGTGACTCCCACAGAGATGGTTGGATGTTGGATGTGGCAAATTTTCTCTGCTACTTCACGCTTGTCTATCAGTCTAAATGGTCTTGTCCTTTTTCCACCAGGCTCTGCTCACATCTGGGCTTTGGTAGCTTACAATTTTCAGTGTTATTAAATTAATGGGCAACTTCTTTTTTTTGGGGGTTTTATATGGAATGGCAGAAAAACATGTTTCAATCTAATCCTCTGCTTTGCTGTCAAAGAGGATCAAAGTAAGTTGAAAGGGCAGAAAATAGGAGATACTATTGCTATCAGATTTTTTTCACTGTTCTCACTGGAGGTGATTTACACATGAACTTAATTAGCCCACAGGATCATAAATATAACCATAAAGATGCTTTTGGGTTTTGTGGAAAGCACTATTGCCCTTTAGCACTTCTCTCTGTCTTGTTCTAGCTGTGACATGCTGCATTTAATAAAGTCTTGCTGATTCAGATCACCAATCCTTCAGCACAAACTTCTTTACTAGTTAAGAGCTGAAAAAGCAAGGACTGAAGGCAGCCAAAGAGCTGTATAAAATCAAGTAAATACATTTAGGTTGATGAACAGTGAAGAATCCATGAATTAATGTGGGGTTTTTTTGACTGAAATGCAATATTGGGGCTGTCTGCAGGCTTAGTTATTGTTTCTAATCTGCTCTTAACTTTTGGTCTTGTTCAGTCCACCTATTACAAGCTTGACATAAACTGAAGATGGAAAAAGACTGGATCAATTTTTCAAGATCGACATTACTTGAGTTGTGAGATGCCTTTCTCTGGAGAGAAGTGAAAAATATTGCAGATTGTGCATGTGGAAGGAGAGACTAAGAGCCTGTAATAAGGAGTGAGTTTGGTTTGCAAACCCACAGTTTCTCTAAAGAAGATACAGGCATATGCATGGCAACATTCACCTGCAAGGAGCATGTGGGGCAAACAGCCTGGGACATACTGATTAACTGATTAAGGAGAAATCCTTAGCTTGCAGACGATTTCAGAGAGGGCTCTAGGTCAGAAACAACCTTTGATTTGGTGTTGTCCAATAGTAAACTTTGACAAGCAACATTCCTCCATAAACATGCTATTCTGTACTTTTCTCAGCTTTTGCAACTGAGACAAACAGACTAAAATAAGACAATTGGAGATTAGGAAGAGATTAGGGGGTTGTTAATCACTGGCACAGGCTGCCCAGGGAGCTGGCGGAGTCACCATCCCTGGAGATATTTAAAAGATGCACAGATGAGGTGCCGAGGGACATGATTTAGTGATGGGCTTGGCAGTGTGAGGTTAGTGGTTGGACTCAATGATCTTAAAGGTCTTTTTCAACCATAATGATTCCATGATACTATGATTCTAATTTACTGAACTCTCCTACAACTTCTGAATTTTATGATTCAAGCACTAGTCCAGATCCAAACAAAGATCTTTGATTTTAAATAAACAAATTCTATATGAAGAGCTACAGAAAACAAGTATTCCTTGTTTATTCCCGCTACATGTCCAGTAGTTTCATAGCAATAAAAAGATCATTAACAGACAGATTATTTGCAATAGTAAAACCTGGGCTCATCAGACTTTGTAAAGTCAGAGGCTTTACATGCCATCATCTAACACAACTAGTGAAGTCTTCAGAGAACACAGACGACTCCAATGCCACAACCAGCAAGTTGCATTACCCAAGCTCGCAATGCCACCAGAAAATTTCTGGAAGGACGATGTGATTTAAAAGCAGAGCTGTGTTGCTTTCAGCATCCTTCAGATGCAGAGTCCTTCTCAACCTCAGCTGAGGAACATTCACCTTGGCCAGTGGTCATTACCTGGAAACAGGTGTCACGTAGTTGCCTGGGAAGACGCCAGACATTCCGCTCCTCAGAGACGTCCCCTTGAACCAGCCATCCTGGCACTTCTCAATGACACGGTACATCTCACCTTTGCGGAGTTCTAGTTCGTCGTTCTTCTGAGGCTTGTAGGCGTACAGGGCTAGGTAGCTGCAGGCAGAGGGCACACAAGAAGAAAGCACACAGCAGACATCAACCACCGCCTGTTCTGCTTCAACTCCAGCCCCTCAAGCAGAACAGTGAGCAGAAACGTTGCTCAGAAATGATGGGTAAAAAGGGACATCATCACAGCACAGCAAACACAGCAGAGACAAGATCAGCTGGATGCTAAGGCAATAAGGGAGTAACTATTAAAGGGGGAGGCCACTTTAGAAATTCATAGGATGTTTTTCTCACTCAGGGCACAACCAAAGCAAAACACTGCCACAAAGCAGCACTGAAGTTAAGGACACAGCAGCAGTTTCAGAAGGCAATTACAGAGACAGCCAGAGCAACTAGGACTTGAGCAGGAAGACGTTGCCAAGCCTGACATCTGGATGAAGTATATATTTGTGCGCTTCAGCGTTGAAGACACTACTGCAGTGGATTTTCAGAAGAAATTTTTCTTATTGGTAGGCTACTTTAAAAAGATTTAGGGCATCTTTTCTTGAAGCTTTCTCAATGCTATTTACCCCGAGCTGTTCTAGAAACAAACCACCAAACTGTTCTGATCTGGTATGGCATTATGTGGGTAAAACAAAAAGAGACAGAGGGTCAACTCTGCAAGGAGATTTTAACTTAAGTGAGTGGTAGAATTTGTTTTGCATGCAACTATTGTAATAAACCTTTAACAAGAGGCACAATATGTGGAACTTTTTATTTATTTAATCGTAGCTCTTATTTATTCTCTTTGTTTAGAATCTTTCTCTTTATCTCTCTTTTGTTGTTGTGTTACTACTTCAGGGATGTGTCTAATGTTGTGAAGTGACTACGACTTAAAGTCCCTAAAGATATTCTCTCTGTTTAGGAAGATCCTTGTTGAAAATTAAGAATGATTGCTTGCACTTTGGGGAAAAATGGAAAGATGGGACAATCCTCTTTTTGCAAACATCAATTTTATTTTTATTTTGTACTGCTACTTTTCTACATGTGCAAAAAAGAACCCAAAAAGATTTCTGGTAATTCTTGACCAAGGTTGTGTCTTTCTGATCTTTTTTTTTTTTTAAACTTGTGCTTTACAGGCAGTGCAGAGAGATTAGGACAAAGGGGTAAACATGTACGGAAAGTGCATTTTCACTACAAAGGTCAGCGGAATGCTCTTAGGCTATGGAGTGGGTGAGAAAAAGTTGCTGCCCACCTTATAGCAGCGAACCAGAGAAATAATGAAAACGATAACCATTGTGATTGTAGACTTGCAGCCAATAAAAATGATACATTACTTTTTACTTCTGCCTTCCAGGAAATATAATTGAGGAATAAATCCTGTTAGTTTTCTTGATTTTATCCCTTTATGGTACCAGTAGATTTCCTTATTTTGATTCTGAAGGTAGTAAATAAACAGCAGTAATGAGCAGAATATGAAATATTTGGTAACAGCTCCTTGGGGCATGCTTAGGCTGATGTGCCTGGCTCTGTTTACCACGTGCATGGAGTACAAAAAAACTAATCAGAAACTGTATTTCATTAGTCAACAGATGGGAGGAACCATCCTGCACATTCGTTACTTAGCCTATATAACCTTGTGGTCCTGAGCAGGTCTGTAGCTGTTCACTTGATGAAAAACATGAGGCCATGTATGAATCAAAGAACGTTGAAATGCATCACTCTGGCATGAAATAAGGTTACCTGCTTCAGTGCTACTCCTTAGCAGTGTGTTCTCCTAGGACATGGTGGAAAGTGCCAGACTGCATTCGCTCGAGGGAGTAGGAAGTGTTGGTTTGACTACCTCTTTTAAAGTTGCTGCTTATACAGGGCTTATATTCAGAAGCTATATGTAGAGCGGAGTGTCAAGGACAGAGCACATTAGAAAGGCTTTCTTAGCCCTTTCTCCAAGGGGCTACATGTAATATGGGGTAGTCAGTCATGCGTGATATCCCTCAGGTATGAAAATCTCACCTCATCAGACAAGAACAAATTTGTTTTGCTTCTGCTCTAACTCCCTTACTCTTCTTAAAGCAGATTTGTTGTGTAATTTTAAGATTTTATTTGTGAATTCAGACCTCATTTTAGCCATATAACCCTCCAAAATAGTGGTGTGTCTCTCTCTGTGTGTGTGTGTGTGTGTGTGTGTGTGTGTTTATATAGCTCTACTGCTTTCACAAGGCATATGTGATGAGAGGAAAGGGGTCAGTAGTTTAATTAGACAGGTACCAGATCAACCAACCAGGCTAGAAGAGATTGATTATAATGAAGTCTACTCTTTCTGTTCTGTATCTAGTCAACCTTCTGTTATTCCACATACTATTCAATAAGCCCATACGCCCATGATATGAAGTTCATTCATTGTCTTTGTTTATGACACTGCAAAAATGTGGTCGTGTCATTTTTTTCTGTGTAATGATGAATGAATCAGATGTTTGATTGCATGGGAGTGCACCTTTGTAAGAGCTTTAAATGAAGGAAGACTTTCTCTAGCCGAGAGGCATTCTATTTGCTTCACAGTGATTCATACCGCTGTAATAAATATACGTGGAGTTTAAAAGGACACACAGAGAAAGAGGGAAGTCGTGCTTTTCTTTGCTCATTTTTCAATTTCAGCAGAGGCTGGGTCATGTATGATCTCTCTCTCTTCTGAGATGAGATTTAGGCTTTCAGATATCAAACACACACACACACACACACACACACACACACACAGGCACACAACTGAACACAAAGAGTAGGCAGTGACCGAGGTGAGCTGCTTACATATTGAGGGGGAGTTGGACCTTCGGTGGTGTTCCCTGATCTCCAATTATTGCACTTGTCCTGGGAGCAGCCACTGTGGCTGTTCCAATTGAAGAGGAATCCTGAAAATGCACAAAGAAGAACATAAAAGTATTAACATGAAAACCACGATTTCCTAAAAAAATGTTGTGGGATGAAGGCACAGAAGAAAAAAATCACATCTTTTATCAATTCCTTCCAATATTGCATTTCTGACACAAGGGATATATGGTTATTAACAGCACTTCCATGTACCTGTCAGAGAATTTAGTTGTACCTTCCGTGCAGATCTTCAAAGTTTTAGAATGCTACTTGATTGCTTTGTAAAATCAGCTCAACGTGTGCCTCTCTGCAAAGGTACTTCTCCTGATAAAAGTAATCTTTGTTTTAAAATTTGTACTCTTTTGGTTAATGATTATGGATCTACGGAGACAGAGATACTATTAAATTTCCAAAATGCAGCTTCATTTCTGTACACTGTTTTTATAATCAGAAATATTCTTTCCCATAAGAAAAAGGTGACAACACAACCCAAAACAGGAGTACCTCTAAATGGAGAAGGTAGGAGAGTCTACTCTACATTCACCACAGCAAATCAGTCTCTAGTCTCATATAGAGAACTGGGCAGATCTTTTCCAGCTGTTAATGTTCAAAGGCAATTTTAAATGTGATAGTAATGCTCAGAAAATTATGAAGGGCAAACTCTTTTGAGCTGTCTCACCAAAGTCCTCATTCATCTACGTAAAAACTGAATCCTGACTGAAAACTTCTCCTGAAGTAATGCCAAGGCCTGTAGCAAAAGATTTTTGCTGCAGATACAGGGGAAAGCTGAGCTGATGGGCCTTGTAATGGTTTACTTGAGCAAAAGCTTTTTTCAGCAAGTCTAACCAAATGCTGCTTGCAGATCCATATGCAGAACAGCTCTACAAACTAGGATCCACAATTTACACACAAATTGCAGGTTCAGACAGAGCCTGTTACATACAACAGAGATTCTGAGCAGTTCACAGACCTTCAGTGCAGCTTTTCTGTTTCAAAATGCAATCTAACAAGCAGTAAATATTGATTTATTTGGGGAATAAAAGCATAAGGACTTTTTTTTTTCCCACTTAGAAACAACATTGAATTAAACCAAGACACATACTGCTACTTAATTAATGGATTTCAAGGTCAACCCTTTATAAAGAAGTCCACATAATTATTACAGTGCCATGTCTCAATAGTGCATTGCTAAGCTATATTGCTTTGCTGCATATTCACACAATATCCTTAGAAAATCATATAGAAAAATATGAAGACACTGCTCTGTGATTCCATAGCTTTCGGCAAGAAGCAGCAAGTTGTCTCATCTCTCATCGACATCTCCGCTCAATCAAGAAGCTGTAGTGACAAGTACATCTTCTTTTTCTCATTATTTCTCCTCACTTTCTGGCTGCTTGCTCAAACAAGGAAGGTTCCAGGCAGCTCTGAGTCCTATGAGTAAAAGTAAGCATTCTTTCCAGTTCTGTGGCTTTATTAATCTGGCCTGTCATGTCAGCAAGATGATATCAATGTACAGAAGAACTTACAGAAGAAAGACCTCAACTCATTCAAAAATTTAGGGAAGATGGAGAATGAAACCTCATTTTTTTAAATTTTGAGCTGGTTAATGGGGTTAGGAATTGCAGAAGGTACTGAACAGAGAGACCTGGAAGCTACCTTATCCAAGAAGTAAGTGAGAAATCAGCTGGTTCAAACTACTTTGTGTTATGGCACCAGTGTGCATCTACTCTAAGATAGAGAAATAACCTCCAAGAAAACAGATCCATCGCCATTCTTTCTTGGTAGGACAAATCACTTTTTATTTTTTTACCTTACAAAGAACCAGAACTAAGTTAACAGCCTTACGGTGCAACTGTAAAGGCAGAGAAGATCATAGCAGAATAGAATTGGAATAGAATAAGAAAAGATTCTGACTAGACTAGGCTAGACTATTTCACTTGGATTCGAGGTCCCTTCCAACCCTTAAGATTCTGTGATTCTGTGATTCTGTGAAGGGATCTATAATGATCAACTAGTCCAACTGTTTGATCAATTCAGGGCTGACCAAAAGTTCAAGCATGTTGTTAAGGGCATTGTCCGAGTGCCTCATAAGCATTGACGGGCTTGGGGCATTGACCACATTTCTAGGATGCCTGTTCTGGTGTTTGACCACCCTCCTCAGTAAAGAAATGTGTCCAGTGTAAACGTCCTCTGGGGCAGCTTTGTACCATTCCCATATGTTCTATTGCTGGATTCCAGGGAGAAGAGTTCAGCACCTCCCTCTCCATTCCTGCTCCTCAGGAAGTTGCAGAGAGCAATGAGTTAACCCCTCAGCACCCTTTTCTCCAAACTAGACAAGCCCAAAGTCCTCAGCTACTCTTCACAGGCCATGTCTTCTTTCACCAGCTCTGTTGCCCTCCTCTGGAGGCATTCAAGGACATTCACCTCCTTAAATCGTGGAGCTCAGAAATGCACACAGTACTCCAGGTGAGGCTGCACCAATGCTGAATACAACAGGACAATCACTTTGCTTGACTAGCTAGTTAGGCTGCATTTGATGCACCCCAGGCTGTCGTTTGCCCTCTTGGCTGCCAGGGCAAACTGCTGACTGACTCCTGTTGAGCCTGTTGTTGACTAGCATCTTCAGATCCCTTTCTGTAGGGCTCCTCTCCAGCTACTCCTCTCCCCATTTATACTTGTGCCCAGCGTTACTTCATCTTAGGTGCAGAATCTGATAATTTGAATTGTTAAATTTCCTACCATTAATCATTGCCTCTATCCAGAGGCTCTCCACCGTACCATCACTAACTGTAAGGGCTGTAAAATCAAACCTCTCCCTTAGGTATAGTGTCACACCTCCACCTCACCTTCCCTGCCTGTCCCTCCTGAACAGCCTGTAGCTCTCCATCCCAGCACCCCAATGGTGGGACTCATTCCACCAAGTCTCACTAATACCAATGATATTGTAGGATATTAGCTCTGGAAGCTAACAAATGCTTCCAGTTCATCCTGTTTGTAAGACACATGCTCCTCATTCCTTAGCTCTTAGGATTCTCTCTCTGCAGACCTTGGCAAAGGCAGAGTTTGCAGAGGTGCAGCTGTCCCAGCCAGGAGTGCCCACTGTGGGCATCGAGGGCTAAGCCCACCTGGCTCTGTAGAGAAGTGAGCTCAAGCAAGGAGAGCAGTGTAGCTGTGTAAGCCCCATATATTGGCCTATTTGCACAGACAGTGGTGCCTTCTACATCTTCCATACTACTGGAAGCATGAGCCCAAGTACTTTCCATGCACTATTACACTTGTACTAACATACAGTTCTAGGGATTCAGAAATCAAGCAATTGTTACTCAATGTTGCTAGATGACAATGTTGCTTTCCTCCCTTGAATAATCCCAAAGAAATCTCCATAGTTATATGTTCTCTGTCCACCTGACATTCAGTTTCTTGCCTATGCCCTGTTACCATAATATTGCTGCATCTGGTGCCAGTCTGCATCCTACAAACTGTTCACTCTTGGCACTTTGCTCAGCCTAGTATCATACACATCCAAACTCTAAATTGGTGCCTGCTTCCTGATTGTGCTTCATTTTTTCTCTGTCTGCTCTCCCCTGCAGGCTTTGACATGATGGTGCACTTGTCATTCTGCCCATGACCTCATTTTTCAGGTTCTTTTTTTCATCAGGTTTTACACAGGACCCACTGGCCTTCCGCTGCATTCCATTCAGCTGCTCTGTTCACATCTTGGCATTTACTTTCACACAAGTATTCTGCTCTGCAGCTCCATCTGCCTCTGCTCCTTGATGAATTCTTTCTGTGGCTGCCTGATAGCTACTATGCAACTGAATGTTCACCAGCTTTACATCCAAACTATGGTCCCTGACACAGCTGGTGAAGGCTTTCTAAGCTTCCTCTTTCAAGGTCCTGTGCTCGCTCTTCTGTATCATTCATTATAAGACAAAATATTGCTAGATTATTTTACAAGATAATATTTGCAATAAGACTTTGAAGAGACTTAATTTTGTGAAAGAACAACCTTCTATTTCTTCATACTTTTGATTACATTTGTTGGAAGTTTACCTTTCTATTTTCCATTCTTACAATTTTACATGGGTCTCCCCAGCTACTAGTAATCCTCCCAGAGAACACAGTAGGCCTTTCTCCATCACAGCTGCTAGATGGGCTTAGTTTGTTTTCCTTCTTTATTTAGCCCTGGAGCCAGGTTGTACTTTCGCTATTGTAATCTAAGGAACAAGATACTAAACGTGTCTCTCTTTCCTCTTCATCTGCTCAGGGGAATGGGAATCTGAGGCGACGATCTGATTTTTTCCTTCTCTGCTTTGATACCTTTTTGGAGGTCTGTGTGACACATCCTTCCTTTCTGATGGCACATCTCTGCGTGATTCACCTTTCTGTGGCACCAGGCATGCAAACACAGCCACCCACAGGCATTACACAGGGAGAGCACAAACACTGTAGCATTCACATCTTAATCCTGCTTCCACCCTGCTACTCACTGTTTCTAAGCCTTACCCAGGAGGGGATGTCTTTGACAGCCAGGGTTTTTAAGAGACACATGGGCACCTATTCATAAAAACAGGCACCTTGCAGAGTTTTCCCTGGGTGGCACTAAAAAGTACTTCACGGAAGGATTCTCATGGATTGTACTGCAATCTAAGTAATAAGAGTCACTTCTGAAAATGCCATTTGGTGTCCCTTGTCTGTCCTTATGAACCTCTAATGCCTTTAAACACTTGGACAGTGAGTTTCCAGATGTGACCTGTTGGGTAATCACATGGTGGCACACCTTCTGATTAGGAGGTCGTTTACTCTAATGGTGGTGTGTGGCTTGCTGAACTACACACTGCCAACTCTCATTCCTTTTACTTAGGCCACTAAACAGCCGAAGCCAGCTTCTTCATGCTCCCACTCCAATCTGACATCCTCTGAGTACTATTTACCACTGCTGATCTTTACAGCTTAACAGCAACAGCTCTCCTTTTCCAAGGGATGGTGCAGCTCCAGCTACCAGCCAGCAAGAAAAAGAGCCTGCACAAAGGCAACCCGAAGACCACCTCTGCATGAATTCTTGCTTCTTTGTGCTCTCACAGCAATGGCACCTGTACCATGGAAGACTAAATCTTGAGTAAAACTTCCAGACTATGCACAATGATGCTGCGTGACAGAGATCTTACTCCTGACTTGTGCTGTGCCATCTGGTTTTACCACCAGTTGCTCTGGTGTGGTAGGTGATTATGTACCTATGGGCTAGACAGTAATATAAAAAGACTTTTTTGCTTTTTGTCTGTAAACACAACAGCCTCTTTATGACAACTGAAGTACAACTCCCTCCTCTCCCCCCAACACTTAAGCCAATGTCTTACAGAAACTCTTAACTCATGCCTCAATGCCTCCTAAAATAATATCTATTTTTTCCTCCCAGTCTCCACGTTGCCTATTACAAGCAGACTTTACATGAGGGCCATGAATGAAGAAAGCCTCTGCACAAAGGGATTTGGGGACTTGGGGAGGCTTGATCTTGTCCTAGCGGTATCATTGTCCTCTAGAGCAAAACAGGAGCAGAGCATAGGGTTTCTGCTCTTAGTCCCCACACAGCATTTTCAACACTACCCGTAGATGCTTAAGAAAGCCACAGCATCAGGCATTGTCATGCAACATGATGAAAGCAAAAGTTAGCTGACAAAAATGAACACGGCAGATGACTGCCCAGCCTGAGGGTCAGAATTTTCTGATGAGTTCAAACAGCCTGGCTTCCTCAGAAGTCACTGCAATGTGTCTAATATTAGATGGATCTCATTCCTCCTTCAGCTGATAAGTATTATTTGCAAGCGAACTACAGGAGCATCAAAACAAATTGCACTTTAATGTATACATAATGATATATTTCTATTACAGTTTATAGCATATACTCCTGGGTAAATAATACACTGCTGAGATATTGCTGACTCTTGTGTCAGCTCTGACATATATTTAAAAGCAACCAGCTTAGCAAAACCTTACTGACAAGCCCACAGAGACCAGGAAATTAAAGGTGATAACCACTCATCTGGGCTGAAACTCCATCTCAAATTCATTCCCCTTCTCTCTTCCTCTCCACACCTCTATGAAAGCCTAAGAATTAGAAGTCTGGATTTCCAGCATAAACTACGTTTTCCTCTCCCTTGTAGATTTACTTTAGACTTTAGACCAGCGCTTTAAGGCCACATTTGTGGTTTAATCTGAAAAGACATGGTGCCTGCAGGGATTAGCGAAATGCCTTGCAGAAGCACAGGACTCAGTCTTGGAGGGGAATAGAAGTCATGAAGACAGTGATAAAACTAGGAACAGAGTACAATGATATTGCAGGTTGCAGCAGCCTTCACAGAAAAATAATTGCTGCTGCAGTTGACAAATGTTCTTATCATCTAAAAAAATCACCAACCAGAAATCTCTGTTTTGACTTCAAAGTAAATCCAGCACTGGCTTACCACAGGGCACTTATCACATTCATTAATTCACAGGAAAATTTCTTTTAATGTCTTGAATGCATATTTACAGCTTACTTTAAATTTCTCTTTAATATTATGTTAAAATAATAGAAAATAACACTCAAACATTCAGCTCACATAGGTTGGCATACTGTCCTCTGGAAAAAATATGTGAATGGTCTTTAAGATTCCTGCAACCCGTTTCTCTAATTTTCTAACTCCCTAAAAGAATGACTCCGGCAATCACTCCAGGCCTTAATGTTCCTAGAAATAACGTATTAGCTCTTAATGCATGGTAATGTCACCAAGTATTGATGAGAAGTGTTACATGCAAGATCAAGTAGCCTCATCAAATGCTAATTACCAAAGTGGGAGCTGAAACTGACTTACCAATTCTAGAGGAGGACTTTGCTTTTCCATAATGGTATGTGTGTAAAAAACCAAACAAATGTGTATGATAACAGCTGCAGCTGCATAAATATCTGTATAAATACCCAGTTCCTTCCTGCAAAAAAAAAGGAGCTAAATTTCTACAATTTAGCATTTACTGAGAGGTTCTTACAACCTGTAAGTGTCTGCGGCTGTGGATGAAGGTGAGACTGAATATTATGCCAGCCTGCTCTAGCACCACGTTGCCCCTCATTGTTTTTTGGCTCATGTCTTCAAGATTCTGTGATTCTGTGAATAGCTCATGAACCTATGCAGAAAGTGGCAGAAGTCATGTAAACATGCTCTAAAGAGCTTCCATTTCCACTGTCCTACAACAGAAGGATAGCTGCAATTTACAATAAAAAACCTCAACAAATATTTTTTGTCATCTTCTTCCAAACGCTCATCTGACATTACCATCCATAAAAGCACTGATTATTCTGGTTTGCAGCTCCTTAGTTCCCCCAAATGAGGACTAATTAAGTATCATGTGGATAAGCATCATGAGAATTGTATTTTACTCAGCTTTGTTTCTCTCTCAGACTAACACTTTCAGCACTGAGCACCAGTGCCTAGCTCTCCACAACGAGGTTTTAAAAAGTTTATTTTATAATAAAGTGTTTCTTTCAATATTGTGATCAAAGAACATGAAAAAGTAAATGCAAAGAGACAGGAAAGCTTGAAGTGAAAGCTTGACCTCTAAAAGATGTTAATTTAATCCCACATTCATAATTATCCTTTTGATAACTGCACAACAAACTCGTTGGGATCCTATGCAGTGCTTTCTGTAGGAAGTCCCCCTCCAGGGAGTGAGTAAACAAACAAACAAAACCCCCAACCAACCAAAAAAAAAGGAAAACACATAATGTAGTCATTTCTGATCAAATGTCATGCATGTACACATAGCATGTCCCAGATGGACAAGATTTCGGGGTATAGTGCAAATACCCAGAGAGTGCCTTGTTTGCTCTTGAGGCTTCAAATCAGTAGCTGACTGGCAGGTAGCAACAAGCCTCAGGATTAGCCCTGTGCAAAAAAATGATTTCAGTGGCAAAATGTTCTTGAGTTACTACCTTGAGGGGCATCTGAAAACAAAAAGTTTTACAGGCAACCGGATTTCATGCACAGTTGAATAATGCTTCTAAAACATAATCTTCTCCTCCTAGATGATGTAAAAAAATGGGAGTTATGGTTCTTGAAAAATCTTTCAAAACATATTTGTGATGAGGCAAATTACAGGATAAGGAGAAGACACTATCTTGAAACTAGTACCTTCTGAACGGCAATTTTGCTATGACCTGGATTCTCTGCAGCTTATGTAATCAGTCAATAGATTGAGTCAGCTCATGTGTCTCATTTGCAACAGTTCTGACAAGTAGTGTAATAAATCCTTGATATGCACAGACCTATTGGTAGCCAAAAAAAGAAGGCAGCTTACATGCCTGTCCAAAGCTCTCTACGTAAAAAAACATAGCTCTTTCCCACCTACAAATCCCCCCAATAAATCTATTTGTAAAATCTATTATTTAAAATAGAGATGCAATGCACAGGAATTTGGAAACTGTTCTAAATAATTTTCAGTAGAACTGGGGAGGTACAAAGACCGTGATGTAGTTTAGGACAGACTTCAGCAAAATCTCTTGTGCTGTTTCATGACATATTTTAATCTAAATGACAGAAACACAGGTTGGACAAACATTACTTCCCTTTTGCCATTTTAACTGGTGCAGCCTCATGAGATAGCTGCCCTTGGTTTCAGCTGTCTCACTGTCATTAGTGGATGTCCATTCAGTTGTCATTCACAGCCAGCAGCAGAGCAGGTTGAATAGAATTTGGACTCTAGGCCAAAGTTGAAAAACACCTGCATTTCTCTTCTCACAACCTGCCGTGCACTTGAAAACTCAAGATTCATTTTATTCTCTGGATTTTATGTATAATCTGTATGCTCCTCATGGTCAGTACATTTAGGTTATCAGCCAAAGCTCAACCAGAGTTCTGCTATTACATTTTCTCAGCTAAAATTCAGCACTTCTAAATAACTGATAAGGAGTCACACTTCCAAATGATTTATATAGAGAGACACTTTTTCATTTCAAATGCTGTCAGTCTTTAGGACTGAAGCGTGCAAGACATTGTTCTCAGCTTTTCCTGAACATTGGGGCTTCTGGTTAGGAGCCTGTACTAACACTTCCAGATACAAAGGGACTTCTTGTGCATGGTGATGAGTTGTTCAGAACACACATAGAAGTTCCTTTTGTGGGCAGGATCCTTTCTTCTTCACTCAGCTGTTATGCTGGTGTGCACAAAGCCACACTTCATTATTCATGAGGTGCATTTTCTGTTAAAACCCAGGGGATCTGGAGCAGTACTGACCTATGACCTTTCCAAATAGCAGGGAAGAATAATTCATAAGAGATGTAAATGGACGCAAGACAAGCCATCTGAGGCCTAAGCGACGAACTCCTCCTCTGCACCTGTAACCTAATTCAGCTTCAGCTCCACCACAGGTCCCCAGCACTGTTTACATCTTCAATAAAAATACATTTTGCGAGCATGATAGGACATTCTGCTCGATGGGCAGACACTATTATCTTTTAGATGGAGATTTTATGTTTAATGAATTATATTCCTCATGCAACAATAAGCCTACAATAAGTAAATCTGTCTGTAAGTGAAATTAAGATCCCAGCATTGCCTCTTTGAAAAGAAATGCTTTGTATCTTGGCTATTGTGGTCTTTCAGTCACTATTTTATCCTGATGAGGAGGCCTGAAGTCGACTTTTCTACCTCTGAGCATTCCAAGGTTTGCAAGTCAATGAAGATGATTTTTAGACCATCACTTATCTCAAAATGCATTTTGGCTTTTTGGAAATAGTTGAGTTGGTTCTCCTTGAAGAACAACAAACATGTTACGGAAGGCCTGTAGTCTTCAATTATTGAATTAATGATATGCAGAAATGCTTTCAAAATATTTAATTTCATACTCTGGTCTGCATGTCAGTGCTCAATACACATACATCTGTGCCCTCCTGGAGAAGCAGGAGGCTTCTAATAGTCAAACAACTCATAAAAACACAAAAACACGTCAGCTCAGCATGAAAGATTGTTTTCAATTCAAACAAAAATTGACAAAACAAAAATTGACAAAAGCCACAGGAATGCTGTACTATGCATGAAAACAGTTCTAAAGGGTGGAATATATTCCAAATTTACCGAATCATCTAAAATTTGCACCTAAATTTTAACTTCCTACAGTAAGAAGTCCTTAGTATGTCTGCTTCTTCTCACGTCAGCAGAGAGAAAAGCAGATGCCCCAGATTTGAGAGCCTCAGGTCTACAAGGAAAATGGAAGCTTGTTTTAAGAAGAGAGTTTTGTTGGGCACCAGCTGGTTGCCTGAGGTAGGGGACCAAAGGCCTTTCAAGAACTCCTGTAATTGAATTCTGCTTCTTCAAAGGACAGGCTACAGGAAAACTGTGTTGAACGTTTAAAAAGATGGAACCCACCCCCTAAGCTAAACATCAATCCTTCTATATACCAGAGAAACTCATACCTACTAAACCGAACACAATTCCTTTATTTATTTTTAAGAGGAGATCTGTTATATAAACAATGATAAAGTGCAAAGAAATTTCAAGGACATGATCTAAAGACACAGTAAACCAAATTCAGATTCTAATGTTGAAAGGAAAGGCATAAAATTGCTTTGTAGTCAGCATAGATACTGTAAATTTGTTGTTTCCTGTATAAGAAATACACATTGTCTCAATTTGCTGTTGCGAACTAGCAGGGGACTGAGGTGATTAGAGAGAGGACCACTCAAGGGCTGTGACGATGACTTGCAGGGCAGAGAGGTTCCTCTTCAAGTGAGGAAAGAAAAAGTGAGACACTTTCCTGCAGCACAACTCACTGGTAAGTTTGGCACGTACATGCAGAGCCTTTCCCACCAACCTGCCCATGATCTCAGCAACACCCCTGAGCACTTCTGAAGCAGTAGTAGAGTCAGGTTGCAGATTGTCAAGATGTCAAACCCCAAACACAATGTAAAGAACATTTATCTTAAAAATGCCAAATGCATTTTAGAACAAAATGATCCAAGGACAAGATTCTCACTATCCCAAATGCTGTGATGTAAAAGCTCAGAGGCTCTTCGTTTATGCTGCTTTGGCTGGCATTCAGCCACAGGAATACAAGAAAAATGCTGAACTGATTTTCTGTCTAAGGCTGCAGCATCATTAATTGTTTCAGAGCCATGTCAGGTATTAACAGATGGCAAAGAGGGAACTGGATTTCTGACATTTTTAATTAAAATTTAACCTCTATTATTATAGGATTAATACATATATAAATATAGCTGCATGTTTTTAATGTACATTTTGTAGGAGGCAAATTCTGTATTCTTGGTAGACCTAATTAAGAAGGCTGAAAGCAGGTGAATTCATGTTAGCAGCTCTTGTGATTTTATTGCTACTCTTACAACAGTGAGGTATTTTTCTAGAGGCTGCTTCTCCAGTAAAGAGAATATAGTGAGATCAGCTCCATTTTTCTTTTTCACAACAGATTCATATTCGTAGCAAAGTCTGCAAATGAAAATGTTTTGTTTTCCTTGGCTTATGTTTCTCTCCCTCTCTCCCTCCGTTATATTTCTTTTAAAATTAGCTGAATTACAGTTGCACTGAGCTGTCTCCACATGAAGGGACGTGCGAGGCAGGCGAGTGGCTGAGCAAAGGTGCTGCTCTGCTGTGGCAGTGACCCCTTAGCACTTCATTTTGGCTAGCCCTGTGGCACAAACTGGCATGTACACAGACACCCTGCCTCCCCCAGTGTCCTTGCCAACTCACACTGCAGGGGCCTGGAAGCTCATGCTATGGACAGAACACATTACAGATGTAAAGATGACCCCATGGTCTTGGGAACTGCACCAGTCCCACAGGGGACATTCACCAGCACCACAAATGGACATCAACAGGAACTTCTGCTCAAGGCAGTCTCTGTCATTTCCTGCTTGTTTCCCTTCCAGCACCACTCTCAGCTGTCTATACACATAACAACATAGGTGGCAGCGGTAATGGGGATCGCTTCCTGCACTGGGCTGCCACAGGGGCAGAAGAAATTCACAACGGTCCTGATATGAGGATATGAGTGTGAGGGGGTGAGAAGGCATACCAGGGAAAGGAAACAGGCAGGGTTGCCTTTTTCAGCTGTAAAATGATAGGTGGGAAGACCCTGCCAGACTGCCACACTTAGGTTGTCTTGGTGCTAGAGAGCAGTACACAACACGAGGAGCTGTTCTGTGAAGGGAACTTGTGGCTGCTAGTCTGCATATCAAGTGTGTAGATGACTTAGCATGAAGGCCATGGTAGAAGATGTTTGGGATTATTATTCTTCTCCATTCTCTTCTACATCTTTAAACTGCAAATTATCACTTGTTTTTCCTTATCAACAGAAACAGTGGGCATATGCAAAGGGGTTCAGTGCATCTCTGGTGAGTTTGGCTTCTGTTATCCACCCCAGAAGAAACCTCTCAGAAGATCCTTTTTGGGACCCTTTTGGGATCTTTTGGGATGTGCTCCTCTACCCTCTCTTACAAGAAGGTGAAGGACAGGGGTCTGCATTCTCAGCACGTGTGGTGGTGTGATGGTTTGGGTATTTCTGAACAGCAGCTACTGGCTGGATACAACACTTGTCAAAGTGCATCAAATTTGCTCATCCTCCAGTTATCTATAGGGAAATAATTACTCCAAAAATCTTTTTTTATTCCTAATGTGTGAATTTCACATGAGCATTGCTACCTTACAGTCCAGCAGATACATTCAGGGTAACAGGAGCACTCAAAATTATTCCTTTCTACAGCAGAAAGTGATGCAACATAAGCTGCATTAGGTCAGACAAATTGTAGGATTACTTTTTTTAAGAATGTGTTGCATAATCGTGAATCAAATTTGGCTTTATCCTCTGGTTCCTCACGCCTGCTCACCGATTAACGTGAGGATGGGAGTGATAGATGCCAGGTACTGTCACAACTGGATGACAGCACCATGCAATTGCTTTGTGCCAGGGTCCGCCATTTTGACAGAGGCAAGGCAGTGGCATGCTGTCGCCTAAAGGCACCCAAACCCCACCTCTACCTCCACCTTACCTGTGCTGGGGCGCTGGAGGAGAGGTGGGTCAGGTCCCCAATCCTGGCAGCCGCCCGCGGGTCGCTGGAGCTGATGAGGACAGGGGCGCTGATCTCCATGGAGTGCCGGTTGCTGGCGGCCTGGGAGGACTTGTGTGTCATGCTGAGGGCAGTGAAGGAGTGGCGCTTCTTGGCGTTCTTCTTGCCCTCCGCTTGCCGCTGGGCTGCCCCAGCTGCCCCTGCACCTGCCAGGGTGGAGCATGGGGCCAGGCTCGCTGCCGCCGCTGCCGCCGCCACGTAAAGGTTGTCTGTCGGTAGCGGCACATCACAGCCAGAGGCAGCAGCTGAGCAGGACTTGTCCATCTCGATGAGCTGCTTGGCGGATTCATTCAGCTGTGGGTGGATAAAAAGGGAAAGAGAAAAAGAAAAAAAGTAAAGGTGCTGCCACTCAACGAGTTCTCGACCAGATCGAGAATTAGTCAGAGAGGAACCTCATGAAGTTCAAGGGCAAGTGGAGAGTCCTGCACCTGGGGAGGAACGATCCCATGCACCAGTACACTTCAAGAGAGACAATGAAATTCTGGACAGAGTCCAGCACAGGGCTACCAAGATGATCCGAGGACTGGAGCATCTCTCTCATGAGGAAAGGTTGTGAGACCTGGGGCTGTTTAGCTTGGAGAAGAAAAACTGAGGGGGAACCTTATCAACACTTAATACCTAACGGGTGAGTGTTGAGAAGATGGCGTGAGTCTTTTTTCTGCAGTACCCAGCCACAAAACAAGGGGTAACAGGAAGCTGGAACACAGACAATTCCACTTCAACACGAGTTGAAATTTCTTTCCTGTTCAGGTGAGGGAGCTCTGGCACAGGCTGCCCAGGGAGGGTGTGGAGTCTCTTTCTCTGGAGGTTTTCAAATCCCTCCTGGATGCTATTTCTGTGTGTTCTAATAGAGGTGAACCTCTTTTAGCAGTGGGTTGGACTAGATGCTCTCTAGAGGTCTCTTCCAATCCCTACCAATCTGCGATTCTGCAAAAAATGACTGTTAACAGTCTACTACATCTTGCTGATGGCACCTGACTGCGCCTTCCTACCCAAAGCACTGTGATCTTTTTCTGGTGGCTTATCAGTGGCCCCCGCAAGGAGATCATGCTGACCACCAAAATGTGGTGGCTGTCACCTGGAGGTGGGGCAGAGCAGAGTCTGGGGTGCTGTGCATGCCTGCATACCTAAAAGGCTTGCGGCAGTGTAGATTTGCCCTGGCAAAGGAGGTGATTGGGACAGGTCTCAAAACCAGACTGATTTCATCATCTGTCTTCCATCTCTCAGCTGGCCAGGCAGGTGCCCAGGAGGTACACTAGTACATTTTGTTTCCCAAAACCTTCCTTAGGCCAAGTGTTACTGTACAGCTCTAGGATAATGCACAATTTATTTTTCTGAGGCTAGGTAGGTTATTTCCATCTACTTCTTAATGCCAAGAAAATCAAGAGAGGCAGAATAAATATCTAGGAGAGTTAGACTAGAACCAGGCACCACAAATTAGTGCACATCAAGCCACGACATTAAAAAAAAAAAAAAAAAAAGGAGTTCTCTAAAATAACTTCTCCCAGGCTGCAGAGACAGAGACAAGAGAAAGAGACAGGAGCTTCTTCTTCAATGTCTTGCTATTCCCAGGTCCATCATAGGCCTATGCTTCATGTTTGCCACACAGGGGTTTGATTCAGGGGTACAGCTTCCCAATCTTTCCTATTTCATCTCCCTGCCTCCCACTTGACACAGATTATCCAAACACAGACACAAGCTGCTGGAAGACCTGCTCGGGGTCCAACCTGAAAAATTGGTGTCATAGGAGGTTCCAAAGAAACATAAGGAGAAACTTCTTCACTGTGAGGGTGACAGAGCACTGGAACAGTCTGCCCAGATGGGTTGTTGAGTCTCCTTCTCTGGACACTCAAAACCCACCTGGACGAGTTCCTGTGTGACCTATTATAGGTAGTCTACTCTGGCAGGGGAGTTGGACTAGATGATCTTTCAAGGTCCCTTCCAACCTTTGAGATTCTGTGATGCTGTGATTCTGTGATTCTATGATAAGTCTTCCCGAATGGTTTAAAACTTGGCCCATGGAGACAACGGAGCAACAAGACATTCGGGACAGTTCCTCATTCAATCTGTACTCATAGATAACCTTGTGCTTATAAATGCCAAAGGTATGATGTGTGAGACAACCTTGTCACTGAAGCCTTTTACCTCCTAGACACCATAACTCATACAGAAATGATACAACTTACAAGCACATAGGAGTGTTACAATCATCTGAAGTCAGCAGTGCTTTCTGTCCAGCACTCATTGCCAATAGATCTTCCCTCGAAGGGTGCTAACAGCTGAGGGAGAATGCCACATTTTGCCAACAGACCTTTATATTAAAGTAGAATGCACTGCAATATGTTTGCATTTAATGAATAAAAACAACAGATGAAAAAGGGAGCCACAGTTAACACACAAGTACTTTTGCATACACTCAGACTCCCATAAACCAGAGGTACATGTAATATTATCCTGGATCAAAACCAGGCTATTTTTGTTTCTATAACCACTATATGAATGGTAGCATCCAAGAAACTCAGGTGAAGACAAGGTCTTCTTAGGCTTTAAAAAAAAAAAAAGAAAAAAAGAATTGCTGCTCCAAGCCAATTTAGAAACCTAATACAAGTATAAAGAAAAGGGAGAAAGAGAAGGATGGGAAAGATAGCAATAGATGCGTTCAGTTAAACAAATATGTAACTAAGTAGCTTTTATGACTCCCAATCAGTCTCATCATGCTTTAAATCCAAATAAGAAATAGATAATGTTAGCTTTATGCCAGTCCTCCTAAGTTTGAAAGCACTTCTGACTCCACAAGGATCCATTCTGAGTAACAGGCAATAAACACCTAGAAAGTAAACATCAACTTGCAGGATCCTTGATTGTGTGACAGCTTCCACCAAGTCAACCAAGAGCCTCCAATTAATGATGCTCTACTATTGTCAGAGCTGCTGGAAGTCCTGCAACCATTCAATTAGCAGCCCATTTTCTCAGCTGCACTCTCCAACTTGAGACCATGCTTACAGCCAGCGTAGTGCACTGCACCTGCCAATTTTTGCCAATAACAGCTGATCCCATTTCAGATTCTTCGAGAACGTCCATTATTTCCCACTTCATCATGCTCTAAATTGGTACAACCTAGTATTTGCCAGCAGGCTCAAAGTTGCAAGAAAACCAGATGGCTCCCCTCTCTTAAGTAAGTGTTACAGCTCCGCTTACCCAATTGATGGAGATAGTCTAGCTGAATTATTTGAAATATTAAGAGGAAAAGGAGAAAGACATCAAATATGCATGATTCTTTTCTACAGCAGAGGGTGAGAGAATACAGCAAGCAGGCAAAGAAGATATTTTTACACAAGAAAACATAGAGTTAAAAAAAAATTATTTCAAACTTCCTGATTTTACGACAATGCTCCATATGGACAATGAAACGCTCCAGCTTTTAATATCAAAACTCTGATTCTCTTGTAAGAATTAGATTATAAATACCACTGGCTTGAATCCAATCTAACACTAATGCTCTTCTTTTTAAAACAAAGTCCATCATTTTTTTTTTATCCAAAGTGAAACCTAGTTAAAAAGGTCAATAAGAGAGCTGGCATCTAAACATGGAGTGATAAAACATATCCCTGTATTGATATAAATAAAGTAATTCGCAATATCAGTAGAAGATGAAAGCCAGGAAAAAAATCCCTCCCCTAAACAGACAAGCTAACGAACTTTTGGGAATGACAGAGTCTTCCTGAAATACTAGGAAAAAAAATATTTTGGTCTGCCAAGACCAAAAAAAAAATGCTTTCTAGCTTTACAACTTCATTTTTTTAGAGAACTGTTTTAAACAGCTTTGCCCACAGATGCTGGGAGGTACTTCCCAAATAGGCTATGAATACTGGAGAAGAGGTTCTGCTTACTACTTTGTAAAAGCAAATGATGCTGTCACTTCACAAAGAACGTTTAGAAACTCTTTTTTTAAACATAAACATGATTGCACGTTTCTTATTTTAAACTCCGAGTATGTAAACAAGCATTGCTTTCTGGTGTCTGTCATCTGATCTTCAGGCAGATCCGCTTCCAGGGGGGAAGCTTAATGGAAAGTTCTGACCCACAGTCAGTCACAGGAATTTGACATTTCAGGAAAGCTGTAGCTCTTACAAACAACCCCTAATACCAGAACTCAACTTTCTCACCCATTTTTGATCTCTCCTCTAGAAAGAAACTACAATTGAAAATCTGGTCCTGCTAATCCCAAATCGTAAAATGTCCTTGAGACTGCAGCTGAACTGATTTTATCCCAAATTCATTCCATAACAAGCAGATGTCCTATAAAACTCAGTATATGATTTAAAGGGATAAAGCTCGAATTTGAATACCACACCGGTCAAACATTGTCAGCAGCCCTGCAGCAGTGGGTCTGGGAACACAAAACTTTGCGAGGGCAAGCCTTGCAGTAGCTGAGGGCTGATACCATGCAAGATACACGATGAAATGACACAGTAAAACTGTTCACAGGATTTCAGTGACTATTGACTGTGGGTGCTGCATGCTGAGATAAGGATACGCCAGCCTCAGTTCATAATGCTACTGTGCCTGTTTCTCAGGGAGGCATTCCCCAGCTGCAAGGAACCATAATGGAAACAGCTCCGTCTCGTCTGGTTTTGAAAGCAAAGGAGGGTGCATGTGGAATACCTCTGTGCACAGAGCCTTGTTGACCTCCAAACAACCTTTTCCCACAAAGGGAGCAGTAATCAAGTTCCGTTCATTAAAAATTTGCTGACCTTGATCAGGGAGCCACACGGCTCTCCCCTTCACAATGCAAGCTGTCATGAGTTTGGCCTCCAGCCAGCCATCCCATGAAATGTGAACTAAGGGAAAGGTATTTTTCTTCTGGCTTTTAGATACGACTATTTTAGATATTCTACTTGAGACTTTACCATATGGGCGACAAAGGTACAAACATTAAGCTACTTCACTCAGGACTTCTCCACTGCCAAAATTATTTCTTTTTATTAGTCTCTAGATAAACTTCATTTTCCTGCAGAACCCATTACGGTGACTTTCTCTCTCCCCCTCTGTCTCACTTGCACATGCTTGCACACAGTCACACATAGACACACCTCCAAGTCTACCCCAGATCCTGATAAATGTGGGCTTAAAAAGGACCACCTGTAAACAGTTTCAACACATTCCTCTATTAAATATGAGGGCTTATAGGACAGAAACTGTTATCTGTAGTAATCTGATTACCCTCACACAGGACTACATATGCCCCTTGTATCCTAATGTGATTTAATGAGCTATAGTTTCAGTGGTCAACCTTATGCACCTATTACATACGCCAGCTGGGATAAAGACTGAAGAAAAAGCTATTTCTTGTCTAGCATGGGTTATGGTTAATTCTAGTTTTAGTCTGAGTGACAAATTATTACTGAAGGAATCATTGTTACTATTCTGGTAATGGGAAATTTAGGTCAGATTTAAATAATTAACCTTTACTGCATCTGCCTTGGAAACCATGCCAGTTCATCTACTAATCCACAGTAGTGGCAAAATACTTCTATCCCAGTTTAGTCCTCCAAGGGACACCTTGACACACAGTGGTCACCACGGCAGCTCCTGGGCTGTTACAGGTCAGTGATGGTGCTGTTGTCTGTGAGATGGAGGACATTAAGTTCTATTCTGCTACTGAATACCCTTAGCGTTCTAGTCATTTAGGTCTGGGTAAGGGATTAATTTCTGACTGATATCTGACCTACCAAAGAGAAGACCTTGCTTCTGGTTTAGCAACATACTTCAGCACTTGGTACTATGCAAACCAAAGTGTCAATAACAGAACTAAAATGACAATCTTTTCTCAATAAGGAAGGATTGCCTAAATTCTCTGTGTTACACATCTGCTTAAGTATTTCATTAAACTGAAGCCAATTTGAACGAGAAAGTAGTTTATTAAGACTTTCAGAAAACCAATGCTTTATTTGCTGCATAAGCTTTTTGCCTGTCTTTATGGAAAGTATTAGCTAAAGGATGGTGCTGTTCAAATACAAGATCAGAGATATGTTACTTCAGGCCCCTTTTAAAAGTGAAAATTTCCAAAACCACACAAACCAATGTATACTTAATGAAAAAGAACAAATTGGTTAAAAAGGTGCTCAAGGTTTTGGAAAGGAACCGCTATCTGTGCAGAGCAGGAAGGAAAGCTAAAATTGGTAATAAAACATCTTCACAATGTCCCCTTGAAAGACTGAAACTATTTTCACCTAGGGACTGCTAATTTCTGTACTTTACAGTTCATAAATATTGAGAAGATCATATGCATCCCTATATTATGCCTTGCAGAAACTCTGGCAACTTGGAGTTCCAAAGCTGATTTTGTGATTAAAATAAACAGTCTGAATTTATTACTGCTCTTTCACTTCAGAGTAGTTACTTTCAGGAAATATTAAGTTCTTATGCCCTCATTAAATTAGTCTTGCTAGTATTATAATTTATGTTCTGAAGCACAGTGAAGTTATTAAATAAGTAAGGGCATAACTATACAAGAGTCTTCTGTCTCTGCTAGGTCCCTGAGAGGACTGCATCTGTGAAAGCATTTTAATCCCAAAAAAGCAGTGTTTCTGTTTTAGAAAGCTTTAGCAGCTTTTCCTTACTTTTATTCGTACTGGCAAATACAGGATACAACCTTTCTTCTACTGTAGTCCAACACAGTAGGAGAAAGTACGTAATACTTTACCTGATATTTTGCATGATCATTGGGTAAGTTAGTACAGTGAGAACACAGCAGTCCCAAGGACTTACTAATCAGATACTAGCAAAGGCTCTCCAACCAAATCATACGGAGAGCACCTATAATTTTAAGCTTTTATAAGTTTTGTAAATTCAGATTTAAAAATGCTTAGAGAAAGCCTTCCTAGTTCCCCACCAACAGTTTAAATTCATTGGACAAGAAGCTACAAAATCCTATCTCAATTATTCACTTAAGTACTACCTTCTAATGAAGAATCATTAGTAAGGCACAGTTTAGGAGAAAATGTTACAGCTAAAACAAAGCATTATTTAACATTTTTGTGTTAATCTCTAGCAATCCACTACTGCCTTTTCTAATTTATTGACAGGGAGGGACAGGCAAATGTGGAACAGATTTTCTGTAAGTGGTTTATCCATCATGGAAGATAGATATCTGAAAGCCCACACTGTGACTGAGAGCAGAGTTACTCCACGCACCTAGAAAATACAAGCAGCGCAGTACATACGCTTGCTTGAACACATTCACACACAGTGACAGCTGCAGAAACACTTTGCTAGGACACATCTCAAACTTCAAGTGTCCTGTTCCTCTGGGCTCCTGTTCCTCATAGGCTGAGACATATGTCTCGTTCTCTCTTCCAAAAGCCTGCTAAATATGTTAGCCTACTCTCAAGGAAGGAAGTCCCTTAAAACCATACAGCAGATAGCCTTCCTAATAAGGGTCATACGAGCACAGTTATGTATAGCCTGTGAAAAGCAAGCCAACACTTTTTGCCTACAACATGGTTCCCCGAAAGGCAGCGGTACTTGGCAATCTATTTCCCTGTCTTACAAGATCTTTCTCATTTAGCAGCAATGTCACTTCTAACGCGCTGAGAAGCCGAAGGAATGTAGCATATTAGAACAGCATGTGCTTGGACGAACGTGTCATCATGATCTTGCAGAATGAAAATAAATGATGCGTGCAGCAGAAGTAAACACTAAGCCTTGGGTGGTGAACTGGGAAATTTTTTTTTTCCTTCCTTTTTTTTTTTTTTCCAAACGGTTTTAAGATGGAAAATGGTTTGCAGTGATGGCGAACAAACACATGGCTTAATGAATCCCAGAAAAATGTACAGTCTTCTGCAAAGACTGCTCAGGAGCAAATCACAGCAAGTAACCCTATGTTCAAATCACTGAGATGAAAACAAAGTAAAACTAATTGTAATGGGCATTAAAAATAGATTAACTCATCAAAAAGAAGTACGCTTTCTGCATCCCTCTCTACTCCCTGAAACAATTCTAGCTATTTAGCCTTCAGCTCCAAGTATGAGGACTATCTTACTCTGATCTGTCATCTCTGAATCTCAGATCTGCTGTGTGTCTTCAATGTGCCTAAGGATTTCCTTCTCTTTTCTTCCTATCCGTCCTCTGTGGACACCCTTTTTCATAATGAGATGCTCTTGACTGCACCAAAGCTCCTTTGAAAGCAAGAAATGTAACCAAATGCAGCTTTACTCAACATCAGAAAGAATGGCAGAATCCAACCTATTTTTACTTACAAATTATTCAGAAAGCTAAGTAAAAATTACAGTCATGGGTTTGATCCTAATTCCTTTGAAGCCAGTGGCAAAATACCAGCTGCCTTCAACGGTAGAAGGACTGGTACCCATCTGGCACCAATTTCAGTACCAGAAGAATCTCTGTTAGAGCCTGTGAGGAGTTTACTGTCAAACTATTTTTTCATCAAAAAACCAAAACTCATTGGAACTTAAATACTTCCCAGGAACATGCTGGTTTTGAAAAGATGTCCATCAGAAAAGCATTTTTCAGATGTGGTTTCTCAGCTAAGGCAAAAAAATGACTAAGGCTGCAGAGCTTTGGAAGTTCACATAGGTACCTGAGCTCCTGGCTCAAAGTGCCTTTGTAGGGGAACAACCACAACAGACCTGAAACAACGCTGCCATGTTCCTAGTAGAAAGCCACCAGCTTTCTGGCTATTCTGAGTCCCCTTCACACTTCTCAAATGGAGAACTTTTGTGACTCTCCCTATGAGCCCAAGCGCACACCTGCACAATGACAGAAGATACTCGTGCTGGCAAGAGAAGTAGGAGCAGACTTACGCTGGGCAGCAGCCTGGACAGGAGACCAAGATGAATTCAGAAGGCATTTTGAAGCAGTTCAGATGTAGTCTTCATACCTCACTGACACCTGGCAGTTGTATGAGCCCTTTACCATTGTTGACAGTTACTGCAAGGAAATCTAGAAATCCTTTCACTTGCAGAAACTTTCACTTTGAGCCAGTTGGAACTCAGCATGGTCTAGAAGACACTCGACTCAGTTCCTAGGGTAGAGATGTGTGGAGCACAAGTGATCTCTAAACAATATCTGTAGAGCTTATGTGACTTAAAAAGAGCCAAGACAAAACTGAAGCTTTCTGGCAACTTTCTACCTCTTTTCTTAAGGTAAGGCTCCTGGTGCTATTGTTTACTTGGGTGATGAAAAATACCCATACAATTTTGAATTAACTGGAAATTGATAAGTCAAATACCACCAACTAAAGTAGGGGATTTCTTCAGAGTCAATGCACACTTCAAGCCTGGAAGGAAGTCGCAAAGCAAATGACTTCCAAATTATGGTGTGTGACTCCAGGTAGTTATAAACGTGACTGTGAACCAGGCAATATAATGCTCACGTTTTTGCGTGGACACTTGTCTTCTTGAGAGCTGCATTGTGTGCATATGATACCAGACACAGCATCATGCCCCCCTGCATATTCTCTGAGATTTGTTCCTGAAAATATTGTTCTTGAAAATACTGGTTTTATAATGTTCAGGGTTGTGCAAAGGAAGCAACAATGCTCTGCCCTTTTATTTTAAGGAAAATGCTTCCAACTTAATATGATAAATGACATGGATGAAAGAAACAATATAGATATATAGATATTTATTGAAGTTCTTTTTGAATTTGATAACAAAAGAATTCTGTCAGACAATGAGAAAAAGGCCTACAGGCATCTCATGTCATCAATGTTATCTGAAGAAAGCATAAAGTTGGATAAATCTGTGAAGCTCCCAGAAGCTCTTGGAATTGCAGCACATGGGAAAGCCAAAGTAATTTTTCAAGTACTGCAAGGCTTTTCCTACACTGAGCAAGCGAGGAGCCTTTGTTGTGGTGATTTACAGCTTTGTGTAGAATAAGAAATCTTGTGCAATTGGGAAAAATTAAGTTTTATGTGCTGCAACTGAAGATCACCTGTGGGGAATCACACACAAATAAATGTACTGCTCTCTCTATCTCTGATAAAGCGGTGAAATGAAGAATGAAAGCAAATGCCATGAAAATGTTTTGGTTCAGTTGCTTATAAAAGGAACCAAGGTATACGCACTTCAAGCAGACATTAGCACTAACTGGTTGTGATAAACAGCCTTTGTCCTGTGTGTATTATATTTTGGAAAGAGACAATGTTTTCTACATAGTCTTCTGGCTCCTGCTTCCCAAATCTAAGACAGAGAGTGGTGGAGAGTTGCGGCACCAGTTCCAGGGTCACCCTTTGTGTTTCACTGGAAGCAGCAAACACCAAAGATTGTCAGCCACCAGTCAAGAAAGCTGCTGTGTCATTGGAGAGCTGTGTCCAGGATTTTGGGTTCTCGCCAGTTGGGGAGAAGATAATGTCAGGACATGATATGTTGTTCTTTCACCCAAGTATTTGACACATCCCTAGAGTGACAGTTTTGAGACGTTTCTCTGAAACGGGAGATGAACTACATGTGTTTGAGTTGGGCAGCAGCACACCAGGATACACAGATAGTCCATGTAACAGAGAGACTATCCTTCTCACCTATGTACACAGATCAAAAAACAGCTGTCCAGAGAGAGACAGAACTTGCCAGCCTGAGTCTGCATCTCAAGGTCACCTTGTCCTGTGGCTATCATATGACTAAACTCTGCTTGAAATTACCTGCACACTGAAAATGTCTCCTTCCCACGTAGGTGTGCTGATGCTTGGTACAACAGCACAACTCTCTTTTCCCTCAGTGGGAGCACAACTCTGCATACTTCTTCTTCACTCTATTCAGTGAACAGTTATTTTAAAACAATTTTTACAGGAGGCCATCTTACCATGTATATATACCTTTATATTTTTGTCATATTTGTTAAAAGGGGGACCACACCTGGAATGGCATTAGAAAGCAGTGGCTGTTGCACATGGCATAATTATGCCCATCTCAGTTGTGTAGGAAGCCTGACCAGTAACCAAAAGCTTTGAAAGCCAGTCTGTAAGATAGAAGAATGTGTTTTCTATGCTATATGATGATGTGATTTGGTTTACAACCCTCTGCACTCATCTTGTGGAAGCAAAATCTGACAAGGCTGAACTATGACAAATTCCCTCAAATTCTTGACTGAAAATGGCAGCATTCAGCCTCACACTTGCTCAATGCCCCTCACCTAAAGGAACCATTTGCAGCCTGTTTTTTGGAGAATCTGTGGTGTTAAAATATGATAGGTACAAGAGCAGAGTCAGATGGCTCTCCGCTGACTTGCCAACAGTGGCAGTCAGGAGTTCATTGAACTTCCCAGCTACCAAATTAGAAAATGCTATTTGTTCAACTTCCTGAGTTAGATACCAGGTTTAGGGTAAAAGGCACATACCCACCGCTGTTGAGTCATGCAGTGAAGCAGCTAGTACCCTTCCCTCTTTTGTGCTCATCTACAGCAGTTTTCTATCAAAGCCTGCTTTGCTATGGGTGTCACTGATAGATAAGAGGTGTGCCATTTCTTCAGCGCCAATGAGCTTTGAGCAGGTCTTTTAGGATGCTCAGGCATATGTGTCGCATTACTGCAATAAAGTACGATGATTGCCGGCATTAGTCACTTTTATGACATCCATATGCAAATGCTGTTTATGTTAGTATGCTACAACGGGAAGGAATTTGGAAAACCACTGCTCTAGGCCATGCTGTTTGAGTTCTGAGATGGCAAAATTAATGGGCTAGCAAAAAAATCTGCACAGTAGGAAACCTTTCTGAAAGTGCAGAACACTGGGTTGGGCTTTTTTTTTTTCTGCTTGTGGAATCACTCAAGCTTAAATATTTTCCTAACACATTGCTTTGTGAAATGGACTGCCCTGGGTCATACCTACGTTCTGTAAGCAGAGAGCAAGCTGTCCCATGGAGAGTGAATCTTTGCAAGCTGTGACCACACAGTGCAATGCAGTCACTTAGAGACATTTGTTAATAACACTTTTATTATTTTTGCCATTAAATGCTGAAGAACTCCCGCCACGAATCAGAACTCCATTGTGAGATACATTGTGTAAACACAGAAGAAGAAAACAGCTGTTGGCCCAAAGAAGGTACCACTTAAGATGAGGACAACAGATAATATATAGATAAAACATACAGTGAGACAGCCTTATCAGCAAGATGGACAGAGGATTTTGCACACCATAAATCCTCTCTAAGCTTCACAGTCAAGAAAAATTTGAGAGAGGAGTCTGAAGGAGCAACACTGATGCAGATATCCAGATGGTTTTGAAGCATTCGTCACAACAGTGAAAGACAGAGCACTATGGAAGCAAATGAGGAAAATTGACAAACTGTACTGGCATGATTGACTGATCAAAGACAAGGGTTAATCTTTCAATAGCAAATAAAAGGCAATAGGTAGAGACAGTAATGAGTAATCAAAGGTTTGCAAGTAAGGCCATGTTATGTGAGCTCTACAAAACAGAAAAGGCCTTCAGAGAGGAAGAAAGAAGTGGCAGCAAATGAGCACTCTGGATGATTACAAATGAGGCAGATCTGCATTTATTAAGAATGCAAGAAGGATGCAGCCATAATCGGGGCAAAAGATTATGAGAGTTTAATCTTCGTGAATGCTCAGTGATTAGGTTGGCCAAAGACTAGGCAGGACTGCCAGCCACATGGATGGATGGATGAATGGAGCCAGACATAAGGATGTGATTCCCACTGGCAATGTCTTTAATACTTGCCATAAAGTACATTGATCCCTCCTTAAGCAGGGACCAAACAGGATCAAGGAGATGACCATAAGGAAACCTGTCACTAAGCTTTACTTTCCCCACCATCAGCAAGGCAGGCAGGGAGTGCTCTCCCTCCTTCTGCAGGGTTGCTTTCACCGGAAGGAACAGTAACACAAGGCAGAGCTGCCTCTGCCCTCCATGTCCTCCCCTTAGCCACAGGGTAAGAGAAGAATATCTCCAGCATGAGTCCACCACTGCCAGAATGCTTTGACGCCTCTTCTGCTTTGTTCCAATGTTGGCAGAAAAATTGTGGTATGGAAAAAAAATCTATTATGGAAACTTCTCTCATGAAATTTCCTGTCAATTTGATTCAATTGTGTCTAAACAGATCGGAACACTTCAAAGTCAGATTTAGAGCAGGACACTCCCTCCAGCCTTACTTAAACCGAGGCTAATATTATTAACCTTGCTTATGGAGTACCTAGCACTGCTTTGTCATAAAATTATAACAATAAAATAACTAGATAAATTGAGGGACAACCAAGAGGTAGAGGAATTCGCATGTACAAAGCCCTGCACTCCTCATCTCTCCACTTTGGCATCACAGCTTAGAGTGCAGTTCAACGGCAGCATCGCCTGTGGAGTATCTGTGGGTGAGGCTTGTTGCCTTGGTCATGTTTTCCTGCAGTGAGTGTGAGATGCCACATGTACTCCTTTCCCATCTTCCCACTTTCTGCCCTGTATCAGCATGGATATTCATGTGGCTATGTAGTAAAAGGGATGATGGAACAGATAAATGATCTTAAAGGTCTTTTCCAACTGAAATAATATGACTGGAAAGTAAAAAAAAAACCATGATGACTTAAAAAAGTAGCTTTCAACAAGGTGAGTTCTCTGATCCATCTCAGTGTGCAGCCAGAAGTCTGCCAGTCCTGGAACAAGGAAGGCAGAAGGCACACAGAGTCAAAAAGTCAGAGAATCGTTTCATGTAGTCACATATGAGGGAAAAGCAGGACAACCTCTTTGGCAGCAGCCCTTGTTTTTGCCAGATTAAAATAACACCAGTATCGCATCCAAAAATGGTGCAGCAGAAGATAAAATAAACAATGCCTGGTCTACTTTGTAAAGGAACAAAGTAAGCAAAACCAAAGAATCCTATGTAATTTCTTCTGCAGAATAGACTAAACAAAAGGGGGTAAGCCTTCAAGAATCCTCTGTGTTCTATATAAAATCTGGAGAAGAGGGAGATCCTCAAATTGATTACAATTATCTCCTGTTTCTGGTTTTGGTTTTTAATTTGCTTGTACTGCCTCTTCCTCTAGTCTTTTGAATTTAGTTTTCTCAACGTTCAGCTAACAAAATGGATTGGGACTTGAGACTTGAGGACTTAGAATCATAGAGAGGACCTGAGACTTAGAATCATAGAATCATTGAGGCTGAAAAAGACACTTAAGACTATTGAAACCGACTCTAAAGCTAACACTGCCAAGTCCACCAATAGCCCACATCTGACAGCTCTGTCTTGCTCCTCAGACACTGATTCCTGAAATACTGTGAACCTCAGGGCAAAACAAGTCATTTTTACCACAAGGATCTGGCCATCCTCTTCAGTCAAGGGGGAGTGCTGGGAACCAGCTGGGCAAAACAGGCCTGGGGCAGGTGTTGGAAAGCACAGCAAGTTCTACTTAAACATCTGGTTTTGGCATAGCTAATGACATTTTTAAGCTAAAAATCAACTTCAAATGTTATTTTTGTTGTTTGAAGCACGTATTCAGTGCACATATGCACTCCCAGGTCTCTTTGCACCTAGAATACAGAGAGTTGAACCATTCCAGGATCTGCCACAATAAGAAGTAAGGAGAGAGATAAAAACAATTAATGACTTCAGTCTATCAGGAAACTATTATTCTTGAAATGACTTCTCTTCAAGGGTCAAGCTTAGGCATATTTTCTGACTCTTATCATGGTAGAATAATACTGATGTGACATGCTATCTTCTGAAAACAGAGATCAGAAGTGGCTCTAACAGGCACCTCTTGCCAAATCATTTACAGAGTCACTGACAATGAGCTGTCCATCCTGTCACTCTGATGGAGGTCATCTTGCCCAGTACAGACAGAGCAAAGAGTATCATGTGCTTCCACCTCCTCCAGGTCCCTTCCCAGGCTTGTATTTTAATATTGGACTCACTTTCTTTGGCATTCTCAGCACCAGTGTAGAGGCTGACACATGGAAACATTTTTCCCTTTGCTCAGAGGGCTGTGGCCACCAGTAGTGGGGCAGAAAAGACAAAGAGTTTGCCAGGAGCATCTCCTCAAACCCACGTCCCCTCTCTCTGTGGCTACATTTGGATTGAAGATCTCTGAGAGTTTTAGGGCATCAGGAAATCTCCCCAAGAAGGAAGCTAATTAAGATATGTGACATGTTTTAACAAGGACACGAGGAAACAAAATGAAAAATGTCTTTGTGAGAAATAATTAAATCCTCTAGGACTTTATTTTTAATTAACTGCTAGACAAATCGTGTATCTGTTGACATAGAGCTTCTTAATATACATTCATGCATTAGCTCTAGGTAAGTGAGACTGAAAGATACTTTCTTTTCAAAAGGAAACAGATTCCAAGAATTCAGCAGTGCTGAAGCAATCTTTAGAAGCTGTCAGAGGTGATCAATGGCTGGAAAAGACAAAAGCCCTGTCCTCATGCCCTCTCTAGAGAGAGCAGATGACTGATGATGTGCTCTAGAGATGCCCCAGGGCCTTGGGACAAGTGGGTATGCTCAATGGAGAATGGGAATTTCTAGCCCTCAGAAACCTGTGCTGCTGCTGAAACATTTCACTCCAATGCCTATATGCTATGAGACTGCCAAGCACTGCAGGCAAGTCCAAAACGTTTGCTGCACAGGCAAAAGCTAACCTTAAGGAATGTGCTATTTAGTGGGTCCCTCTGAGTAGGTACAAGGCCAAAGGGACTGATGCTTTATTTGAGGTGTTTTTCCACTTGAAACATTGCAAGAGCACATGAAAGGTTAGTAAAGAGTGCACCTAAACCTCACCAAGATTTGCTATACCTGTGGCTAAGCATTGCCAAAATCTTAATCATTCAGGGCACCCTGTTGCTTTTGAAGGACATAGAGGACATTAAGGTTCCTTAGCAAAATCACAACAAACATTGCTAAGTATGTAAGACAAGTACTTCTGGAAGTCTATAAATATTGTCTATAGCATCAAAGAATTGACTTGAACATTGACACTCTTTGCAGCTTTTACATGCAAAGAGAACCATGAGCCTTTCCCTTTCACACCACGCAGACTCATACCAGACTAACAGCCTGGGCAATCATAGAAGATGAAGCTCTTTAGGCTAGAGCTGGCAGCCATTCCTTCCTTTCCTAATCAATGAAGAGAAACAGGCTCTTCTACAATTAGTCTCATCTGACATGTTTTAAGATGTCTTCATTGAGCAGCAACGCCCACTTCTCTCTCTACATGCACCTAGTTGTCTCTCTTGACGGGAATCTGGGCATTTATCTCAGAAGTGGAGGTCTATCTGACTGTGGTCAGATGAACTGTACCTCAGGGTCTCACCAAGGATTTGGAAGAGTATTTCGTGCTACTGGGAGAAACTCTTGTTCCTTTGCTGCTACTGCTTCTTGGTGTGACTCAGAAGTAGGACTACCCATTGGTAGATGCCTCTTCACTTACCATCAAAGTGGAAATTAAGAAACTTAAAAGAGAGAGTGGAAAAAAAGGACAAAAGAAGAGTGGAGAGAAAGAAAAGACTAAAATGAAGGAAAATATCAGGCAAGATGCAACAATTTGTAAAGACATTTTCTTCTCTCTGTCCAGAGAAGTTTGGGGGTTATCAGTAATGCTTGTTTTCTAACAGAAGAACAAAAACTCAAAGAACTACACTTCTGAGAAGCAGCTAATGGAGCTGGGGATGTTTAGACTAGAGAAGAAAAGGCTGAGAGGAGACGTGATCATTCTCTGCAACTACCTATAGTGAGGTGGGGGTCGATCTCTCCAGTAATTAATGATAGGACAAGAGGAAATGGGTTCAAGTTGCACCAGGGGACGTTTAAATTGGACATTAGGAAGAACTTTTTGACCTAGAGTGTTGTTAAGCTTTGAAATAGGCTTCCCAGGGAGGTGTCGCCATCCCTAGAGATATTTAAAAGATGAAGTGCTGAAGCTTAGTTTAGTGATGAGCTCGTCAGTGTGAGATTAGAGGTTGGACTCGATGATCTGAAAGTTCTTTTCCAATTGTAATGATTCTATGATTCTAGGTGACAAGTGATAGAGGAAACAGCCTCTAGTTGTGCCAGGGAAGGTTTAGGTTGTAGATTAGGAAAAATTTGTTCACTGAAGGGGTTGTCAGGTGAGGGAATGGGCTGCCCAGGGAAGCAGTGGAGTCACAGTCCCCGGAGGTATTTAGAAGACGTGTAGATGAGGTGCTGAAGGACATGGTTTAGTGGTAGATGTGCCAGTGTTAGGCCAGCAGTTGGACTCAGTGATCTTAAAGGTTTTGTTCCAACCTAAACAATTCTGTGTGAAAAGTAATTCTGGCATAATGACAAGAGAACATAAACTTTGAGGCAGACGCTGAAACTCAGCACAGAAATGACAAAAAAATAAGACAGAAATGCACCCAAGACCAAAAAGAACATGTATTCAAGCACAAGGGTAGTTCTGCAGAATTGGAGGTAAGGGGAAGGGCTGACAGTAGTGCTGGAAAATGCAGCACATGATAAACAGGATTTTGCAGGGGAAATGCTGGAAATCCTTGAGTGGATCATGGCTAGAGATTAAAGTCTTTTTATCATATGAAGAGCAAAAGTCAGTCCATCTTACTTAGGTACCTAACTTGCACTTCAATTTTTGGTACTTAGGAGGCAGAGCCTCAAAAAAGCCCTGTGCAGGTATGAAAATTATATACATGCTTTTGAAAGACTCATGAAATGGGCTTATTTGCCAAGGTTTTGTGCTTAAGCCAGTTGAGCCGGAAACCTTCTATAAATAACCCCAGTGAGTTATTTTTGCAAAATAAAATCTAAGAAATTCAGATGTTACTCATCATGGAGGGCGGGTAGGCAAGATATTCCTGAATGTGACAGCTGGCCAATTTCTGATTTAACAGTCCCTGAAACAATAAGAGGTAATAACAATTTGGATGTGGTTTTGATTAATAGAAAGATTGGTCATAACATATAAATTTGAATAACTTAATCACGAGTTCATTTGTGTGAAAGTAGGCAGGAGGACAAGTAAGAGAAGACCTGTAACTAAAACTGTCTATTCCCAAAAGGCAAATTTTCACAACCTTCAGCTCTGTCTAAATTTACGTGCTGGCTCTCACCGTGGCTCACCAGAGATTTTATGATTGTCTGGGCTGGAGGATGACTCAAACATGACAGCATTTCTACCTACCTCTGTATGCAGGCTTCCCTTCTGTGGCACCCCCCCAAGATGAACTTTGGAGGAACATGCTCCGACACAGAAAACAGAAAGCAATCCTGCACTGACATGTCCAGACATAGCCTGAGGGGAGTGAGTGATTAGAAAAGGTTTAGGGAGCTGAGGAGCTCAGCTAATCTAACATACGGGAAAACTGGCATTTAAGTCAAAAGGTGATGATGCAGCTCAGTTTTGTATCCAGAAGATGGAGGAAAATCTTATAAAGTCTACATGAATGATCACCTTATGAGAGATGCTGGAAATTATCAGAAAACATAAAAGAAAATACTTACAAGTAAAATTAAATAATAATGAAAAAAAATTACCTAAAGTCATGGTAGCATACACTTTACATAGAAAACTAAAACAAAGAGCAAAAGAGAAAATAAGAAATTAAGCATTTATGTAGAAAAGATGGGCCAGCGATTAAAAATAATGTATGTGTGTGTATATATATTTTTAATATATGTAACATTATTTCTTGTGTACATAATCTCCTTCTCCCTTCTGACTGCTAATATTCTTCCAGACTGACATCATAGTTATTTAAGTTGTTTAAATTATTTTACTTCGTATGTGTGCAACAGTACTTTAAGTCAATAAGTTTTATTCATGGATTGATGTGAAAGTATTAGTAGGCATATAGATTCATACTGAGGTCCCTCTTGCAGACTCCAATACAACCTCTGCATGTTTTAGTTTGAATGTGAAACATGGAAACTGTATTTATACCCCATTCACGTAGAAATCTGATACCAAAAAGTATCTTGGAATTTTCTACTATGTTCTATGCCTGAGGAAAACAAGCAAGAGCAACATTTTAGAAACTATGGAGGTGCAGGAATGAAAGTCTTAAAACAATGTAATTGCAAAATTTGAAAATGCATATCAATACAGCTTTTCAACAGAAATTAGCTGAACATCTCTTAGATCTTACATTATTGTCAGCTTTACAAGGTTCTTATTCCATTTTTATCTAACACACAAAAGGATAGAGAACAGAAAAAAACCCTCAATCCTAGTGTTAATGGGTATAATTCTTAACTCATTAGTGTTACACCTACTTACTACTGGGATGAATTTGCTCCTCTAATATTTAGTAAGTCAGTTTTTCTATAACCATCTCCATTAATTTCCTTCTACTCACCTTTCAAAAGCCTCCATTTTTATTAGCAAAAATGGTATTAGCAAGGCTAAAGTGAACCATTTTGGCAGTCCTTAAAAACAGAGATGGCATGTTCTTTTTGCAAAGGGTGCCAAACACACATTACTACTTAATGACTGTCTAATGTTCCTTTTTATTTACTTTTTTGAAGGATTTAACAAAGGATGCTCTGAAAGGTGCAGAGAACACACATATATATAAATGACGAGTCAGCCATCAAGGTTGAATTCATTATGAGAGACCCATAGGGACCCATCTGTCCTGCAGCTGAAGGGAGGAACTGAATGGACTGAAGAGAGAGACAACAGACAAGAAGTGGGCAGGCCAACAGTATTTGTTGATGTTTTTGAAAATGGTCAAAACCTCTATAAGAGGTTTCAAGAATGTAGCTGTGATGACTGTCACTGAGGATACCAGGATATTTGGAAAGAGCTAAGCTGGGAATTGGTATACAGATCAAAAAAAAAACCAAACAAACAAAAAAAAACAAACCCAAAAAACTCTCCCAAGAAATCCTAAACCTGCCATCTAGACTGAATGCCAGACTGGGAGCCACACTGCTATGAAAATGTTAAAGAATCCCAAAGTTAAACAGGTCTATAGGCTGGGCTATGGAAAAGACTTTGTCCTTTCCAGAGCAGCTCGCTGAATCTCCTCCTGGAAACCTTCAGTTTTTCAGATAAGCTCGACACACAAACACACACATAGAGAAAGAAAACCCTCAACCATTTGCACTGATCTGCAAGCTAGCTAAAGGTTATCCTCAGCAAAGTACGTAGTTAGGCAGTTAAGGACAAACTCAGGCAGGTAGATGCGTCTCTGTGACACTAATGAACACAACTGGGATCCTAGAAAATAGGCTCAGGTTCCCCTGTAGGGGTTAAGCTGTTTTAGGCAGATTGATACAGCAAAAAGTTGTTAAATGCGGTGCTCTGCAAAGCTACTTTTGGAATGAAAAAAATCATCGTTTTCTTTAAGAAATGCATTTGGGTTTGGATTTTATTTTATTTTTTTTTCAATTTTGACTGAGCTCTTTTTAAACATTGACTTGCAATAATTCATTTGCCCTGGGTCATCAGGGAGTCTTGTGGATCTATGCTGCAGGGCACTGAAACCATCAACTCTGCCCATTCTCCTCCCCTCTCTTTCTCCTAGACCTCCTTTCCACCTTTTTCTCTTTTTGACTGTGAAGAACAGGAGAAGATCTCCATTAACTTGCTTCACTGCTCTGTAAAAATAATTTAAAAACTCCTAATATTACTTAATAACTGCTTTCAATGCCCTTGCTGCCATAAAACATTATAACAATGGGCTGGAACTTCATCAATTGTAATTTGCTGATATTACAGTCACAGTAGCGCTTGACACAATTTCCTTGCTCTGCCACTGACTTGTCAAGCTTCTTGATCTCGGTCAATACCTCTTTGCAGAGGGGGCTGCAGTCAGAAGTTTTAGTCTAACCACTCAGCATTTTGCATTTTCAGTTCCTGCCATTTGAGCAGGGTGCATCATACTTGGCACATCATTGCCCTCAGATTCAACTCCCAGACACTTAAATCTATTAGGACACACTTTACTCTTCATTGTTCTCAGTGTTACACATACCAGCACAACACTTACAACTTCCAAACAGATATGACAGCAGCTATTAAGAATGAAGGAGTTAGACTGAAGACAGTAAAGTAAAATAAAACTTAGTTAGGACTTTGAATTCCTTGCAGGTGCCAAACTCCTCCCAGCAATGATAAGACTTCAAACCATGCGGATTATTAATAAGATGTTTATTTCAAGACAGAAGGCACCTTGAGAATCAATTTGATTATGTTATGTTTTTCTGTAGACAAATTGAAACGTAAATTATCAGCCCAAATGACTTCTACTGGAGATGAAGGACAGTAACAAAATAAAGGAAAAAAACAGTGTAAACTCTCCGTGACAAGAACATATTATGTGTGACTCACTCGGTAAAATTCAGCATTGTGAGTTGAAAATATTTATTCCTTGTACAACTGTAGCTTCTCTGAGGTTGGGACAGAGATGACACTACAGAGGCAGGAAAAAGCCTCTCTGCAGAGAGCTGTCAGACACAGCGGGCATGCAAGCACCCTTGCTGGACACTTGCAGGGAATAAAACATAAAACCTGTGCCATGTTACACTTACTATATGGACAACTGCACACAATACTGAGAAACAAGACTTTCTGAAACACTGTAGGGAGCAGATACACTTTGATGTGTTTTGTGACCCTGCTTTGGAACACCACAGTCTGGGTCTAAAAGTTGCCCTTCCAGGCTTCCCTTGCTGAAGTGAACCACTTTCAAATTCAGTAAGCACAGGATGGAGAGAAGGTGAAGGACTTAGGAGGATGCTGCAGGTTTTTACACAGGTCAGCTGACAAGCCCAAGAGCTGGGAGGCCAGAGGGGTGTTGACAAGGAACTTGCTGCTCAGTGGGACTGGAGTACATCCCTCCTTGCCACCCCACTGTGGCTCATGCCTGCAAATGCTTTGTAACAGAGCACTTGGAAAAGTCTTTTTTGCAGTCATCTGTGTGAGGTGTATGACAGAGCTTTGCCAAGACGATCTCACCAAAGGAAGATCACAACAAGGGTTATATACCCTGTTTTTAGCTCTAGCATGCTCAGCTCTATGATCCTTGAGGTGACTGGTTTATTTTCTAATACTCTGGCTACCATAGCAAAGGCAAGAGCACTTGTCAGGGCCGTGGGAACAGCTGGGGACGTGATAGCCTGCCATTAGAGATGGAATTCACTCCATCCAGAGTGCAGGGTTTTGAATGCCATGCAAAATCCCTTGCACTTGGCTGATCGGCTCACACAAGTGGGAGGCTACCGTGAAAGTTAAGCTTTGCTTAGTCTGTAGGTTTTGCCAAGATTTTGAAAACCACTTAATGGACTTGGACAGGCTCAAGGAGTGTTTTTAGATTCAAGTGCTACTTGTTTAATGGATTTATTTTATAAACATTGGCATTGAGATTTTCAAAATTTCTTTGGGACTTGGCCTGCTGGTTTGTCTTAATTTTAAATGTAAAGTAACATCTGAAGCTGGCAACAGCAACATAATTGTATAACACCAACAGCAGTTGCATAAGCTCATCTCATATTCAGAGCAAGGCCTCCATCCACTAGGATGTAGATGAAATAGGTAGCTGATGTTTCTGCCTAGGGGATCATTTCCCTTTGGCTTTACAAAATACGGCACAAACATTATACCCACGTTACCCAAGTATCTCACTTGAAAATAATCCAGATTTCAGATTTCTATTTATGCATATATACATACACAAACAGAGGCATAAGTGCATAAAGCTGTATTTACTTTACAGGCATGTGTGTCTGTGTATGAATGTGTATGCACACACACATTCCTACTACGTGCATCTTTCTCCCCTGCTGCCGGCTACCTGGCTGCTGGCATTTCTTTAGAAACTTCCAGCATTGCTGTTGTGACTCTGCACAGCGCTACCTCCTGCCCCTCCTTGGCCACCCAGGATGTGGTAGTACTTGGAGAACTTCAGTGAGACATCATTGCATATGTTCTCAACAGGCTGAGACCTTGAGCCCTTTGCCCTGAAAGAGCAGTAGTTAAGGAGAACAGACACCTAGGGGCGGGTGAGGGATCAGGATGCTATATGGTGCGTAGACAGTGCAAGCACTTACAACCTGCAGGCAAAACTAGAGCTGGGGAAAGGTTGTGGGGTGCAATGGTAGCTGGCTGTGCAGAGGCCTCCAATGGACTCTTTCCTTCTGCAGTAAAGTTCAGGACAGTAACCTTACACTTCCCCAGGACAAAGAAAGAGAAGAGAAAGAGGACGAAATCTGGGAGAAGCCCAGCTTTCTCATTTAATCACAACAAACTGAAAATGTGCTACACGTTCAGAATAGAAGAAAACTAGTCATTAACTTACTCGAGGCAGCTGGTTTCCCAATAACAGCTCCTACACATTCTGGTTTTAATATTATTGTTCTTGTCAACTGTGGAAACGCAATGTATATTAATGATGGTTTATTCCAAATTGGTCATTGTCGGAGTTAATAATTAGGTAGTCAGGCACTAATTATCTCTATTTTGTCTCAAATCATTAACCAAGAAATCTGGAGAAGTGATTTCAGAGGCAAGCATCAGAGCCACACAGAGTAGGACGGGCTCTGCTGTGGGCACAAGAGATGTATCACTCTGGGGAGCAGCAGCATCCCACGCCTGGGATCAGAGTCAGGGAGATACTGCTCTGAGTATCGTGTGTGGAGTAACAGCATCTCAAAAAAATACATACATGTGTGATACCCATTTGTTCTTTGCATTCCTGGTTCACTCACGAAGGAGGAAAGCTCCTTGAAGGCATTACATGGATCCTGGACAACAGAACTGCTCAAGGAAGGCCACCATGGACCACTACTGGCTGCAGCTTTTCTCCCGAGTGGCATCCAGTCAAGCAGTGGGAAGAAGTGGCACAACAGGTCTTATCAGAGGATGCAAAGTCTCAGCACATACTTTAAAATGAAACTTCCATAGAAATGACCACAGGAAAGTGCTCAGGACAAGGACAGATCCAGCACACAGGGAACAAGGGACTTTGGGCACATAGGTGGAACTGCCCGAGCTCTTGCTGGGGCAGGGGCATCTGGAAGACCCCTTGAAGATCTGTGCTTTTGTGATATGGCTGAGCCTGCACTGCTGCTCCCCACCAGCCAGCAGAGATCATCAAGTCTCAGGTGCATGCAATCATCCTCCACAATTTTCCCTACCTATTGTAGAATCAGAAAAATCATAAAACAATTTCATCTGGAAAAGACCTTTAAGATCATCAAGTCCAACCACTAAACTTACATTGCCAAACTCATCACTAAACCATGTCCCTCAGCACGTCATCTATATATCTTTTGGATATCTCTAGGGATGGTGACTCCACAGCCTATTCCAATGGGCAGCTTATTCCAATGCTTAATAACCCTCTCAGTGAAAAAAAATCTTCCTAATATCCAGTCTAAGCCTCCATTGGCACAATCGGAGCCCATTTCTTCTTTTCCTATTATTCATTACAGGAGAGAAGAGACAGACTCTCAGCTTGCTACAACTTCCTTTCAGATAGTGAATGAGATTACACCAGAAATACTACATGGGAAACCTTCAACAGTTAGTTGCTCAGGGCACAGATTTGGATGACCACTTTAAATTGAAGCAAGTGTATCCTCACAGTGCCTTAGGAGACAGCCACCAAAACATTCCCTTTTCAGTTATTCTAGTATAATATGTCTTTTTCATTTAAGAATTTTCAAGGTTATCCTGATCTTATGGGCACAAAAGACCACATGATACATCAAGACCAGCACCCACCACCACCTGTAATGAACTTACCTCCACATAGAGGATAGGGAAAATGCCAATCTTGTCACCTAGCATTCCTTCTGCCCAGTTGTCATCTACCCTCCTGATGACTGTCAAAATTTCATCCTAAAATCAGAATACACAAAATATATAATCAGATTTTTTTTCATCAGAAAGATACCAGGTCTTAGTTACTCACATAACAGCTTAGGGAGAGAATACACGGAGGAAGCCATAAGCTAGGAAAAAATGTTTCCTGAATCCCTGGCCCAGCATCCCAACACATGGATAGGCATCCTATCCATAGTGCATTGAAGCACCCTGCAGACTGCTGCAGCTCATGGCAGCTGCCAGCAGCTCTGAGGGCCTGGGCACAACAGGTGGAAATTAGGTAACTGCTGGCTTCACTGCAGGAGCCGAGAGAACATTTGAACCAGGAGGTCACTTACAACCCAATGGTGAAAACTCTGTAGCACGAAGCTGACCCCATGCACCTGAGAGTCCATCATGGCACTTGGCTGCTCTAAGAAGATAAGTCAAAGGGAAGCACTGGTAGAGCACAAGTGGTCCTGGAAACACTTCCAGCAAGGAGCAAAAGGTACGGCACAAAGGTGCTCAGTAACCAGCCTGCAGTGCTGATGTGTTGAACATCAGTTTTCTTTTTGAATAAAAACATTAAGAGGTAAAAGTGCAAAGGAGGTAAAAAGCCAAGGATAATGTAATTAAAAACAATTCACATTCAACTGTTGGATCAGTTCAGTTTAGTCACAAGTTGGTTTCCTAAAACCAATGGCATTTTACCATTTTATTTAGACTAAATGATTTTTGAAAAAAATCAGCTGTTGATGAACTTTTTCATGAATAATAAAGCAGGAGAATAAGCAAAATGAAAATATTCATATTGCTCAAAGTTTCTCTTGATAGAGTTAAAACCTAGACCATAGCAGTCATTACAAAAGCTCTGGCGACTAGAACCAAACCCTGAGTTTCCCAGTCTGAGCTGCTCAACTTATCAATATATTTCTATTGCAATGCAACCACGTTGTCACACCAAACCCAGCCTTGAGCCTGCTACACTTACTACAAAGGCTGTGGAAGGCAGCCCTCTCTGCAGGCACTGCCTGCAAGTTCAGATCTCCTATGGCCAGAGGAAAGGAGGGGGCTGAGAGAAGCTGCAAAGCGATGTTTGCTGAGATGCCATTCATTCTCTCCTGGCATCCAATCTCCCTCCATTGCTGTGCAGAAGTTATAAAAAAGAAGAAAACATTTTCCTCCAGAAAGCTAAGACAGAGTTCTCTGCCATTCTCACTTGTTTTTCCACCGCTCTCTCTAGGAAAATAAGAGCTCCATCTGTCACCCTCCATGTAACAAGCTATCTGTGTTAACTGGTCAAGTGAGAGGAGCTGGTTTTTTTTTTTTTTTTCAGATACTTTTCTCATAGAAAACAAAAAAAATCCACAAATTCCTGACCCAGGATGTTCAGATCATGGATTTATGTTGATAGAAAATGACCAGAACAGGAATGTGATGTGATATTCTTTGCAGTTTTCAAACATGTGCATTTTGAACACGTGCACTTTGAAATAGTTTAAATATTTCCTTTGAATTATTCATCTGAATGATCCATTAGGGGAAACAGCCACAGACTGAGTCTTTCAGCTATTTATTACAGCTGGAAGGATGCAAAAAGAATTTGTGCATTTAATTTCCTGAAGAAACAGCTGGCATTCCCTTCCAAAGCCCTGTCTGTGCAGACCATTTTTGATCTGTGTAAAGAGCTGACAGTAACGCTCCTCTGCAAAGTTTCCACATGTTTTTACAAAAGACCGATTATCATAAATTTAGAATCTAGGTAAAGGGGGTAAATGAGGAAAATAAAAGACTGCATAGCTTCAAGGACCTGTTACTTTCTGTATTTGTTCAGCTGTTTTCTTCAAAGGCTTTTTAAAAACCCACAATATGATGGGTAAATGCTTTAACTGCATGGTTTTGTATACATGTATAACCTTATGTGTATCTGGACATATGTATGCATATGCATGTGTGTGTATATACGTAAGATAGGAACTTAAAAACTTTTGAACTGTAAAAAAAAAACTTTTGAACTGTAAAAGCTCAGAAGCAGTCACCTAGGTTCTGAGACACTGTGCCATCTCCAACCCTGGAGCAGGCTGGACAAGTAGCTGTCAGGAAAGGTTTATCCTGTGTTGAGCCTACTTGAGGAGGGGACAGGCAATGTATGGTGACCTCTGAAGATCCCTTCCAACTTTACCTTCTATGGACCTATGAAATCTGGAAATGTTTCCACACATTGATCTCATCTCAGCTCTGTCAAGTCTGGCTGTGGTCATATATGGGAAAATCAGATAGCTGTAGATCCCAAGATACGCTGACATTCAAACTGCGTGTCTTTGTGGGACAGCAAAGTTTAAATCCTTGAGAATGCTTTCCATTAGAGAATTCATTTTCAGAAGGGCTGTTGAAAATCGCCAGGAATTACAGCAAATCCCAAAACATCTTTTGAAATTCTTTATTAGCAGAAAATTTCTTTGAATTCACAGCCCACAACATCATTCTATACACTGGACTGGTGAAAGCTTCAACATGAACTATTTTAGTACCTTAAATTAGTTGCATAGCTGTGCTACTTATAAATTCCTAGAAAGGTTCCCCAAAGGATCATGAATAGTAAAGAGCCACAGATCTCTTGGCATACCACTTCAACTTTCTGAACTTCACTATTTCACATGCACTAAATTGATTTCCAGGCAGCATAAAGGAATCCAAGCTTCAAATCTCATTTCAAAAGCCAATGGTACCCACTGTAGTTTGACAAAGATATCTCATGCTTTTTTTTATGCCTGTTGCTAAAGTCTCTAATTATTTGCTCTCTCCTACTTGCTCAAGTCTCCCTCTATTCATCAGGACTGGGCAGCCCTGTGACAGGCATGTAGGACCCATAGTTCCAGTTTATAACCATTATCAGAAAGGCAATCAAAGATAAATCACTTAAAAAGCAATCTGATTGACGGAGAAATGAACCCTTTTGCTGAGAAAACAGCACAAAATTGCGTCCAATAACAGTCATGATTCACAGCCTGATTCTAACTCTAGTCATTAACGGCCATTAACGAAGCAATACAAAGCAGATGCGCTCGCTATTCTGCAGAGATAACAACTCCATCCTGAGCACTGGGGAGATCTCAGAGATGGCGGGATGGCACTGCATCATGCTTGCCGTGCCCAGCAAAAACACTTGCCAGCTGGCACGAGGATCCCAGCTACTGCTGGGATGGTCCCTCTGTGAACAGCAAGTGGTGCTGGAATTGAAACACTAAGGGGCTGGGATCTTAGAATCATTGAATCATTCCAATTGGAAAAGAGCTTTAAAATCATCAGGTCCAACCACTAACCTCACACTGCCAAGCCCATCACTAAACCACGTCCCTCAGCACTTCATCTATATCTCTTTTAAACATCTCCAGAGATGATGACTCCACCACTCCCCTGGGCAGCCTGTGCCAGTGTTTAACTGCTCCCAGTGAAAAAATTCTTCATAATGTCCAATCTAAACTTTCCCCAAGCCCATTTCCTCTTGTCTTATCATTCATTACCAGAGAGAAGAGACAGTCTCCCATCTCACTACAACTTCCTTTCAGCTAGTTGTAGAAGATGTTCATCTTCTCTCAGCCTCCTCTTCACCAGGCTAAACATGCCCAGCTCCCTCAGCTGCTCCTCATCACACTTGTTCTCTAGACTCTTCACCAGCTTCTTTGCCCGTTTCTGAAAACGCTTCAGCACCTCAGTGTCCTTCTTGTAGTGAGGGGCCCAAAACTAAACACAGTATTTGAGGTGTGACCTCACCAACATCGAGTACAGGGGGCCAATCACTTCCTTGCTGCTGCTAGCCACACTACTGGTGATACAAGCCGGGATGCCATTGACCTTCTTGGCCACCTGGCCACACTGCTGGCTCATATTCAAGTGGCTGTCAATTAACACCCCCAGATCCTTTTCCATCAGGCAGTTTTCCAGCCACACATCCCCAAGCCTGTAGTGTTACATGGGGTCGTTGTGGCAGGATGTGGCCCAAGTGCATGATGCCACTCCGCAGCCAGGAACCAGCAGTGGATGTGATGTCTCCAAGATCGGCATGACATTTGTTAATACTATTGTGGGCTGGAAATGTAAGTGTTGGAAAATGGAGGAAATAGTTGATGTACTTAAAAATATGATGAGAAATAAAGCACAGTAAACAGCTGATGCTATCTTGACGGGCTTCAGACTCATCTACCACTGAGCCTTCAAAGGCCCGGGTGAACTCATGCATGCAGAGGGTGGTCCAACACCAAAACAAAACTGCAGGATGAATATGGGCTCCATCTAAGCCTGGAGTAACTACACAAGGAGACAATAATGCAATTACTCCAGAACTGCACTGCTATAGCTGAGAGCAGAGTCCTCTTGCACGTGGTTTGTACCAGACAGTGTTCAGCCCAAGGAAGGATGGGTTATTTTCTAAAACACAGACAGCAGGAGCCCAGGCTCAAACTGGGATATCATAAAAAGAGACATTAGGTAGCTGAGTTCAATGAGTGTATCCCAAGGGCACGCAATAAGACTCTGTAGACCACATGGTGATTGCAACCAGGCTAGTGAACATCAGGAGTTACAATTCTGAACTACTGGAGTTAAACTGATGAAAAAGCTGGATCAAGGTGGGAACTTGTCATTACAGAGAGGAAAGTAACTGCTCACCAAACGATTTGGCTGATCACTGCTAAATACTGAGGAAAAGGATGCTAAGTTGTGGACCTGGGGACCCTATACCTGTACATAACAGCTACTTTGGGAGGAGTTAGAGGGCATAGTACACATGGTGTAAGAGAATGATAAGTTGAAGCTTTGTTGCACTCAAGACACAGGTTTCTTTGTCCCTCTCAGTTTTATACTTACACATACAAAATTATTATATTTGATTTGTCTTTGGCCTTTTATCTAGGGCGTATTGTATCTACATGACATGATGGATGAACATGGATAAACAGCAGAAGTCCTCTGCAGCATTGCTCATGAAAATCACCATAAAGTAAACTTCATTTCCCTGCAATCTACCTCTGGAACAATATCACATTTTGGGAAGAAAAAAAAAAAAAACCAAAAACATAAAACCCAAAAACCCAGCAAGAGGAAAACTCAAATCCTTCCTTTGTTTTCTTTTGCTCCACTGACAGATATTCTGACTGCATTGTAACAAAGAGGATGAGAAAAAAGGCAAAGTCTGTCAGAAGAGCAACAACATATACGGTACAAAAGATCTTTATGCTTGATTTCTCTTCTTATAGTTTATTTTCAGAATTGAATAATATATAAGTAAAAAACCACATATGTTTATAATTAAAACCCAATTACAAATGTCTGGTAGTGCTAAATGAGTCGCAGGACACAGATAGACTATATTATTTTGTGTAAGTGGTATGCCAGCGCAACCTCTCTGCCTGGGGAAAGAACAAATAGCATAAATAAAATTGAGATCAGGTCCAGCATCTTCAGATGCAAACTGAGACATTCAAATGATGAATATTGCTCCGAGTGACAAATTACATCTACAGCAACGCAGTGCTCATGACTGTGCAGAGGAACAGACTGCATCAGCAGATGATCTAAAATCTGGGCTAAACAGGAACCTTCATCAACACAGGTGACAGCTAAAATTAGCATTAAGAAAACTGATGAAAACATGACGGTAAAATCCTGAGATGAAAAATAGATTACTCACTGTCAAGGAGAACAATAGGCAAGACATAAAAACAGTTACAAGGTGACAGGGTGTGTAGTGGAAGGAGCTAAAGAAGCAAATCACAGTAGGAGAGAAACCAACCCCGCCACACCTGGGGAAAACACAGGCATCAGGAATAAAAGGATGCAGGCAGTAACACAAGGGGTGAAAAAAAAAAGATAATTGAGGGATTGAGAGTAGATTTAGACAGCAGAAAGAAACGCTCCACGTGAGAATGACATTGGACAGCCAAGAAAATGAGAACTATCAATATATAAAGACAGTTATTGTAAAGGAGGTACACTAATATGTAGCACCAAATATATCAAATACAAAAGTGCTAGGAAAGGACCTGACCTAACAAAAAAAGCCACGACTGCCTGCTATAGCTATAAGGTCTATTAGATGGAGCAAGCAACGAATATCTTAAGCAGACAAGGAAGATTGCTTCTCAGAGAAGTCACCCTGGTACCTCTGGGCAAGAAGCAAGAAAAACAATGTGCCAGCATGGATATGTTTACTGTTAGGTTCAAAACGGTAACTTGGTAACTTCCAGCTAACTTTCTGTTAATGGCAGGCTGCTGCTTCTCACTCAGGAGCCCACTTTCTTGCAGAGATTCACAGCTCCAGGGAGGCCGAGTGGTCGCAGTGTTTGCAATCAAACACTTCCCTTGCAACGGAGCAAAAACGTTCGCAAATCTTTTGTTAAATAAATACGAGAAAGTATACATTCTAGGAAATTGCATTCTGTTGAGAAACGTTGCCTGAGTGAAAAAGATGTTACATTCGGTGAGAAAATTATACGCTGCAAATAATTCATTCAGCTATAATAAGTAGCCTCAAAAGAGGAGGTCAGTAAAATCCCGGTGAAGGATATTTTTATCATCTATTTCATATTCATTTCCAGCATAACTGTTATTGCTTTATGTGATACTATAACAACCACAGGCAGCTGAAATGCAACAGAAAATGACAATGAACAGGTTCCTCATGGCTTTCAGTGCCATAAATTAACATTAGGGTATATGCTTTATTTTACTGTGGGTTTCTTGATATCCATGAAGCCCATCTAAGGTCAACACAAATTGCAAGGGGGGGAAGGAGGAGACAGAAAGCAGGTGGAGAGGTGGGGGAGAAAGGGAAAACGTGACATTTTAAATCCAAGGGATATTACAATATCTCAGTTTGCTCTCATTCCAACTGGAATGTATTAAACGTTTTTGTATTTAAAAAAAACAAAGACTGTTTTTTAAAAGTCTACTTTTTAATGTCTTTATGATCTTAAAAGAGGAAGTACTGAGATATATGATGATAGTGCATTTCAACTGCTAATTGCTATACAGTATGATGCAATTAATATTTTAAAGCTGAACAGCATTTTAAAACACCGGAACATCTGATTCAACAAGGAATCTTAAAAGATCCATTTCCACTAGATTTTTTTTTTCTGAAATTGAGCTATTCTTGAAGAACATGTCAATACAGGCGAAATGTATGCTTTTGAAGCAGAAGAATGTTCTCAGAAAGCTTGTAGCAAGTTCTACTTGTTGAGTTTCACTGGCTTTGTACCAATGTTGCTGCATGTGGCACAAACTGTCTCATTGGCTTCTCCTTTAGACAAAATGGGAGTAATTTCCCAATAATTCCAAGACAGGGATTGCCCCCAGGGGAGGCTTTACACCCAACCCTTTCATCAAGACTGGAGCACATGACATTGCAGAGCCACAGAGCAGGCTTTGCCTCCACAAGAAGGAGGAGCTGCAAGTTTGGAGAAGTCAATGTCCTCCAGCATGATGCATGAGGGGATGTCCCACTTAATAAAGGAAACTCACTCCTGTCAGACTCTCCCCACTAGGCTGTTTGAGGTCTAGGGTTTTAACTTACTGATACAAAAAATCAGTTGAAAGCAACAAATGGAGTGAAAGGATCCCCAGGCAGATATCCCATTGGTCCCAGCATCGCTGTGTTTCAGACTCAGTCACTGGCACCCCATGCACCCCATCAGTCTCTACAGAAGCAGCCCTATAAACTTGTGGATTTTTTTTTCTAAAAAGACAGATCTATTCCCCTACCTTGGTGAAGGTCAGGCAATCCTTGTCTTGATCTTTATCCTTTATTTCAAAGTCGTAAAGTGCTTTGCCCTGAGGTGGAGCTTGCGGGAGAGGCTTGATACACTGGATGTAGCTGGCGGGGAAGAAGCCGTGGTTCCCGTTGAGCTCCCCGTGGTACCAGTTCTCGTCCACCTTCCGCCGCAGTATAATGATGTCTCCCTTGTTAAACTTGAGGTCACCGGGCTCTTTTCCCTCATACGTGTAGAGGGCTTTGCCGTAAGGAAGCTGAGAGACACTCTGGGGAAAGAAAATATGCAATGTCTTTAAGCAAACTCGAGCCAGTGCCAATTTCCTTCTGAAAGTCACTTTCACCTAGAAGCAAACCGATCATCCGTAACCAAATTGCCTCAATGACTGCAGCTGACTGCTACACAACACTGTACCCTAGATCTCACAGGAAAACTGGGATGCACATGATGGTAAGATTGAGAAGGTAAGTGTGCTACATCAGAGGAGGCACTGCAGTTCTCTTGAAGCTCAGATGAAACCCACAGCACCTCTCACACCATCAAACAGCATCTGTTAATTTGCAAAATATCCTATGTAAGCAGGGCTATGTGTTTAAACAAGGAAAACTTGACATGTCTAAAGGTGAAATATTAGACATTTTTTGACCTTCAGGGTTGTTTACATTTTCGAGGCTCAGAAGATAAACAAAACAAAACAAGCTTGAAGATTCACATGGTTCTAAAAGTTGGCAAGTTGAAAATTTTTCATTGTGTTTGTTTGAGCAACTCCAAACATTTTTTAGTTTGAAGCTTTTAGTTTAGCTTTTGATTGTGTAACCAAATACTCTTGCTTCTTTTAAAACCCTCAAGTCTCACGCTGCTCACTGAGGGCTACTGTAAACAGTTATAATATTCTTTGTGCTTATGAATTAATGTCCCTGTGGAAAAGCAGAATAAGTAGAATGCCTCAAATCTTTCTTTTAGAACTGCAAAGAGCTCTGAGGCTTTCACTCTCATTAAAAGAAAGAAGCTAAAAAAATTCACAGCACAGGAGGAAAAATAGGCAAAAAAAGTTAATAGTTTGGTGTGATAGAAAAGAGAAACCTATTTGATGGAAATTACATGATTGCAAAGAATTCTTCCCAGAGTTCACTTTGGCCTCAGTGCAAGATTATCTCATCCAGGCTGTGACTTCATGAACAATTTTTTTGGTGGAAGTATTGGTTTATGCAGCTCTTGCCCTGCCTGGATACTTGCTCTCCTTCTTGCCAAATCACACAGAGCACGACGTAACTGTGCTGGACGAAGCTACCTGCTACTTTGGTCCTATAGTAGCTCTTTAACTCATACTGGGGTAGAAAAGGTGTATGGCTGTAGTACCCTATGTCATTTTAAATTTTATTTAGTTGGAGGCTCAGCACAAATAGGTAGCAGCACATACCCCCAGGGATGTTAAAGGAGTCCTGTAAAGCTAACCTTTCATTAAGCCCTTTTTTTTCAGAGCCATGTGTATAAAAATGACCCATTTTTCTGTTGCATGTCTATACTTACGAGTAGTCTGTTCCCTGCTCTCTATGCTGGCTGACAATGGAGTGTCCTCCAAGTCCAATGAACAAGTAAAGGTATGTTTAATGAAATACCTTGGTGTTCCCCAGAGTGTTGCTTAGGCCTGTACTTCTGGATGACATTCCTGTGCATAAGAATAGTGCTCAGATGCTTTCCACAGGGAGAAGGTGGAGCAGCTTGACAGAAACACTCCATTTCCCCACCCCAGACAGATGCTGGGAGGACTTTTTACAGTATTTGTTAAAGCAACAAACAGAGGCATTTTTTGATCCTGACGGGTGTATTCAGTGGACCTGCTCTGGTAGGGCGGGTTTTATGCTCTCACACCTGCATTTTGGGCAGGAACTCCTCCAAATGCAGCTGGGCACCAGATGGTTGCTGTGGCAGGCAGATATCGTGCTGCTCAGAAAGGAACTTTCTTGAGCACACCTTCAAGCACAGGCACTAATTTACTTGTTTTATTACGAGGGGCTTTAGTGGCTGTACAGGTCTTGGAAAGCATGTGCAACAGATCTTCTTGTCTACACCACAGAGCTAAAGGAGGAAGTCAGACAGGCATAGCTCTACAGAGTACTATCCATGTTGTCTGGATGGGGATTTAATTTCTTTCAGATGGGTCCCTAGCTCATTGGTAATGGTTTTCCCATTACCAATTTACAGTTTCTCTTTTTTTCCTCTGTACTATTTTATATTTTGCTATATCTGAAAGAAGTTATCCAGCTAAAGATGAGTATTTTGGAAGCACCTTCAAATGTGACAAAAAAAGAGTGTAAAACCAGAAAAGAAAATCAACAGCCAGCTAACAAAGCATGCATCAAAGTCTCTGCCAAATCAGTGTCAGCATCCTACTAATATTTTTCTCTCTGCCAAGATAGTTATTTCCCTTGACACCAAAGCTTTGCTCCCTTCCCCAGCATTTTAGAGATTAAGCATACAGTACCATTAGACTCCTTAGGTAAGGCATAGATTGCATTACCTATTTGAAATCAGGAAAAAAAAATGAAGCTGAAAGACTACGGAGCCTTGTAGTAATTTAGAAATAAAAGATTCATTACTTGAAGCCATGCTGGGAGAGGACAATTTATCAAACACAGAGTAAGACTTCTGCCAGGTGCGCACTGAACCACTGCTGATCCAGGCACATGCCTGGCAAGCATGCTCTGTATCACTTACTCTAGAAGGGGCCTTTCTATTCCCAAGATCTTTGTAGCAATTCAAGGTCAGATCACTTTCTTCCCTTTTTAACCACTTTCTTTCTCTTCCCAAGCCTCATTTTACTGTGCAAAAAAAGTCAACAGCCCCCAGATCAACAGAAAAAGAAACTGGATTTTGTTCAGTCTCGCCCATCATCAAGGAAATTCTTACACAACATGTGCTGGGCTTTTATTGCTAATGAATTGAACTGGCTAGAAGATGATTCAGGTGCTTGTGTACAACCTCACCTGATGAAAATGCAGACTTCTAAGCAAAACAAACAAACTGCAAGACAAAAATTTTCATTTGAAATCTGGTATTGTTTTATTTGGAGACTGTAATGTGGCACCCCTCTCAGTTCAGGTGCTTCTGTTCCTACTCTCTTTCATGGCCACAGTAATGGACCATGTCATCTTGGGACTGCCTGACACAGAGAAGATCTGTGCATCCGTACTTAAACTACAACTGCCAGTGGGAAGGTGCTTCTGAAATAAAATGTTTCAATTACCAGCTACAGCTTTTCTCTGGGCCACAGCTTTCTAATTGAAAAAAAAAAAAATCTGTAGAGGCATTTTTTAAAATTAACACTTTTTTTAGTAGAAAAGCATCCTACTAATGAAAAATTGCTATAGTTGAGACATTTCCAAGCCTTTCCATAAGGCCAGAAGTACACATTTTAATTTAAACATCTCAGATAAAGCTTGATTGCATTTACTATGAGAGGTAAAGAAATAGCAGGGTTCTCTAACCCTTTTGAAATAAAGCTACTTTTCCTATTCTAAAGCTCTCAGTGTCTTCTCCAATGGATCAAAGACAGAAATTCAATATCACTATTACAAAAAAAAACCCTCACCCAAACCAACAAATAAACTCTTGAAGCTTTGTTGCTGACATTTTCTGACCAAAAGATTCAGCTTTCGTTGGACTTTTAGTGGTCTGATCACATTAATGACTATTGGGTAAGGGGAAGTTTCCCCTTATTAACCCTACTTTTGGTTAATCCACCAGTGAGAAGCTAATCAGATTCAGGAAGCTCCTCTTAACCACATCTGAAAGGAAGGAGCATTAAGTATATTTCAGAAATAGAAGAAAAATGATCACTGCTGCTGTTTGCTAGTTGTAATGTCACTCCCCATCATCAGTTAGGTGATTCTTGGAAATCTTCCTGTGATCCTGTGATTATTTCTCTCTTTGCCAAATCTTTGTGCAGCATAATCTTGGCCCAATCTGTCCCCTTTTCTTCACTTGACTCCTCCAATTCAAAGGGAAAGGGATCAGCCAGAACTGATCTCCAACTCATATGCAAACCCCTCAAGGCCAGGTGGTCTTTCTTATAAAATTTTCTATATAAAATAGGCTGCAAAGTGTCATCTAAGGGATCAAGCTAAAGAAAAGCAGAGGCAGGCAATAGTTTTGGTGGAGGGCAGTGATAAGCACATAGAGACGTTCCTCCAGCAACTGCAGGAGTGCTTACACCTTCCTCTTGCTCCTTGCTTCAGCACAGTAAACCTCCTTACTCCTCCTCTGATGCTTGGACACTTGGGTACCCCTGCAGCAACAGCTGGTGCACACCACCAAGCTACAATGCTACCTCCCCACCTTCCACTTCATTCCCTGCTACTTAGCCAAAGCCCTTTCTCTGTCATGAAGCCTCCTCTCAGGTTCTTCTGCAACACTATGTCCCAGTAGGGAAACTCCATTTCCCAGCCTTGTCTCAGCAGCACCATTCTGCTCCTCTCCCCACAACAGCCACTCCTGCACCTGAGGACTGATGCAGAGGCAGCCTTGCTGCCCTATGAGGAGCTCAGTGGAGACTACCACCCCAATATCTGCCTCCAAGTTTAGTTCTTGAAGTGCACTCCTGCTCTGAGAGAGCCTGCCTGCAATCACCCCCCTCCCCAGCTGCCATGAAATCTGCTTGGGTATAATGTAGGCGGCTGCAAAGTTAAACGGCCTCTGCATCTGGCTGTATCAAGAAACTGATTTGCCCCATTGATTTATTGTTAGGTTAACTGGAATTTGGCTGCAATGTGTATTACATTTCAAAACTCTGTGTGGGTGTGTACAGAAATAAAGAGTGCAAGAAAGAAAGGAAGGAAGGAAGGAAGGAAGGGATGAAGTCACTGTGAATGGCAACGGCCAGTTTCTTTTTGCTGCCAGTAAATGCACGTTGGCACAGTGCTGAATACTGTCAAAGATTTCTTTTCTATTTCAGCAATCAATACTGACGTAAAAGCCTGAAGCGTTAATATGCTGACACCCCTCCCCCTCTCCCCCCCTTCCCCCGCCCCCTGCAGAAGGCTCAATGATATGTTGGCAACTCAATCATTCCGCATTTGTGTTTCAGCAATGTCAAATGGCAGCAGTTAAGTAGAAACCTGCTGGCAAATTGACAAACAACAGCCATGAAGCAATTAAGTGGCAACGTTGGAGAATTTTTCTTTGCGTATCCTGAAGAACAAAAGGAGGGGGAAGAAACCCAAACGTGCTTATTTCCAATAGATACTCCCAGTAGAAAGCTTTGTAGAGTGTGAGCTGCACAGGTAGAATAAGTCTTAATGTTTTCAAAAGGTATGGAAAAGAGACATTTTCACAATATGTTCAAAAGCAACGCAAGCTCCAACACGAGTTGAAGACGGTCAGCTTCTGCGTGCAGTATTTGATGAAGGAGGTCACTACTTAGAAAAAGCTCTGTTGCTTGCCCAAAGTGCAGTGCGGGTGCTTGCAAAACATACTTTTCCTACTTCACACTATTTGGGATGGAAAGATATAAATTTCCCCATGCAATCAATCTTTCTTGAGAGAGCAAGTGGGCCCTGGATGTCTAAGACACACGTGCCTTTAGTTTCTGTGTCTGTGCACAAGTAGGAGAAATGTACATTGAAGAGAGCACCAAAGCCCCAAGTGCAAAATCAGAGAGGCTGGCCAGATTTGTTGGCTCACAAACACAGGAGGAAAGTCTATGACCGTTCCTTGACACCAATGCACTGCACTATATAAGAAATCAAAAATAAAATGAACAGTAGCTTCTAGCTACTAAACCCAGTCAGAAATGCCATGACCCAGTCCTTCCCTCAAGACAAGTTTATGTTCATATTCCTGAAACACAGGAAACCTCTTGAGGCTCCAGCTACAACTTCTCTCTTCCCTCTGCAACCACAGGCAGAAGACAGTTTTCTTGCTGTGTGAAAACCACGTTAATGCTCAAAGGTAATTTCCTCTTGCCTTGGGCAGCTCAAGCTGTGCAAGGAAAGGAAACTTCAGCCTTTTTGCTGCAAGGACTACTCTTGCACATGGGAATCCCTCATGAGAGGCATGTGTGATGCTGCCTACCCTGTGGGGTAGCACCTTCACCTGACCCATTTCTAGGCATGACGGGATGAAAGAATTAGGAAATCACAAAAGGTGGAGGAGCATTTAACTCCTCCATCCTTCCACTTCATGGGTCTTGTTCATAGCCAGAGCCAGAGATAAGGCAGGAATGGATGAAGCCAAACAGTCTCAGAACACTCTGCTGGAACAGCCTGATAAGAGTACTACTAGGGAGAGTATTTTTTTTCTTTCTTTTAACCTGTACTTAAGTCATTTTAGCAAACCACACTGTCATGTTGCTTTTTGCAGTTCTACAAATTTCTCCAATATCTTCATATTCCCCATCCTTAAAACACATATCTGAAGAGTCTGTTCCTCTGAATGAATGAATACGCGTTTCTCTCCTTCATGAAGTTCTACCAAGTGTAAACAACCAAAGCAAGTCAGATGTTGATAAAGAAGAAAAGACACAAAAAGGCAAAAAGAAATGAAAAGCATGCACATCTCAGTGGTAAACTATAATTAAACACAAACTGCTACTATAGAGCATAAGTAATAATTGAAACATATATTGCTAATTTTTTGGTCCATTAGTCTGAAGCATCACACATTACTCTGAGTCTCCCACTGTAGGTAAACATTTGATTGGCAACACATAGAATAATAGAATCATAGAATGGTAGGGTTGGAAGGGACCTTTAGAGATCATCTGGTGCAACTCCCCTGCAGAAGCAGGTCAACCTAGATCAAGTGGCATACGAACATATCCAGGCGGGTCTTGAAGACCTCCAAGGAAGGAGACTCCACAACCCCTCTGGGCAGCCTGTGCCAGGGCTCCCTCACCCTCACAGTGAAATAGTTTTTTCTTACATTTAAATGGAACCTTTTGTGTTCCAGCTTCATCCCATTACCCCTTGTCTTGCTGCTAGATACAATAGAAACAAGGGATGCTCCAACCTCCTGACACTCACCATTTAGATATTTGTAAATATTAACATGGGACAGCATTTATGTGTTTCAAGCACCAGGAAGCTCCCTGTGAGCAGGCTGAGTGACACTTCAATATACGGTTTCCTGCTGTCTGTAGCAGCTTCACAAAACTTGCAGCCACTATGCTGGAGAGGACAGGGGTTATCACGTGGAGCATCCATCAGTGGGACTGCTGAGGACGAGATGGGCTGCTTCCTGTTATTCACACCTGGATCTTGGTATTAAAAGCAGCTGTTCAAGTGAGCTGACAACGACTTAAATCATGAGTTGCAACACAATTGTTGAGATGGAAAAGTGGAAGTTCATTTGGCGTTCAGAGTAGTCAGTGGTAAGCACAACAAGCAAGTCAGTCATGATGGCAATGACAGCCTTGTCTGCCGGGCTTGGTAAGGGCCATGGCATGAAGGGCAGCAAAAGCCATGCACAGATCCCTTACTCCTTGCTGCCTGCTGCCATCACTGTGAGCTTAACATCTTTCTAGAGCAAAACATTTCACTTAATAGCTATGTTAAAACACATCTCTTCTTAGTCAGCCCTCAGTAGCAAGAGAGAGCACTTGTGCACGCAATGAGCTGAAAAAACATGAGGCTGGGCCAAACTTTAGCCGATGCAGTTATGAAAAATGTACACCACCATATGATCTGTGACCTGCAGAGTTTTTTAACGCCAACTGTCCTCAGGAGGAACTTTCAGGATGACAGATCATAAATCATAATTACATCTCACAGCAAAAACTCTTAAAAAGTGGTTTGTCTTCCATGTGAACTCTATCACTCCCAGGTCACGTGGCCTGACAGATCACAATGGTGACACTGCAGCATTTGCTTTCACAGAAAGCTAATAACAGGAAAATTAATCAAAGATAATAGAATTTTGCACAAAGTAGCAAAGACAAAAAGCAGCATTGTGCTATTAGTCAGCTCTGTGTGAACCATCAGTAAAAGCCTTAAAATTACTGTTTGCGCATACAACATTTTAAAATCAACTTTGAGAATAAAAGTAGTGAAGCCGACAACAAAAACAGCACCATGAAGAATGAAAACTGAACATAATTCTTTATATACCCTAAGAAGTTTCATGCCTATTTATAGTGCCACATAAGTAGTAATTAATCACAATAAAAGTGAAACTTTTTAACTAAAGCTCTACAGTTTTATTTAACAAAGGACTTGGAATGGTTAGGCCCTGATCCTGGCTGCTGGTGCTGTGGAAAGCTGCAGTCCTTGTGAGACCTGAGGACATGTGCAGACAACATACACTTGAGCTGTGTACCGCTCCTCTCTACAGTAGGAGGTGAAACGCCTCTCCAATACTGTTTTGAGGTGTTAGGAAGTCTTGGGAACACCTCTACGCACTCCCAAGACGTGATGTTTATAAACGGAGAAGAAGTGCCCAAACAATTTAGGAGTCTATCTACCATTTCCAGAAGTGACTTTTTAAATTAGCATGAAAAGACCATGGGAATCACTCAGCAGAGGGAGATAAAATGAAGGTGAGCAGGTACAGCATCATCCTAGTGTGTCGATGTCTCCCTAAAGAATAGAGAACAATGACGTTCATCGCTCCAGAACAGCAAAGGATGCTGTTAATCTTCATGCGTGAATGGAACACCAACTGCTCTTTAAAAGGAACAGGGTCTCTTAAAGTTATTTAGTACTTTGTACAGTGAACAGGCCCAACTTGCATTTTCCCTTAGAAGCTCCATCTTTGTACACTCTAAGACTAAAGAATGTTTCAAACTTTCCCTTGGCAAATGCAGTTGATTCCTGCAGCACTGCAGAGAAAGAAACAGCAGGCTTTCTGCCACACAGCTTGCCACATAGGTATGTTTGGGATTCTTCACTTTACCAAAATAAGAGCTCAGTTTTATAGCCCAACACTGTTTCTCTCAGGAGGTTTAAAAACTTGAATGCAAGACCATCCCATGCTGAGCTCATCCAATCTCCTAATCGTAGCTAAAATAGCTTCACATCTTCTGCACATCTCATGCTGCTTCAACCCATCGCTCAGTATCTATCAATATTTACACATTCAAAGATGCCTTTTTCCTCGTAACACATTATTTAAAGCGAAGTATTCTCAAACTACATGCTGTCCTATTAAACAACACGTGAATTTTGGGTTCAGGTTGGATTTCTAGCAGTGAATTCAACACCTATTGCTGTGAATCAGTGGGTAACAGCAGCCAGCTGTTTAACCATGTCAGCACAAAGTCCCTCATGTTCTTCAAAACCTAAAAGCTCTCAAAGTCTCTGCTTTATTATAAGGGGTTCTGTCAACACACTGCTGGCACTGTAGGTCAAATTCTGGTTTCAGTTAAACTGCATTAATGCAGTTAATCTTGACGAAGCGGTGTGGATGTATAGAAAATTTCTGCACAATATAGAGCTTTATCGTACAAGTAATCTTCTCTGAAACAAACCTGAATGACTGGCAGCCTCTACTAAATATTTAGTGGTCTCTCATCTTCTGGCCATGGCCCGAACAAATCCTAGGTACACTCTGAGAATCTCTCTGCCCTTCAGCTTTCAGATAGAATGTAGTCACTGTATCCTAAGGGCCAAACTTTACACATAAGATCTTGTGCAAGGACCCTGGTGAAATGACAGGCTGCTTCCATACAGACATTTCAGAGTAGAAGCTAGTCTACAAAAAGTCCCTAACAATAGCTGAGTGGACTTGTAGTCCAAGTATGCACTGTGGCTTCACAAGAAGCCACCAGACAAAATATGCCTTGACTGACTGCCTCGCAAGTCCACCAAGCACATCCTGAGCCAGGGCTTCAGGAGCTGGCAGTGAGTTAACACTGAAGAAAAAAAAAGCAGAAAAAAACCCACCTGCTGCTGGCTGCTGCACATTGAAGGGGCAATTTCACTGTAATATGCTACATGAGCAGTTCAAAGAGGAAAGATGGCAAAGTTGGCTACATTCAGCTTTCCAGAGCCACAAATAAAGACATGCTGTAAAACAAATAGGAGCTCCCTTGAGGCAACAGAGAAACACAAAACCGAAACCTTACATCCAAGGCACTATGGCAATTACATATTTAAGGTTGCCTTGTGTTCCTCATTCAAAGTGTGTCTTAAATCCTTTAAATAAACGTGAAATATCTCACTGATTATTCCCCAGATGACAGGAATCAATGACCTGGTTTTCTCAGCTACCTGCCAGAACCCAGTCCTTGCTCACTTTTTGGTAAAAGAAATGAGTTAAATGTCAACACTCTGTGCAATTTTGAGAGCCTTATGTTTTTTTCAGACCACTTTACCTCCACCACGGCAGCATTTACAGCCCTGGAATTTTACACAATTCTTTATACTATAGGTCATGGTAAGAAAAAAGGAACATTTTAGGGAAAATACTAAAAAGCATTGCATAAAAGCCCAAGCAGTGAGTCTCTGCTGTAACTGCTTCATTTGATCTTTCCTAGTGGAAGCTGACAAAGCATAGGATAGCTTACATTTTCCAATGGTGCCTCTGTAATTCAGCTACCCAGCTCGATACCTTTGGTTTCTTTTCCAGCCTTTCCACATTTTTCTTCTTGGCTCCTTGCCTTGTGACTCAAGAGTTTCCTTAGCAAAAATCCTCTCCCGACTCTGCCTGAGAAAGGACTTTATGGTCCAGTCATGCCACAATTCATCAGAGCTGTGTTTCCTCCTGGCAGACACCAGGCAGGTCACAGCTCAGATGTCCCACTCCTAGACCGTGCTTTGCTGTGACATTTCCATCTCAAGTTTTCCTTTCTGAGGTGGACCACAGCGAAGAGAGGGGGATAAGGAAAGGCCTGGATATGAAGCTGCCCCAAAAATGGAGCCAGCAGCTGTATTAACCACCTGGCAAAGCTCCCAGAGCTCAACAGAGGGAGCCCCACTCCGGCGAATCTTGCCGGGATTGCTACCGGTGGAAAAGACTCTTCAGGTTTGTTTTTTAAGAAAAAAAAACAAAACAAAACAAAAAAATCTATAAATAAATGCATATCAGGAAAATCTTTCTCCTCTCTCCCTTCAATCAAATGTTAACAGTTGCGCAAAAGCTTCTCCCATCATTTCAATCACCAAGGATCGAGAAAATCAGCAACTGAAACAACACAAGCCACTAGGGCAGCCTCAGCTCACAGGCTCCAGTACCGAAACACAACAAGGCAGAAAACTTTGAAAGTGAAGGAATTTTTAAGTTTATCTTTCTGAGGTGACATAAAGCAATTCAAGGACCATGCTGGCATCATTCCTCCATATGGAGATCTGCATTTGCTGAGTGGCTAAGGAATCTCTGAAGTATAAGGTTTGATGAGTGAAACAGGAATGGCTTTACCGGGGAGTGAGCAAGATCCCTACCAGGGTTACCAGGGAGTATGAGAGACAGAATGAGACAAATGACTGTTAAGACTCTCGGATATGGGAATAGGATGAAAAAGAGTCCACTCAAAGAGCCTGCTTATCTGGTCACAACGACAGCGGCAGCATGGTTTGCAAATTGAGATGGGTGAATGGGTGAGGGAGAAGGCAGCTGCCTTAATTCTTATTTCTGATGAAGGGGAGGATCTGAAGTTCCTATTTAAATCCTAACACTTTTGCAAAAGACAGTGTTTGATTTACTTATGCTGCTTGTACTGTATGCTTTATGATACATAAATGCAGTGCTTACAAAGCACCTCTTTCTGTTGTATCTTCCTCACTGCATGTGACCATAGACAAGAGCCCTGCACTATAAAACTGAAAATATGTTCTCTGCTTTCCTCTTCTCCAAAGTTTTCATAAGGCAGCTTTAAAAAGCATACTTTATGAGAACTTTCTGAGGTGGTATTAACAGTTTCATAAATACTATATTACCTGAACTGTGCTTTCCCTGAACTGACAGGACATTTGATAAATGCACCGTGGGCTGCATACACAGTGGAGCTAAAGAACATGTTTCCTTGGTAGCTCAGTTGTAAACTTCAATAGGTGGATAAATTCGCATGTCACTAGAGAATATTTACAACTGAACCTTATTTATCAGCGGCATGCCCTTACCAACAGCCCACACAAATCCTGTTACACAAAACCTGCTATGGCTCTTTTCTCATAGTCACATGAAAATTGCAGAGGTTTCTTCTGCATTGGGACAGACTTTATAGCCAGCGAGATGAAACTGCATTAGGAGATGCTAATACTGAAATATTCTTGGCTCAAAATGTCAGTGTGAGAGGAGTTAGCTCATCCACATCTGCGCTGTGTGAGCAGCCTCCTTGTCCCTTCGCTGCTTGGGACCCTCTCAAGTGAAAGCACACTGAGGGTCTCCATGCTCATGTTGTCTGAAGAAATGAATGCACTGACCTACTTGCCAAGAGATTATTCCTCCCTGATCTGTTCTTCATGATTGGTAATATTGAAATATTTGATATGCAGTAAAAATTAAAACCCCAAGCTTTTTAAATCACAACACTTCAGCCCTGTTTATTGAAAGTGCCCCGACAGTTGTTATTTTTCCCAAAAGAGGACCTTACTTTTTGGGATCTCTGCTCTCTCCTTGGTGGGACTGCAGGCTCCCTGCCTCCCCTCACACTGCCTCTGCTTTGTCTTCCCATTCAAGTCCCTTGCCCTGAAATAAATCATTAGCCACAATTTACTGACACGCGCTCTCTTCACAAAGGCGATTAGGAATCACTTTCAAGCCTCGATCTCACTGACAGGACAGACTGTCACCTTCCCACATGTTAGCCAGATGACTGCCAGAAGGACTTTAATCAGCTCTTGGCTTTGCTGAGTGCCAGGCGGTCAGAGGAGAGGGCTGCCCAGTGCCTCCCGCAGCCTCACTGAACAAAAGTGGGCAAAGAGCATCTCGCGCTCCAATGCCACAAGTACTTGTCTCCTCTGTGGTGGTAAAAGCCCATTAGGAGCAGTTCAGTTTCTCCCCCAGCTGAAGCAAACCTCTGCATGGTTTGATGTTAGGAAGCGACAGTAGTTGGAGCAGACAAGGAAAACATCAAGGAAGATACAAGGCTTCATAATGCAAATCACGCTTTTATGCCATTCTCCCAAATCCCCTTTGGGGAAAGGAAAGTTGATTATCTACAGAATATGGGTCAAAGTTATGCCTTAAGGATCTTTTGACGCTTTGGCTGCTTGCTGACATATTGTGGAGCTCCTTGATGCCTTTTCTGCTTAATGCTTTCAAAGTGCTGTCCCTGTGCATCACCATCACACTCATCATCATCATCATCATACTGCTAAAAAAATTCATTTCCTGCACCCACTCTCAGGAGTTTCTCTCATACTGAATTTAATTGATGCTTCCTCCTGAACTCTGAGGAATGATTAAAATGAACACTACGCATGTTTGGAAGCACCTCGGATTTCAAACTCTGCATGGTTTCTAATTAAAGGGACACACACAGGATGCTTGTGCTACATTTTACTCCTCTCTGCGGCTATTATTATTACATACATTTCAGCAGTAGTCAAAAGAACCTCCTCTACCGCACATAATAGGATCCTGATTCAGACTGGATAATCACTAGCATGGTGAAAATGGGTGAAAAATGTCTTTAGGAAAGGTAAAAAAAAAAAAAAAGCTTCAGATAAAACTAGCCCTCTGGCTATTAATGACTGAAGTGTCTCAATTTCTGGCTAATCTGCAGTATGTGGTACTCAATTTTAAACACTGGTGCTAATGAAGTACAAGAAAAAAGACCCAAACAGCTAGAAGAAAACCTAGCATAACCTGCAAGGATGTATGTGAGTGAGTGATGAAGCAGCAGCCTTGCTGCCTGGGCATCAAGATCTTTGCTGCTACAGCTAACTCACTTGTTTTGAGGATTGACTCTTCTCCAGAGTGAAGAGCATCAAAGGACTTGTTATGCTCTCAATCATATCCTGATGTATTACTGACATACTTGTTCATCCATAGGTGTGTTTCCACAGAGCACAGCCACAGCTGCACACATACTCAGCTCCAGAGTTTTTAGGAGCCATGGGCCTGCACGGGCAACACCCCAGGATGTAGCCTTGGTGCTCTACCAGCCTGTTGGCATGGGTTAGAGTGAGTACACGGGAGCAGTTCAGCATGCTTAATGCTACCTGCACACCTTCCCTTCCCTCTTTGGCCCAGGAACAGCCCGAGAGGGCTTCATCTGGGGTTGGCCGATGCTCAGAGATTTTGGAGGAAAGGGCATGGGTAGGTGAGCCTCAGCACTACACCTATGCTTCTCTGTCCTCCGTCTCCCTCTCTGCTTTATGGTCTCTGTGTGTCTTGGTGTTAATTACTTGATTCCTGGGCAAGACTGCCTGACTTCAGGTAGAATTTTTGAGATGTTACTCAACTTTTCCCTCAAAAATCTCAGGACCCAAGTGGCCAGAGCAAAGCAACTAGCACTGAAATCTTGCTCCACTTAATTACACATGTGATATCAGCAAAGCTGTACAACAAAGCTAATACTTCTGCTTTTCAAAAAGAACATATGGGGCTGAAAACCCCAAAAGGGGAAAATATTTCACATATATTTGCTATTAATATAGAGCCAGCTCGTAAACCCTATCTCACAAAGCTGTGCAGTCATTTTGAAAACTGCAGCTACACCTCCACAGATGCAATGACCTTAACGCTTTCCAGTGCCTGCTTCTGACTTTGCCTACATGAATGTAAATAAATCAAGAGCTCCCCCACTGACCGTAATAACAGTATTCCTGATTGTCACCATTGTAGCAGCACAGTCAGGTTCTGTGGCAAGTGACACCAGGGGAAATGCTATGATAGCAATCCTATACTGCATTGTGTGCATCTTTTGCCACCTAGTAATATTTAAAATATGGGATACATTTGCTTTTTGAATGTCTTGTAAAATTCTAGAGGCTATAAATAATTCAAACCAATAATAATGAGTTGCCCAGGCATTTCTTTTTCAGGTTAAAAAGGCAACTATCTGACTTGGTGAAATAAACTGTTTCTGCTGAAAGTTTTCACTGCTAACAAAGAAATGGCTTACAATGAGATACACTGCATATTAGCAACAGAAAATGACTTAACAACAAAGCAAAATAGTGCTGGTGTATACAGTTTTAGTACTTATTCATCTTCTGTATGGTTTCAAATCCCTTCAAATAGAATTGAACTCCTGTGCCTGATACCACATAAAATAAGAGCACTGGCTTCTCCTCTGGCCATGTCATAAAACTGAAGAGCATTTTCTTTCCAAAGGTATATTTTACACACTTAACTTCAGGAAAGGATTATATCTTAAAAGGAAGAAGAGACTTTGGCCCCTGAGAGGGGCAGAAGTAAGACAAACTGCCACCCTCAACACTTCCATTACAGCTAATTCAGCGCACTGGCTTCACCTCTCCACTCCTTCAGTAGGCTCCTGTAGTAGTTTTGGCAGGGATAGAGTTAAACCAGCACAGCTCTCAGCCTGCTGTAACTCTTCTCACTGTGTGATAAGCGTAGATGACTATTTCAGGACAGAGGATTCTGCTATTGGAGTGAGAAATTGGTAAAACAGAGGTAAGGTATGGAGTTAAATATTGCTCAGAAAAAATACCAGTGTACCCTGAAAAAGACTACATCCTGTATTTCCATGACATCAAAACCAATTAAGCTTTGTTTCCCTGCTCGTTATGCCTAATTATTCCCTCATACCGCCTCCAAAAAGCTATTCATAGTTACACGTGTCATGTGACCTGGGCACATGTCTGAAGATTAAAGGTTTGCAAGTGCATTGTGTGAAATAGCAGCAAATGCTACGTGGTCAAGCAGACTCTCACTGAGACATCCCCCTTTGTGGAGCTGCTGGAGAAAGCTGCGACCCTCTTGACTCTCTCAGCAAGGGGACTGAGAAGAAGGAGCTTGAGAAAGAACTGTCTGAGGGTGCAGTTTTATGATACAAATGAGCCCATTTTAGGGTCCTCAGGCTTCAAGACGAACATGATCTGCTGCCCAAGGAAGGCAACGGGACTGCACACCTGATGGGAGGGCTCAGATGGGAATCAAAACCTCCTTTTTCAGCAGCAGTCCCCAGACAGACTCTACAGGCTCAGCCCTACCCTAAACCCACAGCTTCAATTTGACAGTAAGTGATAGCTTCAAGTCTGAGAATAAGCGCTGGATCCCTCACTTGAGCAGATGGGAATTACTGTGCTGAATTTCAAAGGAAGGGAATTTAATTTCCATATGATGCCAGTGCTTTCTTTTCACCACCTCATCCTCCTGCCTGCCAGAACTTCGACTAAGGAATCGTCCACATCCTGGTTTGAATGTTTCTGTGGAGTCAGAACTTGAAAGAATATGCCTGTGCTCAGAAATTATGCCTAAGTCCATTACAGCACACCAATAACTCAACTGTAATTGCCTAGTGGTACAGGCTGGAACAAATCAAGTATGAGCAAATCCAGAATCTGTGCAAGTACGAGAAAAGTCAAGAAATGGTAGGCAGAAACCCCTTTGAGACTGCTGGATTTTCACATGACCGCTGAGTCTAGTCCTCAGTAGTGAACAAGAGATGTTGCAATAGATACATTTCTTGGGTTCTCAGCCATGTTTTCTACATGCTCCAATTCACCACAGGGAACAAAGCACTTCCCAAAACCCTTCTCATGAGCTTAATGCCAAGTAGGAAAGACCAGAAGCTATAACTTTCACATGGTAAATGTAGACAGCTCCCGAGGAAGGAGAGGAGCTCATCAGAATATGGTAAGAAGGTTTGCTCACCACTTGAGATGATAAGTACCAAGAAAAATTAAAAAACATATTGCCAAAATACTTTGCAGCCTGAGTGAAGGAGAAAGCTTCTTTCTGACCACAAATCTGAAGACTGATGCAAACCAGAGCACATGGCAAAGACACATCAAGCAGACACTTGATACAACTGAGCCCCAGCGTACCCTGACCTGTGTCCTGTCTCTGGATGTGGCCAATACCTAAATCCCTGAAAGAATGCCAAAACCTCATTGAATCATTTTCACTCAACCTGCAAAAGTCCTGCAGCATGAGAAGGTGACAATGTAAGTATGACGCAGTGTGACTGTAGCTTTAAAATCCCTATGGACATATCAGTGTAGCAAATACCTCATGGTTTGTTCTTCTAGAGCACTAAACATGCTGTTACCCCTGCAAGAACCTGATAACTGTAAAAAACGCCCCAGATAGACAGGAGGACTGTTCAGCAAGTGAGGCCCTGCAGCTATTAGATCAATGTCTTCTCACAAAGGTAGGAAATGAGAAATTATGTGTTCAATAGTTGAAAGAGAAAAATGTCTCCATGGAATGAAAAGTGAGAAAAATCAAACCCAGTTCCAAAACATTGCACTGAGAAGATGCCATTCCTTCAATTTGGTCTCTGTAATAACAGTTGTTGGCTACTTTTACAAGAAAATTGCAAGAAACTTTGCAAACTTGCTTTCAGATAAGGTAATCTCAGAACAATTTGAAAATGCTGATGACAGTGGAAAGCCCCTGTAGACTGAACTCTAGAAAACAATTAATCTGCGTTAATGATGTCCAGGGGAAGTGACAGGAAATGCTGCTTAAGGGAGATCAAGCCCATTTTACCCTTCAGCAGATATTACATGAAAGGGCAACGACAGCTTAAGATGTTCCCTTCCATGTTGGCCAGTATTGACCTTGTTCAGGCAAAACATCAGTCCCTGCATCTCCTCTGAACTCCCATCATTATGAGTGCACACACCCCTTGGATGTCTGATATGCATATATTATCTACATGAATTAAACCAAGTTGCATTTCTACGCTGAGCAGCTGGTCTGAAATTTACTCCAGAATAAAATAAAAAGAATCCAAAAACCATATATGCAGCTGGGATTGCTTATGAGCAAAAAATGTGGTATCTTTATAGCCAACAGCATATGTATTCAGTACGCAGATCTACAAATATTGGATTCACTGCCAAAATCATTGTTAAGAAAACTGGCTGACTCTCTGCATTTTCCTGATGAACCAGAAGAAACCTGCTGAAGAGAGGGAGACAAAGTAGAGCACTTAGGAAAAATTTCAGATCACAAATTTGTATGTGCAGTGCCAGTCCCAAAGGAGCTGTCCCTGCAGCACAGCACCTTTCTGAGTGGGGTATTGAGCTGGGATCCAGAGGAGGTGTCAGCACTGTTGCAATGAGCCTCAACAGTGTGGCTAATATTATGGCAAACAAGACTGGTGCAAGGTCAGGTACCTTTGCACACAGTTGTGTTCAGTGCTGTAGATCCACTATCAGCATCCACAGGTGACACTGGAATGCAATCCTGTTTTTGAAGGGATTTAGTGGCCCCCTGAAGTTGTTCAGAAGACACAACAGCCTCTTCCTCTGCTGCAACACTTAACCAGAACAGCTATATTGCTTTGTTTGCAAGATCAAAATAGATAATTAAGAAAAAGTTTTAAAAATTGGTCTTCATTTATGTCACTTTTCAAAACATTAGCAAATTCTAAATTCCTTCATGCTTACTTCAGATAATGGAATCTATGTGATGAGAATAATTTTTAATAGAGCTTCTCTGTGTTTTTACAGAGGGCATATTTTTACCCACTGCATGGAGCTGACTTTGCACATATTCATTCTGCTATTTTAGCTGTAGAAGACTAGGTTAACACACCAGTCATTCACTCCTGGAGATCTGGATTCAGTTCCTGGCCTACATGACAAGTGATAATGAGTTTGGTTATTGAATCTCCAGGGGATATTTGTTCACATTACTAAGCAACCACATAATTTGGCAAGATGTGTTAAGTATGTGCTAAGGATAAGACCAGGGGCCAATTGCTCAAGTGACTGACACAATGCAGCCTCCCTCACATCACTACACCAAACTATTCCTTTGTGTGGTTCTGCTAGAGACCAGGAGAACTCTGCAGCTTTTTCAGCATGTCTGTTTTAGTTTGTATCGACACAGGCCAGTGGACAGCAGAGTGGTTACAATCTGGATCTGCAGACACATAAGGAAAGGGGACTTTTGTCCCTACTATCAAACTCAGTGCATGATTCAAGCTTACTTTAATCACCCTTTTCCAGCACTTCCTGCACTCAAACAATAATAAAACACAATGCAAGCTGAAAAAAGTATTGGGATTTTAAAAATAATTACATAAATGTTGGAGATGGTTTTTTTCCTGTTGACAGGCAACTCTTCAGGGTTTGCATCTTAAGATTTTTCTCTGCAAACACAATGTTTACAAAGTTTAATTTAAACAAAATGACAACTGAAACTCCTGCATGATCACAAAACTCTCTAAGAGTGTATGTTGGTCACTGAAAGTACCACTGCTATGTCACACTGGCTAAGCATTTCAGGTTTGAGTTTCCTTGAAATGGGCAGATTGCTCCCACAATCAACATGGCAAAAGTAGCAACTTATCTTAAGGCTACTTCCAGGTGATCTTGTTTGGACACTAGCCTAGTTGACTATGCTCCAGCTTCAACAAGAAGCACATGCAAGCTTTTATAGATGCCCTCCAGACTGGTGGACCAATCACTGGGAGAGCAGACTGGGGCTTTCAAGGATGATGCCTAGGGGTATAAAATTGCTATGCTATTTTTAATAAGTCTGCCAACCATCTCTTTTCCCTGAGCCTCTGTATAACACACCTGTGAGCTCTGAACACATCTAAGGAGCAGGCTCATCGTAGGATTTGGGAAGAGAAAGGCAGAATTTGTCTTGTCTCTGCACTACTGTAGCACATGCATGGGTGCTGTGTATCCAGAGCCCAGGGTAGCAGGTTTGCATGTGTGCTCCTGCACACAGGCTTGTGGACTTGGAAACTTGGGGGCCAAAAGCTGAAGTGCATAAGGAGGTTTGGCTACTTAAGGAACATAGGTGTTCTTCATCATTTCCTGGGACTTTGATGTCTACACAATTTAGGTAAGGGAACAAAAATACTCTGGATCCTTTCTGTGATATACTAGAGTAGAAAGAAACCTTAATTGTAGGCCATAGCCATCTGCTACAGATTAAGGTTCAAAAGGGGTTAACACTTCCAGCATGTAGGAGACCCAGATGTCACATCATCACCCAGTCATACGACAAAAGTCAGCTTTCATTGATAGCTTCTGCAGGAATTAAGGTTCAGCACCTGGCAGGCTTAAATCCATAGCAGAGAAGAAAAAAACCCAACAGGAGTAAGCCTGCTCCCATTCCAACAGGAACGATGCTCATTGTGGGGGTGGTTGGTAGCTGAGTAAATCTGGAACAACTGCAAATCAGGAAATGACTTGTCAGCCAACTCCAAGTCTTTTTTTGGCACACAGTACTCTTGAGGAGGATAGTGGTAGGAATGAGGCATTTATGTCTGATCATTTGGGAATTGTATGAATAAAATGATAAAAGTTCACTTGCTGTGAATCACAAAAAAAACAGAAGAGTCTCCCTGCCATGATCTAGAAAGAGTATGAATAAAACTTCATTGAAGAGAAGCTATGGTCGAGCATGACGCTACTCATAAACAAATGCCACTAAGCTTATGTTTGCCATGAGCTGGGACATGCAGCAAACAAATAAAGAGATGCCGTTTACACTGTAAATAACGTTATGGCACCGTTCCAGTTTTCCCTGAAGGTCTGGACAGTGACAACATCCGAGATGTCAAGAGAAGGTGGACATGAGCATGATGTTTCATCTCATGCAAGAAGCTCACAGGAGCTGGGCAGGACACAGGGCCTCCCTCCCCACCACACCACTTCAGTCTTCTGGCAGTGCTGTGCCTCTGAAGCACAGGCAGTGACTTTGAGTGTAGCACCACGGGTGAGAAAGACAGTTACAGCCTACCTGATTTGCCAGCCCATCTATGGAAACACTGAATCGTGTCAGAAACGACAGAGAAAACATTTGCTTTGATTCAGAGTGCCTGTCTTCTATTTAGGGGATGCCACAGACTCTTAAGAGTGTGAACTAGCAGCAAAGCGAGGAACGCATCTAATCTAACACTTGAATTTATTTCATATGCATTTTTCTCCCTTCTCACATAACACTCCACCTTCCCCAGATTATCTTTAAATCAAGTTCTGCTCCAGTCTGCTACAGTTCTTCAGAGTTGTATAAACCTGTCTACTCGAATGCTCCACCTGCAGAAAAGCTGTGCCAGCTTTAACTTCATCAAACCAAGCATAAATCCTAGATGTGCCAAAAAAAAGCTGCTGAAATGCCAAGGCAAGCCACATTTTCCAGATCTCCTGCAGGGAGAACGAGACCTGAACCCCAAATAAAGGCTTGTAAAAATCCAGTAAAACTTTGATTTCTTTTTGCTAATTGGCAGGCCATTAATATAAACACCACTTCACTTCTGCATTAAGCTGTCTTTCCTCCTGCCAGACTCTTTTATAAGGACAGTATCTTAGAGCATTAAGGTGCATTCACCTCCCACTGAGGAGCCCAACAAGATAAAGTCAGAGGAAATGCAAATGTACATCTGAGCCAGGGGGAGCTGGGAGGCCATCCAGGCCAGTGTCTTCTCCTGGTCACTGACAGTAAGGTGCTGCAGAAAGCATTCTACAGTTGTGCCAGAGCCTCAAACAAGTGTTCTCAAGAAAAGCATGTTGCTTGCCACAGCAACCAGCAGTCAATAGATACTTGACCAACAACAGAGTAGCAATCACCTCCAAAAGTAAGGATGCCCCATCATCCCCAGATAGGCTGTCCTCATTACTCACTGACAGCAGAATGAATCAAGCCTAAGCCACTGGTGAAAAGGCAGCCTAGAGGAAATGAGAATCAAGAGTCATTTTGGTTTTGGCAAATCAGATACTGAGATATTCAGGCATATGTTAATGAAAAGCCTTGACTCAGAGATCTGCCTCTGTGTCATGTGAAACATGAGCTGTGGTGAATTAAAAAACATTATGGCCTGATCCTATTTGTGGCGTGAATTGGTGTAACGCTGATGGTGTCAGTAGATCTGGGGCAACTCACTCCAGGTGAGAAACTGTCCCTATATATATATCATATATATATATCATGACTGGACGTCTCTGACTCTTGGAAATCACTGATATGGCATTGTTAAGCATTGGAACAAGCTGCCCAGGGAGGGGTTGGAGTCCCCATCCTGGAGATATTTAAATAGTGCTGAGGGACATGGTTTAGTGGTGGGCTTGGCAGTGTGAGATTAGTGGTTGGACTCAATGATCTTAAAGGTCTGTTCCAACTGTAATGATTCTATGATTCTATTAACTGAAGGGATTGAGCAGCTTAGGAGGTTGGTAAGGGGATTACACTGACATTTGTGTATGAACGGCTGTGCCAAGAGAGAGACTCAGCCCATGGGCTCTCCTTGTGCTCCCAGCAGATGTGCTTCTGCACCATGGAAGTACAGCACTGTGCAACTTGGTTGTCTCATCAGGGAGAAATTGGTGGAGATGCAATTAAACGGTCTGATCTGTCTCTCAGGCTGATGTCTAATCATACTGGTGGAACAGGCATGGAGTCCCTCTACCTAGGTGAGACTGTAGAGAATAATTATGAATGTAACTAATTCAGTGTATTCTGTCCAATTGAAAGCTGACATTTTCAAGCAAGTCCTGGGAGACAGAAATCTTCTGAAAAATTCTATTCAGGCAACAAGATAAAAATCATTTTGCTGAAAAAACTACTTCTGCTAGACTACAGAGTTCAGAGGCAAAAACCTTGTTTATACTGTCTCTGAATGTCAAAAGCACCCTAGGTAACCCAACAGAAAGAACAATCTCCTAACTTTCCCTCCAAAACCAGGAAAATTTAGCAGGGAAAAAAAACCCAAACCAACATTAGGGATCATCAAATCGCTTTGAGTAGGTAGGATTTGATCAGTGTGGCAATGCTATGAGAGGACATGCAGGCTGCCTCACTGCATCTCTAGTGCCAGTTTCATGGGTCCTGGCTCCCTGTCTGCCCTCAGAGAGGCATGGATAAGCCATGCCCCCATGGCCTATGGCTCCACTCCCCTGTGGGGCTTTCAGAGATGCCGAAGGATGGCTGCAGCCCTGATGCTGCCCCCATCATCCTGATTTTGCTGCAAGAGGGAACAACAGTCTCCTTGCTGGCCTTGCTGGCTGTGTATGGTGTGGGGCTGCAGCCATGCTGGCTGTGGTGGCAAGGGGTGCATGCTCCCAGGGAGGATGGCTGGACCCTCCCAGGGCAGCTGGCAGAGACCATCTGCAGCTGCAGAATCAGGACTTGCCCCAACAGGGTGAGGTAATGACACAGTTGGGGTCTATTGATTTTCGTAGCTGGAACAGGAATTTCTCTGGAATCACTTGCTGCTTATAAATGTAAAAAAATAGGAGTGTGCTTATACAACACTGAGACTGAAGGATTGAGCAGTTGGACAGATAATATAATACTCCTTCTGTGGCAGTGTCATTAAATAGAACTTTACATAGAAGCCAAAGCACAGCACTGCAAATCTCTCTCTCCCTGGCAAAATCCTTGCTGCCTGCATTTTTCTGTGTTACTCATTACTACCAGGAGAATGATTTATTTTGAAATAGGAGGGAGAGGAGACGCTTGGCACCACGGTTTTGAAGAGTTCCAGTCTTCTGTTCTGCAAAAAGTATTCTAGCACAAATACCATTTAGTAAAAAAAAAAAAAAACCAACAAATCCCAAAGAGAAAGGATTGCACATTAAAAAGAAGAAGAATAAAAGATTTTGTACAGTGAAACTTCCAAGATGATTCATATCCTGTTCACAGTCCTTCAACATACGTCTTTAAGGTAGGGATGATGTCTTCCACAGAGTGTCTTTCCTTGATGGGGAAAGTCACGGACGAAGGTCAGCACAAGGTTTGTGCAAAATGGAAGATCCCCCATCCCAGTGTTATTAGTGCTAATGGAAATGACTGGCTAAAATGAGGAAGAAAATAACACTTGCCTATAAGCCAAATAAAGGATGGAGGCGGTCAGGGAGACGGCAAATGTTTACATAAATTCTGTGTACATGACACATATGACATCTGCAGAGAGGAGGGCATGAGACGGATGGACACTCTGTGGTTTGAGAAATGAGAAACTCTGCTTAATTAAGCTGTATGAACCCCTTGGCAGGGCAGAAAAGACTCTACCTTTCTGCAATATTTTGTCTCTATTTTAATGCAGCTCCCTGAGGAGACTTTAAACACGAGGCACCTATTAGTTCCCAGGTCTCTTTTCATAAAGGTCCAAAAGAAGTATAATTCTTTGGCTGGCCCAACACAATAATGATTTTCACTCCTGAAAAACTAAATACATTATGACTTCAAAACCCCCTTCCGGCATTTAGTTTTAATTTATTATGAAGTCTGTCCTTTGGCACCAGACTTTACAGGTGCTCCCTAAAAATGCGGTAACTCACAGTAACCTACTGCAGATTTCCAATGGCTACCAAAATATTTCCAGTCTCTATATTCCTGACCTCTTTTATAAATGTCTGAAGAAACCAAGCCTTGAAGATGATCTGAAAAATGTGTGGGAGATGCCAAAGGTGAGCAGTTTTTTGTTCTCGTTCTCCACAACGTGACCACTCAGTTGTGCAGGGGGGCTTTGCTGCTTCTTGAAATACCTGACTGAGCCCTTGTCTCCACTGCAGTCTTTTGCCTTTCCCACTCAGTTAGCATTTCTACCATCATTATAGCCACACAGGTTTTTCATTGATTTTTTCCCATCATTATCTTCTTGACGGGCAGTCATCGGTTTACTGCTAATCCTTCTCTGGTAAAGCAGCCCCAGGAGGCAGCTGAGTTGGACAAGTTTGATAGCGGGGTGATGCTGACCGATGTGTCAGGAATCAATCACAAGCAGCACAGTTCACCATTTATTAAATGGATGCCACCATTTGATCATGTACATGTAGAACAGTGAGTTAAATTGGACTGACAACCCATTGCCAGCTCAGAAGAAGGGAAAATACCAGTGCTGACAATATGACAGCTTTCCAGCGAGGCACCTGTGGGAATGGGACAATGTGACAGAGAACAGGCTATTATGCCATGCCATGCCTCCATCCCAGAAAATCCCTGTGCGGAGCAGTTTAACTACTGCAAACATGTTATGTACTTGTCTTCTTTCATTAGATCTTGTCTAATCTCATTAAGCTAACAATCTAACCAATGGCAATAAACCACTCGCTCAACAAACACTGTGTAGCTCTAATTGGCATTAATAGGAGATACCCGCCAGCCCCTCTGTGCATCAGAAAGGTGCAGCCCTCCACTGCTTGCTCCTCTGTGGCAGATGTAGGCAGTGCTGCCTCTACCTGCTGCCTCCAAGGCTGGGCAGCTCCCAAACTGGAGGGACATGCACTTTTTTCAAGCAGCAACACTTTCATAGAGTTGGAAAAGGGAACAGGTACAATTTTCCATGCCCTGCTAATCCCAAGTGCCAGTGAAGTTCTCCAGCAGCAGGGTGTAGATCATTGCATGCCCTGAGTGACTGCCTTGAACTGGTACCGGTCCTGAAAAGGATGTCATTACAACTGGGAAAGCACCAAGCCTGCAAAAACACTCTCCTCCTGGTCTGTGCCAGTACTGTCTTTAGCTGCCAGTGAGGCACTGGCCCTCTTGTGCAGAGTTTTCACATTCTTTAAATATTGCACAAGATTATATTTCCACATCCAAGAAAGATAAAAATTGGCATCATGCAGCAGATTTACTCACTCAGATTTATTCTTGTACCAGCAGCAGTGAAAATCTGCTTCCATGCTTTACTATATGAAGTACCATTTGTGGAAGTATTCATTAGCACTTCATTTATAAATCAGACTTAAAAAAAAAATCATTGGCAGTATCTGCCTCTTTCATATTCCAAATGTTAATAAAAATAGATTTGCTTTTCAGAATTCTTTGTATATAATACCTAGCAGTAACTTTTAAAAATAATGTTTGTAAAATTTTGCCCTAAATCTTTAACCATTGTCTTTCATTTATGAACCATGGGTGTGCCATGGAGCACAGGTTCTATCTAAAAGGGGGGGTGCACACAGAACAACTCCTTTTGAGTCCCCACTATTTGCCTAAGTTGTCGTCCCAAGGAAGGACTATTTTACTCCACTTTTTGTAACTGGATGATGACTGAACTGCTTCAGACAATTTGCTGCTCTCAGCTCCTTGGAGTATGATCACAGGACTGGATTCAGCTAAGCTCTGGAGCTAAAGATCTAATGGGGACTGGCCACCTGCTCCTAGCCCACCCAGCCCTGGGGTTAATGCGTCAGCTAAAACCGCAAGGAAGGGCAATAGCTTGCTGAGATGATGTGATTTGACCACATGCCAAGCCCCATGCCTCCTTATCCACTTACAAACAGATTTGCACAACGTGAATTTTGGTCAGAAACATCTGAAAATATTAATAAATGAGGAGATTGATCCTGCAAACTATTACTCACACTAACACTCTCCCCCTGCTAGTGCCAAACCTCATAAATCCATCAGGAGTCTCCAGGTTTTCAACTTTCCTAAAAGACCCAGCTCCTGGAGGCCAGTGAAGCCTCTTGGTCTTGCTCTGGTGAATTGGAGAAGTCCATTGGAAGTCTCAGTGCAGCCACATCCATCAGTCATCCCTCCCCAGCACGGACAAGCAGAAGCCAGTGGCAAGCTCCCTCTTTAATTATGTCTAGTGCTACAAATGTATTTTTTTCTTTTTAAATCTCAACATATTTTAAGAAGTGGGAAAAGTTTTAACTCACACCTTCAGGGATATAAGTGTGTAAAGCTTGTCTTGGTAAAACTTTAGTGGTAAAACCCCACCAGGTGATTTTGTGATCTAAAAAGGAGAAGGCATATTTTGCTGAAAACCAAATTATCTCATAGCACATGCATTCATTGTAAAAATGTATTTGTTTAACACAAATAGTTAAAACCCCCCAGCTACTCATCTAATGCTTTAATAAAGAAACTACAATTGCCTGGGAGATAAATATTGCTGTATACTATTTATAACTGTTAATAAGCCTCATCCCAGGAAGTAAACATTTTTCATTTCCAGTCCAAAAGATTCTCTTTGGCAAAAGAAGCGGCATAATCTGATTTTTCAAAACGCACCAAAATCGTACAGAAGGCAAGTATTTAGTTAAGGAATTTCCTTCTCACGTGCTAATCCCCATCACTTATTGCCATGTATGACACTCCCGCGTATTTGAATTCACATGCCACATTTGCTCTGACGTTTTATTGAATTAAATGGCAAAAGGCGGTGAGGGAGGAGCGGCCTTATGTAGGTTTAGAACAGAGCCAAAAGAAAGCACATTGCAAGAAGAAGGTAGTCATAACTGGGGCACTTCTGTAATCTGTTTTTGAAGTAACATGAATTTAAATTTTAGACATACCCTTTGATCTAACTTTTCTGTTGTGTTCTTTTTTTTTTTTTAAAAAAAAAAAAAGGAACACAAAGTACAACAGCTGCAAGCAAAAACTGCTATTAATTTCTGGCGGATGGAAGGAGTACTTGATGCTAGCATTTGCAGGGCTTCAGTGCTTCACAAAGGGAACATTGAAGGCAAGGATTTTATTTACAGATCAACACCTCCTATCAGTGGTGCTTTTCAGCCTCTTTGTGCTATAAAAATAGCCTAAAATTATCAAGCTTGTGTCTGGGTTTCCTTGAAAGTGAAAGGAGTTTTCCTACTGAGTGAAGAAACGTTATCTGGCTTCTGCTTCCAAGTACTAAGTGCCCTGTTTTACTATTCATCTGCGGTTGTTTTACCACCAGGAAGGTGAAATGGAAAAATGTCCAAATTCAAAAAATCTGTCTGTACATGGAACAAGGCCATGTGCCTATTACATTACAGGCTCTGTCGTCTGCTGTGATAACAAATATATATATATGTGAGCAGGAAACCCAAGGAACGCTGCACACTCTGGAGTGGAGCGCCCAGTGCTTGCAATATGATCGGCCTATTGTTTAAGGCCCATTTTAGGGGATGAAAATATTTCTCTGGCAACGCTGCAAAGGTAAAAACAGCTCAAATTATCTGCTGTGTAAGCACCATTTAGATGAATGAAATATGCCCAGGGACCACGGATCTTGCAACAGACCTTTCCTAGCTGCATTATCCACAGCGTGCTCTAAGTTTTCAGATAGGAAGCACATTTCTTTTCTCCTTTGTGTTTATTTACCTTGGTCTTCTCATTTCTTTTTCACAGTACTCATATCTGTTAGGCAGCTGGCTCTGTAGAGATGATAAAACTGAAAATTTCAGAGCCACGTATACTTGCTCTGAGAAGAAAGCAGCTTGCCTGTACCGCTCACAGGAAATTCAAGCATAAAGGATCACGCATGAACATGGTTAAATCCCTTTCTGGGCAGCACTATGGATATAGGTTGTCACCTTCTGTTTGGAAATGTCCATTGCAAGGGTTCTTGAAAGGATCCACATGAGGTGACACACTGATGCCCAGTCAGGGGCCTGCGACATGCCACACGCGGCACAAAGAAGCTGTGGCTTTTTTTGACAATGCTGGCAACAATGCTGTAGTACAGATCATTGCTTCCTCCTAAATACAAGACCAGCAGCAGTGATAAAAAGGAAGAGCTATGAGATACAAGCAGGAACAAATTAAGAAGTAGAATGTAGACAGAGTGCACAAATAGCATAATGAAACTGAAAACTAAACCTGAGCCAGCAATGTGCCCTCGTGGCCAAGGTGGCAGCGGGATCCTGGGGTGCATCAAGTAGAGCGTGTCCATCAGGTCAAGGGAGGTACTACTCCCACTCGACTCTGCCCTTTTGAGGCCTCATTTGGAGTCCTGTGTCCAGTTCTGGGCTCCCCAGCTCAAGAGGGACAGAGAACTTCTGGAGAGAGTCCAGCTCAGGGCCACCAAGATGATCAGGGGACTGGAGCATCCTCCTTATGAGGAAAGGCTGTGGGAACAGGGGCTGTTTAGTCTAGAGAAGAGCAGACTGAGGGGGGATCTCATTAATATTTACAAATACCTAAATGGTGGATGTCCCTTGTTTCTGTTATATCTAGTGACAGGACAAGGGGTAATGGAAAGAAGTTGAAACACAAAAAGTTCCATTTAATCATAAGGAAAAACTATTTCACTGTTCAGGTGAGGGAGCCCTGGGACGGGCTGCCCAGGGAGGGTGTGGAGTCTCCTTCTCTAGAGATTTTAAAAACTCACCTGGGCACATTCCTGTATGACCTGATCTAGGAGGACTTGCTTGAGCAGGAGTGTTGGACTAGATGATCTCTCAAGGTCCCTTCCAACCCCTACCATTCTGTGAGTCTGTGAAATAGTCACTTTATGAACCCCAAATTACACACGACTGTCTGAAAAAATAGTTAAGGTGACTAGATCAAACAATATCTTCACCAGCAACTGTCTAAAATTTCATTTCTCCAGTCTCTTTCCACTTCAGAAATTAATTTTATCATCCAGCCTGATGCACTGAGGACACTTTAACTAAAACAGCCCTCAATAAATACTACTGCTGCTTCTCTATGGAGTTTTGGTGGGTCATGTCCCCCATGTCCTTTGCCATCACTACACACAACTCAAAAGGGCAGAATGTGATTGAGTAGGAGAGTGGACCAGCTCCCACTCTGACTGTGGTGGGGCACTCCCCTGTCCTGCCAGTCCTCAGTACTATGGGCACAGCACATCCCATGAGCAGCAGTGAAGAAAAATCAAAGACATGCTAAGACAACAGGAAAAATTCAAATAATAACTGAACAAAGGAGCACTCTGAAAACAAAAGAAAAAAAAATAAAAGTCCTTGTTCCCTTCTGGAAACATTGTTTGTACTAGTCTAAGATGATAGTAAAGAAGAGCTGTTTTCCCAGGGAATAAAATTATCTTGTTTTTCTGAAGATAACATTCCAAATCTAAAACAAAAAGTGTGTGGAGTTATCACATCCACTACAAAACTTAATCTACTGAATACACTTGTGCATAAAACCAACATACTCCTATGAAATCAACTTTTCTTTCACCATCTGACTTGTTCTGATGAGTCATATTCAAAGAATGACAAATGTTTATTCAAAATCTGAAATATTTCAAGATACCTAGAAACAGGAACTTTTGAATGTTCAAAAACACATAACACACTAAACCAAGCATACTTCCTTTTATTCCAATTGAATATAAAATTCCAGACTCTCCTGGCAGATCATGCTTGGAGGATCTTTGCCCTGTTAAGTCTCATTCCTGCTAATTGTCTGCTGAAAGCTGAATAAATATGCTTTTTGGGTAGTCGGTGCGCTTTGAGGCTTTTGGCTGTCTGCTGACACGAAGTATCCAAATTTTCCTCTTTCCCGGTTTTTTTGGTTGTTGCTGTGGTTTTGAGAAAGATTATGTTAATATTTTGAAAGCAATCCAAACCTTCTTTTTACTTGAGTAATTATTTCCACATCATTCAGTGCTCCCAGCTTTGGAAACATTTCCTAGGTTCCTCCTGGTGGCCATCTACCCCATAACGTAAAAAGGGGTAATTACGCATGCCACGTTTGTTTTTCAGTTACTGGGAGGTATATAGCTAGCTGTGGGATAAAATTACTCCAAAGCCAGCCTTGGCTCTGTTTCAGTTTGAAAGTTATTTCTTACTTCCACACAGCATTAATTTTGGGATACAGCAAACATTTACGTTCGTCCTAATTTTGAAACCTGACTCAAAGTTTTAAAACGTTGTTTTCATTCAGGCTGCAATAGATCTCCTACTTTAAGGAAACATTTACTACATATTTTCAACCTATTTGAGGTTTAACCTTGTAAAAATCTCCTTAAGGTGATGACCTTTGTACTGATCCGTTTCCATCATAGATGAATTTTTAAAATCTTTGAGAGTACATTCTGCTTAATTTTCCTATTGAATGAGGCTTGGCCTAGAAAGACGGTGTTTTGTATGGGATGAATTTCCAACATACGTTTTGAATCCTGTAACAGAAATTAGAGGTGGGGAAGATCAAAGCAATAAACAGACCTACGGAATGCTGGGCATTACCTGCAAAGAGGTAGAGCTGGCAACCTGCTAATTACAGAAAAGCTGACTTGGCTGTCCTCATTCATGGCAGTAAGCCAATGCATTTGAAGGGAACGTTACTGAGTAAGTGAGGTGCATCTCAGTGTAAGGATGACAAGAATTAGTCCATCAGATGGCCAAAAATCAGATGGCCTGATCTTTCTTGCTCAGTCCACTCCTAAAAGCTGTGTCTTAACCCATACAGCCACGTTGGGTTTCTTGCATTGCCACTTGGAAGTCAGGAGAGCCTCCCTCCAACTTCTGAAAGACAGAGCAAGCTCTGCGATGTTTTAATTGGTTCACTTGGGAGCCACCCAGATTTGAATTCCTGATTTATGTTAATCATGGGCTGCAAATTCTCTTTATGCCAGAGAGGTCTTTCTTATTTCGCTCTCACTTAATGTCATTGTAGGAAAATATACATGAATGCAATTAACATTTATGTTCTTGACTTAACTCAACTTGAATAGAAAAAAAAAATTGCCAACTAGTGTAAAATTTACTACTTTTTCTTTTAAGGAGAATTATGTAACTCAGGCTTTCGAAAATTAATAGACAATGTACTCATTACTTCTACTTTGTAGTCTCAGATGCTAAATGCATGTACTTGGAGGATTAACAAAAAATCAATGCAAAACCCAAAGGGTTTTTAAAAATGCAGATCATCTTCCTCATTCCCGGGTTTATCACTCCCTGACATTCCAAGAAGCTAGAAGAAAAGCAAGACAGCCAACTCCACTGCATGTTCCCAACATTTACTGGGACAGTTTGGAAGAAAAAGGATCTGCCTATGTCAATGCATGGCATGGACCCAGAGAAGAGGGTTGGTAGCTGGTGCTGAGGACATAAGGACCACGCTCTAAGTGTTTTACAAGCTTTACCTCAGATGAAGCTCCAGTCTTTGGCCATGAACTAAATGTTCATTACCAACTGGAGTGCATGAGGTTTGCTGGCCTGCATCTTCCTGCTCAGATTCCTCTGAAAGGAATCAAATTTACGTGCTCCAAGACAACACAGTGGCAGAGTCCAAGCACAGTAAGTCAGGACGCTTGGATGAGACACTTCAAACATTTCAAATTCCTGGTCCAAACGCTAATACCCACATAGACAAATGCACAGTGACCAGGCAAAGAAGATGCCTGGTTTTACTTCTGTCCCAGGAAACCTGACAGAATAAGGTGCCATCTCTCCTCAGCCTGACTGCAACCTTCTTCCCTCATTATGCTGCTGAAGGAGTCTGCCAGAACTTTTACTTCCCTGAGATTAATGCTGCTGTAACAGTCAGCTTAAAAAGAGGCAATATGGGTCCACTATATGCCAGTTATTGTCATTTGCAAAATTCATACTCTTTAAAGTTTGTAAACTTATCCTGGATGTAGATGAAACAGGATCAATAGATTTAGACCAATGTAAAAGAGATGCATGTGAGCCTCCACTTCAAGGAGCAGCAGTGCTCCATCAGTGAGAGAGGCTCTCCCGAGTTGGCTGGCTTGCCCCATCCTTTTCCTTGCCAGCACTCATTCTGCCACCCCTCCACCCCATGTAACTTGCACAGCATTTCAGCACTCTTTCATTGCTGCTTATGCTACCCTGTGGAAACCTGAAATTACCCTTTTTCCCATATGATGGGTGAAGCAGCAGAACCGGAGCAGATCAAACAAGTGCTCCTCTGATTGCCTTTGAAAAATGGTGATGAGAAACCTGAGTCTTTATGGAGATCCTTGGAGATTGGTCACTTCAGGGGAAGGCCCAAGCCAAGCTGTAGTGAGAGGCAGAGCTATTGCAAGGCAGGTAGGACAGCAATTCCTGAAGCACCTGCACCTCAACAACAGGACAAGTGCTATAATAAAATCTGCTCAGTCCAGATTTCACACCTCCCTCCCATGTGCTTGCCAATCCTCTCCTCCATAGTAGCCCATCTGCCCAAAGACCCCAAACAAATGAGTGCACAGCCTTCTTCCTTGCTTGTCTTTCAGCTACTTGAGAGCATCATACCATCCTATTAACTCCAGTCCACTCAAATTAGTGATTTTTTATAAGTCTTTCCTCCTCCTGTCCAGATTCTCCTCCAACAAGGCTGTTCCACTTCATTTTGATCCTATGTCTTCCAGTTTTGACAATATTGAATCTTATCTACTCCTTTTATAAAATGTAGATTTGTTTGCCTCTTCTATCCCAGGACACTAAAAGAGGGCACTTGAGCTTTAAAAATGTAGCAACTGTTTTTTAAAAATCTCCTGTTTTGTGTGTCATTCATTCCAAAATATTGAAGGCCAATTTTCCTTTAATAGGGCCTCAGGAACCTGGAGAACCTCAGTAGGACAGATGAAGTGGAATTGCTTCATTTCTAATAACCCAGACATAGTGCAAAGTGCTCTGAGAGTCTTTCATTCAGGACTTATTTATTGTTCATAATTCACCTCCTTCTGACAGAGAAGGGCATGATAGAGCTAATTTAATACTTCCATGGTCAGATTCCATTCATATTTGAGTGAAATATCAGTAAATAAAACCGAAGCACCATTTATTAAGCTTCTGAAATTGTCACAGGTTAGGTTATCAAACACATTGTGTGCTGACAGCATGAAAATTAATTCACAATCCTGCTCACCAGACAGTGGCCAAGGAATCACTCAATCCAGGTGACCAGTGCTTTTAAGAAGTCCTGCATCCTTCCAAAAACATGTCCAGATTAAAAAGTCCAGCTGAGATAAGGAGAATGAAGTGAATATGGCAATTTATATAGATTTGTTTAATGGAGCTCAGCAAAGCTGTTTGGTTGAGATGGAGAGGGAAGGAAGTGCATTTGTGTATGGGAAATACAGAATGGGTCACAAAATACAAAATCCTTCTCATTCCTCAAAGGAAAATATTCCATCTCAGCATTTAACAACTGAAGCAGAATTATTCTTTTTTTTTTTTTCCACAGGAACTTATCTGTTTCCATCAGCATCTAACAACTGGCCACTGCCAAGTTCTGGCTCTGCTGGAAGAAGCTTGGAGATGCAGAGAGCCTTGCCTTGGGCTGGTGTTTGCAAGTCCTTCAGCCCCAGCTTTCCACAACTTGACTAGGATTTATTGAGAGCCAGAAACTCCAAATATGTAAACAAAGATGCTTCACAAAGGCTAAAGAAAAAAAAAAAAGACTCCTTCAGTCACTTCTAGATTTAAGGTAGATCTGAACCCATGCTGGGTTTCAGAAACATTGGAATAAAGATTTTCTTCCAATTTCACCCAGTGCATACATTGTTTTAGCTTTCTGAGAGGTAGAAAAAGGGGAAATTATGGAAATTACATAAAAGAAAGCTTGATCTCACAATATTTCCAGCTGACTTTGGCAGCTTTAAGAATATTGCGTAGGTTGATGTACATCCAGCCTGACCCTTTGAAGTGCACACATCTTAAGTTCAAAGTGAGTCAGAGTTTAATAAAGTGATTTACTTAAATAGCCCATATTTTCAATTCTCAAGGGCCAAATCCTTCATTTAATTTGAATGCCAACAACAAATAGCAATATACTAGAAGCCTGAAGGATACCAGAAATCTCCCAAGGATGAAAGCGAGGACCCATGTAACCCATATAACCCTCATATAACATCAAGATTTTCTACTTATAACTCACCACAAAATGAAAGGACTTTGCAGACAAAATAATGAAAGTAAATAAAAGATAAGAATGATAGAAAATGCTAGAACTGGTCAACTAGGTGTTTTAGCTGAACTCATGCTTTTGGGCTATGATTTATTCTACCAGATGTGCCATTTGTTGGACTGTCACAGTCCATCCACAGTCAGTGCTATTTGCCAAATCAAGGCATGCAAAGACCAGACAAGGCAGGATCACTCACTGTAATACAGTACATCAATCAAAAGGGTATTTTCATGGACTTGGTCTCTAATCAAGCAGCAAATCATTCTCCAGTTTTGCTATCAAGGACCATTACTTTTAGGAAGTGCTTAATCTGAAAAAAATGCCTTTTTGAAGCTACAGGGGCATCTCGTAAGATATACTGAAGACAGAGCAAATGAAATATGTGCCACACAATTTACCCTCTCTGTAGTGTTTTATGAATAGCTTATTTGTTGAGAGACAGGTAAGTTGCTGGCAAGACAGGATTTTTAGCTTTCGATGTGTCTAGTTTTCTGAGTTATTACAAAGGTCACTCCTTCACTTCGATTATCTCGAGTGCCACTTTTGATGGGGGAATTTTCAAATTATATCCAAGGTGCCTCAAATATTTGCAAAAGGCTTCGAGGTACATGTGGCTTTTTAATCGAAGTGCCTAGATAAAACTACTGTTACGTCTGAGTGCTAAAGCATTTTCCCATCAAAGTAGGGGTAGAAGCCTATAAAGCCATAATATGGCACCATCCAAACACGGCTGTCCTCCTGCAGGTGAAATAGCCCTCCCAGGGAGTGCTGTGCCACCTGAATGTGTCAGCTGGATCAGCGCTAATGCCAGAGACCTATTGACTGCATTTCCCTGGCCTGCAAACCATCACAGGGAAATCCCAACCAAGGGACCATATACACGTATAGGGCAGAGAAACAAGGAGCAAAACATCAAGGTTGACTTTGAGGTACTCCCAAAACAAGTTTATCGCTCTTTCACAAAACAAAGCATCTCAAAGGTCTAATAATTTGAATAGCTCCACTGTGCAGGGAGTGAGAGCTCAATTGTGCAGGGAATAGGAGCCCCATTGTGCAGGAAGCACACATTCTCTTTCAGAAACCACCAAAGCCATGCACCATTGGAAAAATGACTGCTCTCATCTCCTCTAAGTTTTGCTTTCAAGCATAGATTTTCTCAGTGGTCAAATCAGGTCAATATGCTGCCCCCCCCCCACCCCACCCCCCCCGCCCCAACAGGTCAGCTTCCTTATGCCTCCTGTGGTAAGGAAACAGGATGGAGTATGAACATAACAGACCTGACAAAGCTTCATGCAGGGACCTCTGAATTCCTGTTTTCAGCTGCTGAGTGTTGTTCACCATACACTTTGCTACAGGAGTGATCCCACCAAAATTTGTGGGGGAGTATTATTTTTTGAGCAAGGAAAAACTGAGAAAAACGAGCACTCAGTGGATGAAAGCAACATAGTGACTCTTTGTACTGATCTCCTCTTCCTCAGTCTTCCAGATTTCTTTCACATTTTAGGGGAAATATTTCACTAAAAAAATCCATTCTTAACTGCTTTCAGAAGGAAAGAAATTTAGTTACTGTTTAATGAATCCCACTAGTAACGATTCTTTGTTATACATAATGCACAGACCATACAGAATGACTTTGTAACGGCCATTCAAAATGTGATCTAGATAATGAAACACATGTTAGATGAATGTGTCTTAATGTGTCCTCTCTGCTGCCAGCCGTTTGCTCTGCCTGCCTGTGCCTGCTAATTCCTAACAGCGTGAGGAAATGCCTCTACTAAGTCACCGTCAGCTGAGCACACACATACAGACGCGCCCAGAGGAAACCAGGTTTTGGATATAGCTCTGAGTACAGATAATCAACAAAGCGTATTTTTCTTTCTCACATATTTGTTTCAATTAGAGCTTATTGAATCATCTCTGCAGCCCCAGAGAGGGCTCAAGCAATCATCAGTGCTGCTCAGGAGGTAATTCGGGATGCTGTCTGGAATATTTGTCCTTTTTAATCATCTGCCACACACTGCTCTTTTAGGATGTTGTCACTCAGGGACTGAAGAACAAAAAGGAATATTAAAGTGAAAGGGTGTCTGTCTGAATGTGGCAATTCCCTGCATAAAAATGAGTCCCATTAGTAGGAAAGCCCCACCTATCTCCAGGCAATATTTCAAGTCCTTGTCTGTCTGTAACCTCGGAGGAATTTAATTCCTTTATATTATTTAAATTATACACTAGAGGGAGAAACTATGAGATAATGGACACTTCAAATGCTTTCTTTAAAATACATAATTAAAAGAGCTAGCAGCCCTCCTAACAGCAATTTCATCATGGCAATCTAAAAAAATGTCTGAATTTATTGACATTTATAAAGTGTCATTTTGTCCTACAGCCTTTGGTTAGTAAACCAAGGTTTAAACAATTGCCTTTGTCATCTCATTCACTAAGACCCAAGCATGTAAAATTAGTAAGTGAAACGTCAGTGTAACAAAAAAGGCAAAGGAGTCCTAAAAGAAGATATACAGTGTTCATACACTCCTTAGTTCAAATGGCTTCTCACTTTCTAAAGTAGTTCAGTGAGTGGTTACTATCTGGTTTGGAAAGTCATAGGGGACTGAATATTTGGACCAAACTTTTATCTCAGTTACGTGGCTGTAAATCCAAAGCAGTTTGCTGATCTCAAAGGTATTATTCCAGTTTATACGTTAGAAGCAGTTCTGCCAGAGCAATGTACACTTTTAAACTCTCCTTTCTGAATTCAGCAGTTGTTCAAATAAGCTAGCTGAAAATCAACTGTATTGTTAGGAATCCTCGCAAAAAGAAGTAGGACCACAATCAATAATGTACATATTTGCTGCAACACTACATTATCTTTTTTATTATTTATTTTTACCTGAAGGAAGTGCCTATTTCTCTTATTCAGCAGTCCTACAGTCATAGAAACTTCTTTCATAGAATCATTATGGTTGGAAAAGACCTTTAAGCTCATCGAGTCCTGCCACTAACCTCACATTGCCAGGCCCATCACTAAACTAAACCATATCCCTCAGCGCTTCATCTATGCATCTTTTAAATATGTCCACGGATGGCGACTCCACCACATCCCTGGGATGCCCATTCCAGTGCTCAATAATCCTCTTGGGACTATAGTTCTACAGTCCTACAGTTTGGCCCTACAGTCCTGTGCAAAACATCCCTGAAATCCAGGGCAAGTTTGACAATGTATTAACCATACACCACTATAAAACTAGAAAGTCATTAATCCTAACACTTAAAATTTCTTTCTTCTCAAAATGGCAGGGAAAAAACCAGTCCTGAAATGTTATAAAACACCTGTGTAAGAACTTGGCCCAAAAGGTTTTTAAAAAGAAGAAAATCCACCACAATCAAGGAGCTAATACCTTCGGCTTGTCCAAATATATGTGCATTAAAAAATACGTTCTGACAGTAGACAATTTCCAACAAGTCCATGTAACATTTTAAAGGCCAATACATAGTTTAATTTAAGTAAAATGCCATGTTCAGAAGGGCATCACTTATAGAATGAAAAGAGTCAGAGGGTTACATCTCTCTAGAGCAGAACATGCATTTGAACAGCAGATGACCCAAGTTCGCATCTCTTCTGTCTCTTGATAGCTGTGAGCACACAGAAGGTGGATGCTATTTATTTATTTGCTTATTTATTGGAGCTGTTCCACTTCCTATGAAGCACATATGCACTGGTATAGGAATCTCCATTGCTCCCTTCCCAGCTCTACTACAGGCAGGATGCAGACTCTTTTTCTGCTTTGGTGAGTATATTTAGCACTTTGTAACAAAATACCTTCAGGACTAACGGCTGAAAGCAACTGCATTGATGTTCAAGACATAGTCCTGCAAGACTTGCAGGAGTGAGCATCTGCCTTGGACTGAGCAGAAAAACTATTAAGACCTCCTTCTCATCCTGCTGGCCTGGGCTCCTCTGCCAGATTGGCAATTAAATGGTGCTTGAGTCTCCTTAAACATCCACTCTCAGGGAGAAAAACCTAAACATGAACTCTTCTCAGTGCTTCTGAATAGTTTTCGTCAGATTGGTTTTGCAAGGATTATGTGATGCCTCTCCAGCTGCCCTAGGGACTTTCAGCCTGCTGAACATTTTTAGTCAAACCCGAGGCAGCAGAGTAGAGAGTTGAAAGGCAACACAATGGTTACACGGAGGAGATGGTGCTGAATCCACACCAGCAAGGGGAGACAGCAAGAAGAAGGAAAAGAGAGCAACAGTCTTTTCTTGAACAGAAGAAAAGCTCTAGTTGAACCACGTGTTACTAAACAGAGCATCCTTGTGGGAGAAAAACTTTGGCTGAGAAGTGAATTCTCTGGTGCCTGCTAAGGGATGAATGCACACTGCAGCTGCAGAATAATCCAGTTAAAAATCGATCAACTGAGAGGCAGACATCCACTGGAAAGCAGGCATCATTAGCTTGGCTACTCATGGATCTATTTGTTTATTAGCCAAGACAGCATCTCTCTCCACAATATGTTATGGGGAAAAATAATCCAACATGGCAAAGAAGATGGGGGTGCCTAGGTTTAGTAGGAAAGCAGAACTTGAGAAGAAAGTACAATGAGTAGAAGACATGAAATTTAGTCTATCATTTCCACAATTGAAGAAGAAATGAGACAATAGTGGAACTGACTTCAAAAAGCTGAAAATTTAAGTCATCTACTTTACTATGTCAGGAAAAATAAATATAAAGCCTCTGCACCTCCCTTTTCAATGTAAAAAGATACTTTGTCCATTCTGAAGGATTCTAAATACCATCTGCTTTCTGAAATAAACCCTATTAAAGCTTAATTTCATTTCTCAATGTTTAAGTTTCAGGTTTTTATCTGCCAATGCTCTATAACACAATGTTAAAAGCCTCTTTAGTAATTTTTTAAAATAAAAATAAAACTTTTTCTCTTCTGCTTCTAGCAATGTATTTGTACATTGTAGGAGCTATGTGAAATGAACTGGATTTTAGTTGCTCACTAACAAGATGTTAGCATCTTGTTTTATTTTTAAAACACAGTTTTTTACCCAAGGGAAGTCTATACTCCAGCAGCTTATTTTCTCTAACCTTTCTCTATTTTAAGGGTCACAGACAGACTGTGCACGTATTTATGTCTGTTAATGAAGTTGACTCCAGTACTTTATGTTTTCAAACTTCTTCACAAAAGCAAAGATCTTGCAAAGAATAGGGATCTGACCCTTTCAGAAAAGAAATAGGTGAAGCACTCTCTTTACAAGTATGCATGGAAGTAGCTATTTTAAGACGGTAAAGCCTACTCCTAAAATAAATGGGGAAGCTGACTTGAAAAATGAGAAAGAGAAATCAGCACAACTGTGAGAAACGTAGAGGTCTGTTCCCAGGAATGAATTACAGACAGATTAAAATCTGAAAGCGTCAAGAAATGTTACTAGCAAACCCAAACATCCACAGCAATATTTCCTGTGTAGGTAATGCAACATTCCTTGATAACTCTGTTACTTTGTGCAACCATAGACAAGCCTTTTCCTTTCCCCAGCTTTGCTCTCTAACAGCACAGCAAAAGCTCATGATAAAGCAATGCTGTTTTCCCTGGAGCACGCTGTATGCCTTGAACTCTCTACTCCTCCAGCTCTCCAACATTTCTAATTTATAAATTACAGAGGTTTAGCCTGAGAAACTCAGCTATACAGAGTTGAGGGAAATTTCCCTTCCTCTTGGCAAAATATGACTTGCGCATACACACGCACGTAGCTCAAGCTGAACTCCTCATACTTCAGGAATTTGGAATTGGCGGGCCTCAGCTGCACTTCAGGCTGTGACAGAGAAGCTCATGCACAAGCCCATGACTGTCTGAGGCTCTAGTTTGGTTTTCACATTAACAGACTTCAAAATCTGGGAGGGTGGGGGGGAAAGCCCAAATGGCAAAAATATTTCAGGAAGGAAGAAACTGAAAGCAAGATTTTAAAAATGCCTTTTTTCCCCTAAGGCACTCCAGATCACAGTTGACCAAGCTGGAATGACTCTGAGGGAAGGTCTCACATTCCTCTTGCAGTTATGAATGGGTAAGTCTCAAGCACTGCCTTAGGCTGTACTTAGATAATGGGTAAATGTTTATTTAAGTCTATGTCAAACACTTTGACTTTTTCTCAGAATGCGAAGCTGAGCTAGAACGTCATGAGTAAGTGAATACTGGAACCTTATGGTATTTCCTTCTCTGCTGAAAAGGCATTTCATTTTAGAAATACAGTTTTGGTTCTGATTAAACTTGGGCACAAATTCAGTCCAGCGCTTTATTTATGAATTTGGATATTTCCACCTCCTGAAGTTAATTCCTGGACCTTTAAAAACATACAATGCCTCCCAAACCAGGACTGCCACCAATGCTGTGACAGTGGGAAAACCTGCCTTTGAGTGGGCTGTTCCCTCCGCCTGGCAGGAACTGCTTTTGAAAGCTGAAGAGACTCTCGAGGAAACCTGACTGAGTGAGCCAGACACCAGGGATGGTAGGGTGATGTCTGAGAGGCAGGACTGTTGTGATGAAATAACCAGCTCTGGAGGCTGGAGAGAAGCCAGTGGGTACACAGGAGCTGCTGCTTGTCCCCGCTGTCTCTGCACACTAATCTGCTAATAATTATGGATCATTATTCCACAGCAGTGTTCCAATTCAGTGAGTGCCTCATCTACTCCTGAGTGTCAATATACCTGTACTGCACCAGGTTTCTCATCCTCCATCCTACACACCCTGCTCAAATGTTTTCCATTTTCAAGAAAAAAATCATCTGAAGCCAAGAAAAGATTTAAAACCCAGAGCTCCTTCCACTTTCACTTTGATTGCCTGAACGACAATTTTTTTCCAGTAATTACGATGTCAGAAATACTTTCTTCCCAAATTTCAGTGCCTACAGGAAAAAAAAAAAAAGGAAAGAAAAACCTTAATATTCTAGAACTCCTTCTTCATAAATTAAGCTAATGTCAACCCTGGAGTGCTCTTACAAAGACAGAAAAAAAACCCTGTCTTTCATAAAGCATTTTTCATCAAAACTACAAACTTACTTAACCATTTCCCAGTTACATAGACAAAAGTTTTTCCCCAGTTTACATTCCACCAATTAGGGATTTATGCAGGAACAGGCATCAGAGTAATGCACATGTCAAATGAAATAGTTTAAAATCCTGTCACAGCTGTGTCTGTAACAAGTTGTATCCACTGCACACCTAACCAGCTTCAGGAAGGGCTTCACCTCTAAGGGGAAAGATGAAAAGATAAAGCATAACACCTCCTTCCCAGAAAGAAAAGACCCACAATCTTTTCTGTAAAGTTATTCAGAAAAATGCTCCAATTCCTGTTAAAACAGTTTATTTGTAAGTTCATGCAAGGTGACAAAGTGCCAGCTTCAGGAACAGAAACTTGCTCTTTGGATGGGCTGAGCATGCAGCAGTGTGACCGGGTTAGCAACAGCCCTCACATCTCATCCCATCCATGTGCTTCAGGCCTCCCCTGTCTCATATTGCAATGCAGAATCCCACCTTATCAACACTGTTCCATTAGCAGTATATTAGTAGTTTTGTCTGTACATTCTTTAGGGTAGAAGTTTCTCCAATTTACCTAAGAAATATCTGCTGCTTGGCTCTGGCAAAGGTAGGGAAAAGGATTCACGGTAAACCATGCTCTGAGGTCATCTGAAAGGTGTCTGTTGAAGTGCAAGTCCATCCATGTGTATCAATAAGATTATAATGAGTGATACCTAGGTTTGCTGATCAAGTGAAAATAATCAGCAAGGACATTCAGCTTTTATAGCTCACTGATTAAAGACCAATAAATTTATGAATTGCCAAATACCAAAAGCAAATCATTACAGAGCTGCTTAAGTGAAAAACTCTCAGGAGAAAAGACACCTCAGCAACAGAAGTTTCACAGACAGATACCCAACCTACAAATCCCAAGAAACTCCAGCACTCATTTTCCTGACTGTTTGGATGCAGATGAAGTAATCTAATGTCCCACTGTGTGGCCCTTTGTTCCACTTCTTCTTTTCTTTAACCCTCGCTCCTTCTGTACCTATCTTAATAGTGAACTGATTCAAACTCCCAATCCAGCGGAGAGCTATTGTCTTTGCTTTGAGTGAGTTTTCCAGATGAGTGCTCAGCTCTGTCATGTAACTGCAACCCAGAAGTGTGCAAAAAAGCCAGCCTGGCATCAGCATGGCAAAAGGCCCAGCTGGAGGGCATTATAAGTTAATGGTGCTGCAAAGCCCACTGTCCTGACTAGGAGTAAGTCAAAATGGTTCTTGAGCACGAGGAGATCTTGAAAAACAAGGGTCAGAGGTGATCTAGAAGAAAGGTGATGTACAGAAGTAGGAACACCAAGTTCGGTGTCTTGCTCTGGAAAACGTGGCCACGCATATGGCTATACAGAAACAGACAAACATAGAATCATTTAGGTTGGAAACGATCTTTAAGATCAAGTCCAATCCTAGCACTGCCACTTTATGTTAGGTTTGTGTGAAGCCTTTTTGTTTGTTTGTTTTGGTAGCAGGGAGAGGCTCTGTAGTTGTGGCTCCTGTAAGAAGTTGTTCAAAACTTCCTCTGGCTCTAAGTCAGACTCACCTCCAGTCAAGGCTAGGTCAATCTGGCACTTCTGCAATTACTATTTAAGAAAGGAAACGTGCAGTGGGATGAGAAGGTGGAAAGAGTAGGATGAGGGAGAAGTGACCATGCAGACAGACCTCAAGATCAGTGACAGAAGAGAAGTGGAGGTGTGCCAGAGTACAGACCCTGCTCCCTGCAACTTGTGGAAGGCAGCAGTGGAGCTGAGATCTGCTGGCAGCTCGCAGAGGGGGTGGCTGTGCCTGGAGGGGCTGTGACTGTAGGGATGCAGAATTGGAGGAAAATGTGCCTGGAGTTGTGCTGCTGTGGAGACCCATGCTGGAGGAGTTTGTGATGAGCTGCAACCCTGGGGAAGGACTCATGACAGACAGGTTCATTAAGGACTGTATTCCGTGGGAGGGATGCAGAGTTGGAGCAGTGTGGGAATGTGAAGAGTGTTCCTCCTCATACAACTGGCCTCGGCCCATCAATCCAGCCTGTTCAAGACCCTCTGTAGAGCCTTCCTGTTCTCAAGAAGATCAACATTCCTGCCCAACTTGATGTTGTCTGCAAACTTACTGAGGGTGCACTCGATATCCTCATCCAGACCCTTGACAAAGATGTTAAACAGATGTTAAACAGAACAGGCCTCAACACTGAGCCCTAGAGAACATCACTGGTGACCGGCCAAGAACTGGGTTTAATTTAGTCACCACACTCTTTGAACTCAGCCATCCAGGCAGTTTTTACCCAGAAAAGAGTTTGGTCCTCCAAGGCATGTGCAGCCAGCTTCTCCAGGAGGATGCTGTGGTGTCAAAAGCTTTACTAAAGTCCAGGTAGACAATACCCACAGTCTTCCCCTCATCCATTAAGCAAGTCACTTTCTTATAAAAGGAGATCAGGTTAGCCAAGCAGGACCTGCCTTTCATAAACCCATGCTGACTGGGCCTGATCATTTGGTTGTCTTGTACATGATCCGTTCCATAATATTTCCAGACACTGAGGTCAGGCTAATAGTCCTGTATTCCCCAGATCCTCCTTCTGGCCTTTCATGATAGAGAGAAAGCAATGAGATAGATCTAGTCCATGAGAGGCAAATAAATGTCTGCCAGTCAACTAAAACACCAAATAAAATCCTACAGTCCTGTTAAAAACCCTCAAAGGGTGACCAGAAGCAGATGACCACAAAAAAAGGTAGGGCCCTTTTCTAGTCATCCTCACCATTAGGCCCCTTTTGTTTATCGTGTAGGACAGAAGCTGATTGTCTCCACTCTGAAAACCCCTCACAGGCTATTTTTGATTCAGTTTTAAGCAGGGCTGATAGTGCTGAGCTCACAGCGTACACACACAGTGATGACTATGAAACACTCCAGCAGAAATTAACACTAGAGAGAGAGGAAGAGAGACAATAAGTGTTTGAAAGAGCTTATTTTATTAACATACAAAGATGAGAGAACAGCAATGTGCCATCTGTGTTGGTTCAGAGTGCACTTGCTGGGTATGACCTCTCAATATTATTAAGTGGATGTGATATTTTTAGTTTACACATTTCTACTTTTTATGATGGTTCAGAAAACACCCTGTAGCCTTATGAAAGTTATTTTGCTGCAGTGAAATTTAATAGCAATCCAGTGAGTTTTTCAAGAGCCATGACAATATTGATACAAACAATAACACCGCCATTTGTTAGTCAGAATAATTTTCCTTAAGCCCTTGGTAAGTCCACAGCAAGTTCATCAATGTATTCAAGGTACAGTTTGGAGGTAAAAATGCCAATATATCAAGATTGCATGCACAAGTATCAGTCAATTTTACAGTGTCACCATCTGTTTTTCTACATAGAGGCATTGTAACTTCCAGAAGCCCACTAAAACACTAAGCTATTAAACTTCCTCATAACTTTGGACCATCTGCTTCTTCATCCTAAAGGTCTCCCTCCCCACCTTCTATATTTTTTTCCCTTACTTAAGATCAGAAAAAACCAAAAAAACAAACCCAAAACAAACTTCCTGGGTGAGGTCCATGAATCTTCAAGAACATCTAGGTTCATGGATTCAGTTGCAACATCCTAAAAAAACTATCTTGGACAACCTGTGATTAAATTCCACATTTTCACAATTACACATAAGGGTAATGTGGCATATGATGCTTCCAGGAATGCATGCAAAGGCTCAAAATGGCATTACAGTGGATTCCCAGGGAATTTATCAAAAAAAGCTTTTTCTCTTATTCGTTCCTTTAGCAGCAATCTATCTCAAAGGATAGCATAAGAATGTGTAGACCCCATGGCGTCTAAAGAGAAACCAGATCTTTGTTTGTATACTTCCTAATATAATTTAGATCCCTCGAGATAAATATCTTACGGATTATCCCTTTTAATGTCTGAGTTCACTGCACTTTCCCACTGAGAAAATATTCTGTCAATCAACTTAGGCCCTGCTTCCTCTTTGTCATATGCCAGTTTCCTTCCACAGTGCCAAATCCAGAACTAACAACTTACAGCAGGCAGAACAGATGGGCACACAACTGCCCTGAGCTATGGAGATGCTGTAAACTATTTTTAACAAATAAAAAAATCACTATGAATGCTTTACAAGGAGATTTTCTGGGCCTGCCTCATGTAAAGGGTGAAGCAGCCACCATGACATCTTCTAACTGTACAATCTATGCCTTCAGGGGCAGCTCCGTTTAGCTTATATCTAAATATAACAGAAGAGCCGGTTATCAGTGCCCCGCTGAGTATCCGGAAGTGCTGCACATAAAAATACTTGCAGGATCCTGGGACTCCCACTGCATACGTCAGCCAAGGAACCTCACCACCAGCAGTGCAGCACCCAGCACCACTGTAGCCCAGCCTTCCTGGTTAAACAGGGACTTGGCCTTCCCCGAGTCCCATGTTAATTCCCATAAACACTTTGGTTGAAGGGGCAGAGATCCTGTGGAGATGTGGGTAGCCAAAGCCTTGCTCAAATACAAGCCAATTTTTTTCCAGCAGATATCAGCCTGGAAGTAGTTGGCCCAAATGTTGTTTCTGTGCACATACTGGTATAATTTTCAAGGTCTGAAGGTTGTATGCATGAGTAGGTATGAAATGCATTGTGATTTCAATGCTTGTTTTTGACACCATCTTAGCCTCCTGAAGTCGCAGCAGTTTCCTCACATATAAACTGTGTAAATGTCAGGTTTATATTCAAAGAACTTGAAAATAAGAATCATTTCCCACCAACACACAAACAAAGCAGTCCGGAAGGGTAAAAAAATAAGAAATAAAAAACAGAGGAAATCTATTACTGAGCACAAAAAGCAAGCAAGGAATGGTAGAAACAAGACGATAGCAAGGAAAGATCTCACTGCTCTTTGGGAAGTAAGATTTTCTGCGTAACATATAAAGATATTGATGTAAAATACTGTCCGTGTAAATCAGACTAGAGAAAACAGTGCCTCTTTGTCTGGTTAGTCAGTGTATTAAGGATTAGATGCAACTTGGTAAAATTTGAAAGTGTCCCCAAATGCATTCTGTTAAACTCATCTTGAGTATTGCACAGAGGTAATTAAAACTAGTGAGAGTTCTTATATATGCTTATTGGCTTCCAGCTTCCCAATACTCTTTTGCTTTATATTGCTAGGCCATTTCTTTTTCTTGTGTCAGAGATATATCAACTCTTCTAAAAAAGGCTAAAAAAGGCAATACAATCCCCTAGACAGGTCGTTTAACGTGTGTTTTGCTTAATTGGTTGGAAAACCCTAGTAATTTCTCCACTTAGACAATATAACTTCTGAGATGTGTCTACTATTTATTATAAAGCAAGGCAGAAGGGATTGCAGAACATGTTCACTTTGGGGGCAGCGCTGGATGCAGAAAATCCCTCAGCTGACCCGCAACCACTGCTCCCAACTCACACCACTGTTTGATGCACCTCCAGGTTGTGCAGCACCGCCAAGCTGCATCAGTCACCCAAGTGATTCAACTTGACAACAGCCATCCCAAAACACACTATAAAAATGACAACTGCAGAGGATGCAGCCATCTCTGTGTACCAGCTCCCTCCTGAGGACAGCCCCTGAGCCTGGGCAAGGGACCAAGATCTGGAGGCTGGTGCCAACCAGACAGACCCTGTGCACCTGGACAGTTTCACACCTGCTGAAAGCCCATCCACGTCTGTGCTGCTGCCAAAGGAGATGGTCCCTATCTTTGTGAAGGCCTCCCTTTTCTTTTTCAAGCCCAGTTTCGTTTGTACACATGAGAACAATCATCCTGTTCAAGGATTTAATTGGAACAAAATCAAAATCCTTTTTCTCCTTTTGGTTTTATTTTGTTGCACTGGTTTTCAATCTGATTATCATGACAGGAAGGTCTGTTATGAGTGCCAGTACCTCACAGGGATGTGATAACCCAGTTATCAGGTGCTTACTCTTACTCTAAGAAAAAGTAGCATGAGCAAATAAATGCAAGGCATTATTCACGATTGCAAACACGAAGCTATTTCCTCTAGCCACATTAGAACAGGAAAAGCATTTCCATCTGCAAATGTGCTAGCTGACTTTTTTAAACTAATGTGATCTTAAGCCTGACTTAAAAAGTGTGGACAAGCCACAGGCTTCCCTAGTGGCCTAGCCACCAACAACCGACATGTTCTTAAATCCAGCTTGCCCTCACTTATATCCTACATTCCTAGACTTTTCCTGATTTGCACATGCAAATTTGATTGATGGACTGAGCATACAAATTCAGTGTTCATGTTAGGAAGAAGTAAGCTGGATTCTCTGTTGTGCAGGTCTCCTCAGACCTAGTTTCACCAGTGAGCCCAGGCTGCTGAACATGGCTTCTGCAGACAGCATCATGCTGTTGGGGAAACATACCCTGCAAAGCCTCAGCAGACATTATACATGGATTATTTACGTCAAATGCCATCTTCCAAATGGTGTAGAAGTGTAATATGGATCTGAGTCTACATGCCGAAGGAAAAGTCTCTAGTGAGAGGATTTGGTGGATCCTACACCACATGCCTCACAGAGAGGAGAGGCATAAATACATAAGGATCATGCTAGAAACTTTCAAACCTCTGGAACTAGACATGTGGAAAGTTGTAGGAAATGTGTGTACTTCTGTCTTGTTCTTCAGTCTTTTGATGTGTCCTGTTTTTCTGTCTTGTCCCCCCAACAGAGCGTCACTTTTGGATGGAACACAGCAGGAGCCAAATTACTGGGAGCTGTGTTTATATTCCCTGCATTGAGTGTGGCCTCCTAAATTCCTTCAGGAGCTCAAGTTGTCACAGACATTTGTCAGAGTCCTCACCTAGAGGTAGATCTTACCACAAATCCTCTTGCAAACTTCTCTCTTTTTTACCAAGAGAATCAAAGACTTCATTGGAAAATGTCAGCTGTTGAGCAGAGGCAAGATTTTATCCCATTTTTGATGTACACGACTTTCTAAGCAAAGTAAAAACTGCTGTTTTTCCTTTACCACATTACTCTTTAGAAGCTATTTCATCAGCTGCTGGAGTTCCTCCAACTCTCTTGGGCACCCTAATGAACCTGCTGACATTTGGGCACACTTTGCCTTTGGGTTTGAGAGCCAAGGTTTGAGCACTGGGGCCTAAGTTGCGGACCATTTTGCTGTCCTGGCCTCTCTGTGTGCCACTCCAAGCCTTCTTATGAGGCTGATACTTGAGAATTGATACTCTGGGGTCAGTTAGTGAGGTGTTCACAATATTAAGGACGCAGGAGTCACCTGCCCACAGGGTTGGGACCTCAAGTTGCTGCAGTTTTTATACTACTGCAGCAGGTAGCATCTCTCTCTAATAGTGTGAAAAAAAGGCAAGAAAGACTAAAAATCAGGGTCCTGCACTCCTATGACAAAAGGCTCTGCATGGAGAACTTACATTGGACAGTATATCCACATGCAGGAGATCTCAGCCTTGTTTCTCCAGCGTCAGCAGGAAATCCACACCTAATTTCAGCAGAAGCAAGACCGAGATTTGTTGCCTCGGGCAGGCAGCAGTCACAAAGGTCTGACACCAAAGAGTAAGGAGACATGCCTTTTAATCTCCAGAATTTAAATGGGTTTGTCTTCTTTGCAACAGACAGATGTTGCCTGACAAATCTAGTAATGAAACTTTCATAAACTCTAACATGTTTTTCTGTAAAGCACAGCTTTGAAAGGATGCAGAGAAAGGCTAAATGAGCTCCAGTCCCCATTCATGCTGCATGAAAACATTCTCTGACTGTGAATAAAACATGGCTTTATCACTCTCCTTCTCCATTAAAATGAAAACCTATGACCTGCTATCCCAGCTGATGATAGCTTTACTTTTCTAGGGGAAAAAGAAAAAGCAAGACACGAAAATGAAGCCTTGAAGACTACCAGCCGCATGTGGTTTAATTTCAGTTATGAGGAGATCACTTGTTTGCCTGTCTTGCAGAGATACAATAGGGATCCCAAAGGCTGTTTAATACAGCTATTAACAGTTTATTTAGCCACCCTCACATAAGACTCAATTTACACCGAACAGCAAGGTGTGAGACAGGAAAGACTGTTGTTTGCATCTACATTTGAGAGGTCTCATCAGTCCATAGGAGGACCGAGAAGCGTGACAGGTCCAGAAGGTTTTGCTCCATGAATCTGCTTTCCATTCCCTGCCATCCCTCCCCACAACCCAGAATCTACCCAGCATCAGCAGCAAGGAGTTACTTCTGTGCCCTGCTTTTATCACACTCCAATTATGGGATGAGTGAAATCTGACTGCATTTTGATGCCACCTGTTGTAAAGCCCAAGAACAATATGCATTGAGACCCGCAGCTGTTTCCTATATTGTGCTCATTTTTAATATTGTGAAGTCAGAATTCCCAGAGTATTAAACCAGCTTGAATTTAAAAGGAAAAAAAAAAAAAAAACAAAGCCACGGTTGCAATGAATTTAACAGAAACCACAGAGGCACATGCTTTGCACTGAGGTTTACTCCTCACTACACAAAAAACGATCCAGTGGGCACATACAAAGAGACTCATTCAAACAGTCCCCCAAAGCAAGCAGGATTACACTTACGAAGAACATGTTGGATTTGGCACAGGCACCTTTCTTGTGCAATCATTTGAGCAAAGAGAAAAGGCACTCCAATTACTTTAATGCTGTCTTGGACTTTCTGCAAATTCGACTTCTTTAATTGCATTAGGTATTAAATCTGCCCTCCAGCCATAACCTAAAATTTCCACATAATTAAGAACTTCGCCTATGTTGTGAACAAGTAATCTTTCCACTTTCTGTATGTGAGCACACATACACAAAGAAAGTGTATTACATTAACAGTGCCTCTTCTCCCTCCACCTTAAAACATTCATTGCTATTTATAAATTTTGGATGTATGTAAGTTCTCACAGTCATTTTCTGAAAATACCTCACAAAAATGTGGAAATCTATCAGCAAAAACAAACAAGAGAAGGATCCCCAGTGAAAAACTGACAGCAGCAGGGGCGTCCTGTGTCACACTCTCTGTCGCTTAGAGCCTCTTTCATATTCGCTGTGACATTGAACACAGCACTATCCCTCTAAACTGGAGCCCAAAGATCATTTCAAAGGTTAGGTCATCCCATTTAGCTCTCACACAAAAGCTCCAACATAAAACCTGACCCTGATTATTTATAGCATAAATCAAGACACTGTCCAGAAAGACCAAAGCATCCCAAAAGCCTGCCTCAACCAGCCCTATCAATAGCTTGTTGTTTTGCCTTATGCCAGGCCTATCTTCGCTGCAATAATCATGCAAATTGACAGCAAGTCATGCATATATATTTGTAATTTATGTGCTCAGGGTTAACCCAGCACCTTTGATGAAATTGTGGAAGAATTCTAGCAAAGCAGAACGAAATCTAAGGACATCCATGGTGAAACACTACAGAAAACGTTGTGAAGAAATACTCTCTGAAACAGATTTTAAAACCACTCGGTTATGATTAAATGGATTAAGTTTTATGTCATGTGTCTCATGATTTGAAATATTTATATCATCCATTTTTTTGTAATTTAAGTCTTTTTTACAAGGAGTTGAGATATCTTAGTCTACATTTTAACAGAAACACTATGTTTATATGAAGACGGGTACACTTTTGTCATTTTTATTAGTGTCTGTCACAGACTGTATTCAAGTTTGAGAATATCTAAGAGAGAAGAATCCAATGTTGTTAAAGGGCTGTCTGGACAACATGATACAATACTTAAACTGAGCATAGTTTTTAACTGTAAGATATTTGTTAGAATAAAATGACGACTCAACATCACATGAATATTTCATGAGTTTGTATCGAATTTGCTGAATTGTTAGCTTCAGACAAAAGAAATCAGGGAAAAATGGAAAGTCATCATTTTGACATTTTGAAAATGAAAGGTTTTTATTTTCTCATTTCAAGTTACTTCCGTATACAAATTTCCCTTATTTCTTAGAGTATGTGAGTTGGTTTGCAACCAAAATAAAATCTTTCATTTCACGTCAAACAAAATGTTTCCCTCAATCCAAAGCATTTTGGAGGCTGTGAGGTACAGTGGTTATTAGTGTTCAATTCACTGAAGATTTCACCTAATTCGCTCTCGGCCTGACATGAAACCATCCTTTTTCTTCTTTTTTTTTTTTTTTTTTTCCACTGGGAAACGGAAATATCTATTGTTCTCCATTCTCTGCTCAGTGGATATTTTCATATTCAGCATCTGATATTCTATGAAATTGCTTTAATACAAGGAAGGTCTACCCAGTACTTTAAGTACTTTTTATTGATAAGTAAAAAGAATCAGTGTAATAGCAATTAAAATAGCCAGAAGCTGTTTAATTATGTTTTGTTTCAATTTATAACAGCTTCCATAGAAACCCCTACTCTAAGGTGTAGGAACTCAGCCTTTAGGTGTGAACGGAATTCGACGAGCCCTTAAAACTACCCAACTTCACAGTTGTAGCAGCAGTGGCATCATCGCACAAGGTGACTTTTCAGCCTCATTCAGACTCTAAAGACCAGATGCATCTCATCCACCCTTGAAAAGGAGGCAATCTGGCTTTTTATGGCAATGGCTGTCTCTCTAGGCAATGGAGAGAAACAGGCAGTTCAACAATGCAATTAATCTTTTCCTGGCAGAAGTGTCTTTAACAAGGAGGATAACAGACCTCTGGAAGTTATAACACTAGTGAGTAACTATAGAGAACATTCGGTCATTGTATCTTAGGTTAGTTGTCCAGTTTTAAAATGAGTCTGATCCTGGTGGCTAGCACAGACCTAAACCTCTCATAGCCCTTAACTAGGAAACATTAGACACACCTGTGGTTTACTCTGCCAGCAATATGCATTGTCCCCAAGTTCTCACAGAGAGGCAGCTCCCATTTCATGGTCAAGCGAACACCACCACAGAAATTTTGAGCTCCTGTCCCTGGCTCCATCATGAACATCAGAAGCACTCAGACAAGGACAACTGCATTTATTTCTGTGTATCTCAGTCCAAATGCCCTGGACCCAGTAGTAGTTCCCTCTTGAAGCTCAGCACAAGCAGCAGTTATCAATCTGTCTGTGCTTCACCTCCAGTTTCCACCAGAGAAACAGGTGTTTACACTGCCATTGCTCTTTTTACTTAGTCATCTTTCACAGAGCATTTAAAAGTCATGCCATGAACTCTGCCAGTTCTTAAATGACACTTTGCCTGGCCTGAATCCTCCACATTCCAAACATGTGTATGCTGACCAGCTGTCTTTACTCCCCTCCCAAAATCTGGGCAGGAAATATCCAGAAACTTCCTCACCACCACCACCTTCAGAGTGAAGCAGAGCAGAAGCAACGAGATGAAACTTGTGCTTGCCCATAGACACACATTCTCCCAAGGATGCTGGCCACTACTGCTGTCTGCATGGGAAATCCTGCCTACCTGCTGCCCTGCTTCCATGCACTAAAACATAGTGAAATGTCTTGCACCCACCTGGCAGCTTTTACAGGTATCCCTGTGCCCATGCCATGGCAAAGTACCTCAGTGCCTGCCAATGGTTAGCATCTCTTCCAACCTTTTGTCAAGCTGAGGAGAAAAGCACCATCAGACCATCCATAACCAGGCAAGGAGGTGCCATATTCCCAGATATTGGCATTTTCTCCATTGTCACTCCAAGGACAGTTTTGTAAATACAGAATTATTATTGCTGTTGGGTTGTGTTTTTTTTCCCACTGTTGGTTTCTTTTTAGAGGTTCCTATGATTTAAACCTCAGGGCAAGGCAGAATAGTATCACCCAGCTCAACTGCGGTACACATTGAGTCAAAAAAATGCATGTATTACCTAGTACTTTCTGACTGATAGTGCATCTGGGCATATTTCCATTACTAAATTCCATTACTAAAGAGAGTTGTTCAGCCTGGAGAATGCTCTTGGAAGACTTTACAGCAGCATCCCAGTACCTAAAAGGGCCTAAACAAAAGATGAAGAGGGACTTTTTACAATGCCACGGAGTCACAGGACAAGCGGGAATGGCTTCAAACCAAAAGAGAGGAGACTTAGAATTGATGTAAGGAAGAAGCTCTTCACTGTGAGAGCAGTGAGACACTGGAACAGATTGCCGAGAGAGGATGTGGCTGCTCCATCCCTGGCAGTGTTCAAGGCCAGCTTGGAGACCTGCTCTCATGGAAAGTGTCCCTTCCCTCTCGTGGAAGGTGTCCCATGTGGCATGGGGGTGGAACTAGATGATCTTAAAACCCAAACCATTCTGTGATCCCATGAATTTGTGGAAAAACTCGAAAGACCATTTCTACAAATAAAATGCATGTTACTGGTTTTCCCTTATTTTCAGTACTATTATTGTGGATGATTTCTAATTGTAATTTCTTTTTCTGTGCTGTGACACAGGGGAAAACCTAAGTGCTATCTTCACACAGAGCAGTGGAACAGGCTGCCCTGAGGGGTTGTGGAGTCTCCTTCCTTGGAGTTCTTCAAGATCCGCCTGGACATGTTCCTATGCGATCTGATCTAGGTGAATTTGCTTCTGCAGGGAGGTTGGACTAGATGATCTCTAAAGGTCTCTTCCAACTCTATGATTCTATGATTCTACTAGTAATCATTTATCCTGTGTCGTGTAAACACAGCATATTTTAAAAGTTTTTTATGATGTTTGAATTTCCTTTTAGTAAAGTACAGTAAAATGCAGGTTTTTGTTTTATTAAACAGATGCATAATCTGCTGAGAAGTTTCAAATCACTCTAGATTCTGCACTTTACACGCATTATGGGTAGTGTATCAAGGAAGATGAGGTGCAGAAATCAGAATGATCTCTTTCAGGACTAATTGACAGGTAGCAGAATTCCAATGATTATTACAGAAGCTATTCTCCTTACTCAAGTATCTAAGTAAGAATCCAATCTAAAATGTTAGTTCCTAATTTAGTCTGAATCCCTCTCCTGTCTCTGGCGATGATATGGGTGATTTACCAGTTTTAAAATACACTTGCCAGATAATTAATGCACTGGCAGAGCTTTAGTGCCTTTCTCAAGCTCAGTTAATTTTCCACATGTTCGTATTCCAGCCATAAAATTCACCTTATAGTGGAGTTCACAATATAATAAGAAGGAAAGAAAGAACACCCCAAAAGATTTATAATTTCTGTCTAACTGTAATTGCATGGGCATGAAATTAGCAAGAGTACAAGCAGAGCCGTTCTGACTTGTTGATCGTCAGGTAATGCTTGCCGTATTTCAGATCCCAGATATTATCTCTATGTCCATTTTCCCTGCAGGTGCTGTACATTTGCACTGGTGAATGGTGCAAAGGAATGGCACGTGCCTGTCCATGTCTCATAAGAGTCACTCGCAGCTGCTACACTGACATTTCATGACTGCCCTCATTACTATCACTGCATGAAGTGCAAATGAGAGAGCTCCATGTGAAACTCTATCAGTTTCAGAGACCTTGAGATTCATCAAGACAATATCTACTTGGAAGGGAAATAAAATGCTTGGAAATTACGTAAGGAGAAATCACACATGGAGGGGAACTACTGAAATAACAGGCCAATATCTGAGATACTCTTCACAGACCATCCATTTGTACAATTTAAAAGTGACTCATTCACTGGTAAGATACACTTGATTGTGGAGACACAAAAGGTGGCAATTATTTTGGTAATTACTTTAGCAATATACATGTAAATGGCATCACAATTGAACCTTGCTCATAAGATCCTTCTGCATATGGGCAGAACATGGATTTGTATGAGAAATGCCAACAAAATTAAGAATGCAAAATAACACAAAAGGAAGCCCAGATAAGAGAAAAATCCCCAATAATTCAAAATAGATGTATTTATAATGTGGGGTTTTAGGTTAATGAGAGCCACCTGAACTAACCACTTTATGTTAAATACCTACTTTAAATGTAATAAACACTAATTATGGATAAAGACTCCTGCAAATTAATTTCTAGAACTTGTCACTGAACGGCAGAGCTTCAGAATATGAAGTAATCGTGCCATAATGCCTCTGAATCAGAAGATGATGTCAAAAAACCAAATTGTAAGACCTTAAAACAAACCTTAACATGATGGTGTCTTGACTCAAGAGTTCAAGGGTAAACCTGAGTTCAAAGGGATGAGTTTAGCAGCAGTGCAAGACCCGAGAGCCAGCCATGCAATATACAATGTCATTCTGAAATAAGGCCCTGCAGGGAACAGACAAGTTCAGAAGAGAAAGCCATAAGGTCTTGGTGGCTGCAAAACCGTATCAGAGAGAAGGAAGAGCTGGGATGCCAGTGCTGGCCCTCCATGATTTGCTGCAGGCTACGAAGAGACCCAGCTAATGACTGATTTTCTTCTCACAAAATAATTCTTCTAACAGGGAAGTCCCAGGAGGTACATAAACTACAAGTAATCCTAGCTGTTAAATTACCTCAGCCGTTAACAGGTTTTTATCTTTGTCCTGACATTATTTAACAGAAAACATAACAACTGCTGCTGAGATTTTTGTGCCACCTTCACGGCTAGGAAAGATAATTTCCTTCTGTGCTATGCTATCAATAGCTCTGTGGTGAACTACAGATGATTAGCAGAGACATCTACCAACGAAAAGACACCAGGAGTTTTCATCTCTGTTACTACTGTTTCAGGTCCCTAAGTATTTTCAACACAAGAGCATAGGTTCTGAGTAGGTTTCTGGAAGGATTATGAACTATATTATATTCACTATTAAAACGTCTGTTCCTACATAAACCAAATGAGAGCAAAGGAAGACAAAAGCTAAGTGGCCTCTGAAAATGCCATCTCAAAGCTTTATGCCATCTTACTCTTCACGTAACCTCTCAGTCCTTAACTACACTAATGTGCCCATGCATACCTCCTCCATGCCCAGAGTAAAGTCCATTTCCAGCTCCACTTGCATGATTCAACAAAGGTAAGACTGCCACTGGCTTCTCAAGTCTGGTCCTCGCTCACAGCATGTCCACTTCCCATTGCTTTTGCAACGCAGAAGGACTTTTGAGAAGATACAATAGGCATAAGAATTGAAGGGTGAGTCTGTAAGTCGACCTGTTCTTGAATGTCTTGCAGTCTAGTAACCATGACCTCCTAGATCCTCTAAAACATCATAATATCCTAGAACCCTCCCCACATAGGAAGATGAGGCCTCAGCTCAGTGCCTTCATTTACATAGTTTCTTTGTATTAGGAGGCATTCTTAATGCCTCCTAATGAAAGAGACAGTTTAGCAAGTCAAAAAAATTGCTCTGTTAGTCTGCCCTATCCTAGTAGAGGTGTAATGTCCTCTTTTGTCACCACTGAGCTGGAAAATACTTTACTATCATCACTTGATTCATACAGGTAACCTTGCTTTTATTTTTTTCCAGAAAAAATACAGAACAATTGTTTATTGATGATTTTTCTTTTCTGCATCATTAACAATTTTGCTATCTCCATCACGTAATGCCTTATACTGTTGCTAGGATATCTTTTCTTTCTAACATACTTAAATAATCTTTACTGTCCCCAGCTCTGCTTACCATTGATTTCTCCCTGATGTCTTTAGCTTCCCTCATCAATTTTGTACACTTCGTAACTTTTAACTTATATTGATTCCTATCTCCTGCTCTTTTTTTTTTTTTTCAGTTTGCTCTAATATTGCTTCTTCGTTTCTAATTACTGTCTTCCTCATAATCCTGAAACAGGAGGGGCTTTTAGCCAATAAGTGTCCTACTCCATAAGAGAATCTATATCTGCTTATATAATAAAATCCCTTTTAAAAACTCTTGTTTTCACTTTTATAGCAAAAGACTTTCTTACAGTTAATTTTACTACTAGTTTTCCTTAGTTTTGTATATTGGCCCCTCTGGGGAACAAAGTATGTGCATTACTTTTCTTCTACACTACACATCTGTATGCTCACATTGACTGTACTCTAGCTGTGATCACAGGTTCCTCAGCAGCCACTATGGTACAGCATCTTTATCCATTATAAGCAAATTTTAAAGGGCAGTTGCTTCTTGAGGCAAGATGCTCTCGTCCATCTTTTACTCAAACTTAATAACATTTTAGCATTGTCTTCATGAGGCAGCATGTTTCCCACTGTGATGCCCTCCATCACTGTCTTTCTCCCTTCCACCCATTACAGGTACAAATAAAAGCAGTACCTAAATTTGCTCTGTGGTTTTATGGTGAGCCATCTGAGGATCACCACCACCGCCACACTCCTTACCAAGACTCTGCTGATTAATATTTATCCACATGCTTTTAAGATCCCAACGTTTTGAGCTATCCATTTTCATAAAACATGCGGCGCTGGCTTCATGCAGGCTGTGTAGATTCTACCCACTCCCTTCCCGCTCTTCTTGCTCTCTCTGTCTTTCATAAGCCAGATAAAAATCCATTATCTTAATATTGCAGTTTTGGGAACCAACCTATTAGTTTTCAAAAATGACATTTATACCATAATTTCATCTTTTCTTCAGGGATAATGTTGCATTTCTATGGCATGTCTGAACCATTAACACCGTTTCCAAGCACTAAGATTATGACTTTATCTGACGTTCTGTATCACATTCACTCAATTAGCTTGCAAAAAAATCCCAGTTTGAACTCTTTACTGCTCTCTCTTTTGTTTTTAAGTTTCCGTCTCTCTCAACACACTATCTAGTCACCAAGAGGGAAAAACAGATCTTTTTTCTCCTACCTTGAATGCACAGGACACTGATCTTGGTAGGAAGTGACACATAATTTCCCATAGAACCTAAACTTCCAGTTTCCCCTCAGAAACAGCCAGCTATACAAACCCTGGGTCTCCTGGACTGCCTGTATTTTTTTCACTCACTTGCTTGAAATGATATCTAAGAAAATCGTGCTGGCTTTTCTCCATGTCCTTGCCTGAAGTCTTCTGTAATCTGCATAATTCTACACTTGCCCAGATAATTTCCTCTATTGTTGATAACCACTGGTGGAAACTTGCCAGCCTTACAGTTTCATTTCATGTTTTTATGCTAGGGAGACAGCTGACAGATTTCTCACTGAATTCTCCATTCATTCGCCTAAACATAGCATTGCCAGTGATAGTTGAAGTTTAGAATGACTGAAGAGGCTCAGAGCAGCAGACTGTTTCCTTGTTTCACAAGCTGTAACCCTTTGAGTATTGCTCCAGTGGCTGTCTCTTCTGCTCTGCAAGAGAAAGTTTGTCCCATAATTTTTTCAGTGGGTATCTGAGAAAGGGTTGATATTTTAAGCTAGGCTGCATGCCTTCTGGTTTGCTCCTGTTTTCTGGTCACTTTCCTTTAATTTCTAATTTTTCATTTTTTTTTTCCTTTTCACACATTCCTCCCCTTATGATCTCAACAATGCCTGTTTGCCCAGCTCTGTTTCTCTCAAATGCTGCATGTCGGTGAGATCCAGGCTTCTAAGACAATGTGTGTTCTCCTTTGCTAAGGTGATTAGCTTGTGTTGATGTACTGGAAATTTCATGTCTTATCAAGAAAAGTCAGTTGCTCCAAACTCTGGGTCTGAAGTTTAGGTCCCTTGCTGCACAAACATATAGATATTTTCAAGAGACTCACAAGAATCTCACCTTGCCAGTCATTGGGACAACAGCGAGCTCTGTCCCATAGAGAAAACTGAACAAAGAATAAGCAAAAAGCACAAACAGAGATGCTATGTCAAAACACCAGACAGGTCTTTCTGCCTCTCTGTGCAGAAAGTGGCCTGCAATTCCTGCCTTGCCCATGTGAGCTCTGTTTAGCACAACCACTGCCACATCCCTGTCTGTATTTTAGGTAGTGTTTAACTATTCTCATTTTATAAACTGTATCACCCTAGGAGACGACAACTAGTTCATTTAGAATTGCCAGGGAATAATAAATGACACTTCAATTAGGTTATTATCTGAAGTTTTATACAAATTAGCATAGATACGTCATTGTAATACTTGTCTGGATTTTTATAACGTCAGCAGGCAAAAGGGAAAAAGCCACAAAAGGTCGAAGTACGGTTATGCATACGGCCTTAGAGTCATCACTCTTGACTTCAGAAACACTTGAGGCCCCCAAAATAGAAGCACAGACACCCTTGCCTCAACGTTCAGGCAAAGAAAAGTGATAGATGGACTGAGTTTCTCTCGAAAAGAGCCTGAAATCAAACAGTCTTCTGTAATGTGTTTATTCGTCTCCCCTCACCATATGGAAGAGGCCTCTGTGACACAAGTTAGGTGGGCCGGTCTCTCACAAAGGTCAGCAGCTAGCAAATAGCAGAGAAAATACTCAGTTAATGTTTGCTTCCTTTGAATTACAGTATTTTCCAAAAATAGGCTGGCCAGTTTACTCCCAAAGAAGTATTTTAGTTGTACATTTTTCTTGTGATCCTGTTCAGACACAACCAGTGATTTGGTGCGTTAATAACACCTTGGTACCAAAGTCAACTAAGAATATAAAATGCTGAGGCTGTGTGGTGTTCCAGACTTAATGTGCTTTTTCTTGAGGAGCTCTGCCATGAGGCCAGTTGTTAAGTGTTGTTATGACACACTCCTGGGCTTTCACTTTGACTTTTTTTCACATCTTGTTGAGTTTTCCAATGTCTGAAAAGGTCATTTCAATGTGCTGAGGTCATGTGTTAAAAAGCTGAAAGCAGGGGCCCTTGCTAATGGTGCTCTGAAAGCAATTGTTTGGCAGAAGTTCATTGCATAAATCGCTCTATACTTTTTTAGGATCGTAAAAGGAAAAATAACACTTTGTTCTCTAAGAAAGGGATGTAAAGATGATGTCCAAGAGACGTTGTTCAGCCACTGAGAGCTGGAATGGGGACTAGAATAAGTGGGTGGGGAGAGAAAAGGCCACTAGCAGCAGTGAGAAGAGCACTGGCAGGAGAGAGGAGGGAAGAAGGGAGTCAAGGAAGTTGTAAATAACAACCACAAGAAATAAGAACATTCTTAAGTACAAGATACAGAGGCAAGCAAGTTCGTCATCTACAAAGCTAACATCAGACCTTAGCTACACAGTAAAACTATAACATTTAATGCTAATGTAGATTTTGTTAACTTCCATTTGAAATTTGTGCTAATTCCTATTTGTAAAGGCATGTGTCTTTTTAATGTTTATTTCAGTTTAGGTTGAACTTCTCAGCAGTTTTAACTAAGCAAAGTAAAATTAATTAAAACTAATGGAGGAGACCTTCCTCAGACTGCTGTACCACTTAAGGCACTCTTCCTTAAAGACATACAAAAAGTAATTGGATGGGTTTTTTTTTTTACACCTTTCTGATCTGTCAGGAAAGGATTTTCTTCAAATGTCCAGGTGTTGGTAACAACTTGGTTGCACTGGCAGATTGTAGTAAGGAACAGCTTTGTTCAGTACAAAACAGAATCATATGGATACATGAAGTTCCCACTTCAAGCTCCTTTTTTTAACCTAAACTGAAACCAACAGCACCTGGAGAAACAATCCACAGAAATTTCCTCCCTGTACGCACAAAGCCAACGTGCCATGAGCTGTCCCAGAATCAATACTCCTCGAGACCCAGTGGATGTGTAACGAGGTGATTTGCAGCCTCTGGTTCAGTCCATCGCACTCATGTGACAGTGTTTGCTTCTGCTACCAGGACTGGACTACTCAAAGAAGCAGCTTCACAGGTGGGATATAAAAGATTGGGATCTGAACCAGGCATTACTATTTGATCATAATAGTATTAAGAGTACTGAACTATAGAGTAGCACTTCTTTAATACTCAAATATCCAAGAATCATGTAAAATAAAACTTTTCATGTGCCTAGTGACACACTATACAAAGAGTGGCCAGAAAGGCTTAGGGAAAAAAGCAAAGAAGAGTTAAATGAAAAGATAATCTGTGCTTCAAAAGATCACATATGGTTGGAACACAAAAGGAAACCATGAAGAAAACTGCACCAAAATTTACAGGAAGAGAACAAACAGTTCAATTTGTTTGTTTTTACAGTCATCATAGGCGAAATAGAAATGCTAGCAGCAGTAAGAGAGAGCAAACACCACTTTGGGGAAGCAGTGTAATTTCACTTGTGTCCTGTTTTATTTCCAGTCTTCCAGTTTATCTTCCTGTTTATCTTCTTACATTGCTGCCTCAGGCTTGTAGAATGGCTAAAAAAGTGAGACCCAGGTAGACTGGGGTTTTTAATACGGGTGAGCCTGGCTTTGTAAAGACATGCTTACCATTGTCCACTCAAGAAGTGTCACTGACAGCAGAACCAGTTGTGAAGGCAATGGGAAGCACCAAGAAATATGCCAGGATCAGTAACCTGACAAGCAAAATTTCTGCCAGTTCACGACCTCTGACACTTGATGTGTATCATATTCTCCCTTTAATTAGAGTCTGAGCAGAGTACGAGTGCCCTTAAATTAGGGTATAAATTATTTTCATATACATAGCTATACATACTGTGCATCAATTGTAAAGTATTTTAATGCCCTGTGCAGTTGAAGATGACATCAGACCTTCTGAAATGTATACTGAACATCCGGATAGCAATTCAAAGCATATGTTCTGCCTGGTCTGCTGAGGACATAATGGTACAAAACTAGGATGCCTTTAACAAATAAAACACTAGGCACTGATACCATATGCATTACACATACTTTCCACTTCACAGGCAAAGTAGATACAGCTTTCACTGCCTGAAGTCATGCTACATCGGACCGTGACTGTATCACATCTGAGAACATAAGCACATTGAGACAGTGCGGTTTTTGAATGGTAAACGCTGATATGCTGCCAAAGGTGCTGCCCAAAGCGTTACTGGTGATCCCAGACCTGGCACCCCTGCCTCTGAGTCAGCAGCAAATCTGCACCACAGTCTGTTCCTGGGGTCACCACACAGCCCTGCCCAGAGAACTGAACCACATGTCGACTATCAACTCTGCGCAAAAGAGATGTCACTCAACTTCTGGTTGCCTGGCCAGATTTAAGTTTAAACAGTCATACCCTGCCTACCTCTATTTTTCTACCAGTTTCTACAGCGTATTATAACCTCATTATTTTTCTGCCCTAAACTATCATTTCATGTCCCTCTGCACTGCTAAAATGACTATCATAATCCACGCCAAAAGTGCATTCCAGCAATACTTAAAATCACATTAAAGCTTTACCCTAAGCTTGCATTCATCAGACTGAATTTAAAGTACCTCAGCACAACTTCCACAAGAAGACCTCTGGAGCCTGTTGGGAGCAGGAGTGAGATCTACCTGTCTTGCACTTGGTAGTGAATGTCCCTTTGCTCACCTGAAATGCTAAGGAAAGACAAGCTGGAACTACATGAGAAATTGGCCCAAATTCTGTCAACCATAAGAGAATAATGCTTCATCAATAGTTTCATTGGTTTCACCATATTTATTCCAAATTGACTTTAGGACAAATTTAATGCAGTTTTGAAGCAACTTATTTTGGTGCAATATCACCAGGGAAAGTAGTGGCTTTGTGATGATATTTGGGTTTTATTTAATGGATTCTGCTGAACTAAAATAATCATCTCCTCTGGTAAAATATGAATGTTAATAAATAACCCTATGATGATACAGATAATCAGTAGCTTCACCTGATGTACAGGTCTCTCAACTTCCTTCATTCCTGGTATAAAGTCCTCTGTGCTTACATGTGTCCCTGTGTCCAAGGCATGGGACTGTGCAATGGATATTTGCTTGATAGCATGAGCTGAAGGGAGCTCCAGTGCCCCAACACCAGGACTCCAAAGACAACTCACACTCTGCCAGTGGGTCTCTCTCTTCCGGAGACCTTTCTGCGAAGTGGATTTTACCAGCACATCACAGCTCAGACTGGTCAGCAATAGCTGCACATCAGGACAGCGAATGGGAGCTGCAGATATGTGAGACATAGGTCTATTTTCTGCAATGTCTGATTCTCACAGTCCATTCACAAATAGTGCATATGATGTGTGCTGGATTTAGAACTAGTTCACTGAGCTCTTTACAGTCCTGTACACTTTTATTCCAAACTGAAAAAGCGCAGGAACAACTTTTGCAGAAAATTGTTGATTCGATTTGCTTTTTTTTTTTTTATTGTTGTTATTTTTGTGTAAGAATGCTTGAAGTTTACTCCCAATTGTATGCTGATGAATATGACAATCACTCATGTGCCCTTCCCAGCTCCAGCACCATATGTTTAAGAAGACAGAATGGGAGTGAGTCTGCTCTCACTTGCATCTGTGTAAATCAGGCTTAACGTTATTAATTGAATGTAATTGCACTGATCAAAACAAAAATTGGAACACTTCAAATTATTTTGATAGAATGCAGTTCATGTGATTAGGTTTAACCTCATGAAAACTCCAACTTTTAATGAAAAAAAAGTATGTCGACATCCAGTTTTCAGTTAAAAATTTTTCTTTCTCATCACACCTTTCCAGCAGAGCAAATATTTTTCGATTGGGCCTAGTAACCAGTGTTTCCTAGGAGAACTATGATGAGGACTATTTCCAAAGTATTCAGCTTTCCATTTCCTGCTTCTGACATTTCATTCACTTTAGGGTAAACTCAGCCAGTCAGGAAAGGCTCTCATCTTTTTTTTTTTTCCAGAGTCCTCATAATCCAGGTCCTTTTTCCTGGACATAACGCGTTCTCCTTTACTCAACTTCTAAGGTAGAACCTGTACAAATTCAAAGCAGATTGCTTCTTACTTTTGTGTTCTCCAGTCTATTATTAGTTATCCATACAAGTCTCAATACATCCAGAAAAGCTGTCTTTTGCTTTTTGGCTTTGAGGAGTGGGAATTATTTCTGAAGAAATTTATAAATATTTGCTCTGAATGTCTGAACAAATGAGTTATTTCCTGCGACTTGCCTCTTGATACCTTAAATCTGTTAGGATTTTGGCATGGGATACTCCATTCCCTCCTGTGTCTCAGATCACAGTGTGAATTGATGGCTTATGAAAAAAAAAAAAAAGACAATCTCTGGAAACATTGAGAATCAAGAAAAAATAATTATATAAAAATAGAAGGGAAAACTGCTTAGGCTCATCTGGAAGCAGAAGCTTCGCTGAAGAAACATAAGACATTTCTGGTGGCTCTATTATTCTGGTGTGTTTACTGTTGTCCTTCATACATCTTCAAAGGGCAGATTTAGAAAGATTTCATGTGAGTGGGTCCCTCCTGGCTCCCAGGCTGCTGCTCGGGTTTAATAAGAACCTCTCTGCTAAGAGGTCAAAACACACCCAGGGGAAGAATAAATAATTTCGTGCATTTACGGCCACTTTTCCAACCTCCAGCCGGGGTTTTGCTCCAGCTTCACTCCTTTTGCTCTGGTGAGACGCGAGGCCGGGCTGTGCCTCCCAGTTAAAGGTGAAAAATGTATTTATGGGACACTGAAAATTTGCAGTAGGTACATTTACCATGCTCAAGAGCAGAGCTTGGAGGATGTCTGCTATCCAAACTGGGCTTGGAGGATGTCTGCTCTCCAGCGCTGGGAGTGGGAAGTGACCACTGGAGAAGTAGAAAACATTATTCTCTAACATTGGAACCGAGTTCCCCTCCAAAAAACAGATCTAGAGTTCCCAGTAATTCAGGAAAAACTCCAACTGTGAATCATAGGGGCTGGATGTCCTTCAGACAACAGGAGTGCATGCAGATCCTACTTCCTCTATGCACTGCTCTGAAGCTACCCAACAACTGCCCGGCACAAGATCATTCAAAGAAAGAGTAAATATATCTACATCAACTAGTTTCAATCTTTCCTAAAATGACTGCACTCGAGAAGTACTAACAAAGAAGCAGATGTAAGATTTTCTGTGACTTAAAGCAATTATTTATAAATTGCCTTGACTCATTATGTGCCAAGCCTAAATTAATCCTCTGCTTTAACAACAAAAATGTATATGTAGCCTTGCATGTTGCAACCAATAGTGCACGCTAGGCATTTTGCTTTTGATTGTTTTTGATGGCATGAACCAATTTTGCCCCTTTTGAATATTTTAGGCAAAAAAAACCCCAAAATTCTCAAAGAAAAGACTTTGGCTTGGGACAGTTCTTGATGTGTGATCTGCTTTCTAGCTGCTTCTGAAGGGTCAGGGAAAGCTGGCATCATACATGATTTGGAATAGCACAGGAGAAGCACGAATCCTGATGCACATGTGCACATACACACAGACTCTTCTCCCTCTCATAATAAAATAAAATGTCACGAGTTCCTAAAGATTAGCATTCCCCAGGCTTAGTTTTGCTTATCCAAAAGACACCTTACTCCTGATTGCCAGAGTCAGTGCAAACAGGGCTACTGTAATTACATAGCATAGTTCTGTCTGTGCTGCAATCTCTGCTGCATCAGCTATGGATTTGAAGAAGGGGCAATACTATTTACACTGTTTATGTCACAACTTGCTCAGAGCATCAGGAAGTTCATGTTTGGAGGCTGATATTTTTTTACTCCTCCCCTCCACCCAAACACTAATTGTTCTTGCTTTTTAATGAAAGTCAGCAAAGCACAGGATTTTAATTTAAGCTGTCACTCAAAAATAATGGAAGAGCTAGAAGGCCTGACATTGCTTCTTTTCTGGTTGCTGAGTAAAGCTAGGTTAGGGGGTATGTTTCAACTGAAATGGGGAATGAAGAACTAAGGCCAGAATAATTAGCAACCAGGCCTTATCTATGCCAAATATTACGAGGGAATAAAGCCATTAAAAGATACAGCTTATTTGCTGGTGCTAGAGCAGATGTGACATTAAATATGGGAATTGAAAAATAATCAAGGAGATAGAAATTGTGTTGTTACAGTATCTGGTGGAAACTCCACTGTGGCCAAGGGCATGAAAATGAAACTCAAAACAGGAGGTATCAAACAAATGCCCACAATTGTACACAGCATGGCACTGGCTGTAGTTGGGATGACCAAGTGAGCAGGGCAATGCAAAGCTATGGCCACTTACAACCTAGAGGCCAGCCTTGCAAACCTTCTGTGTATCTATGCAGAGGCTGCCACCCACAGCCCTGAGTCCCTCAGGGCAGTAAGGACACCCGCTTCAGGTTACCCAAATCTCACACATCCAAACTCAGCTCTAGAGTAGCCCACTGCAGTGCAGCAGGCAAGACAAGGTAAGCAAGATGGATCCATCCCCATCCTTCCAAGAGCATCCACGGAAGATGGGGAGAGGGAGGTCTTGGCTCAGGATAGTTGACATGTCTCAGGGCTGGGACTGTCACCAGACACAGGGACTCTAATGTGGCGGGGTTTGTGTGTGGACAAAAGAAAGAGAAGACTGCTTCATGCTCTTACATTCCCCATCACACTATCTTTGGATGGTCTTTCAGTCTACTCTCATCTCTCTAGTGCCATGCACTTTTTCTCTTGCCTGTTTCCCCCCTTTTCAAGAGGCAGTTTTACATATCAGCTTTGACATTCATTTCCTATATAGCACAAGAGGACAATGTCTACAAAAAGCTATGCATCTGTCTATCTACCTATCTCTCTGATAGATAAATAACTCAGCCTTAAATGAGATGCAATGCAACTCCTGATTAAATTGCCACACGAGTTATGTTTGACACGTTAAAAGTTTGAATACTAAGAAACTGAAAAAAAAAATAATTTAAAAAGAAAGTTACATGCAAATAGGAAGGATGATATTTATGTACCAGGTGGCATTAGGCTTCAACCATTTTGGTTGTGATGCTCAGTTTGGCTTCTTCAGTTACTTTGTCAAAGGGCCACCAGTCCAACCTGCTTTTTACTGCTAGCATTCTGGGACTCGTTATTTGCCATTCATGGTGTTATTAATTCTGTCTGCCTGAACATTTTCATTATCAGAGGGAAAGGAGGAAACCAAAGATAACTTATCAGGCATTGTTCCTGTTTAGGTGCTCCTCTGGGATTTCCTTTTGACTGGAATGTATTTCATTGATTCGGGGGACATTCTGGCATGGATCTCTAATTAGATCTGCTTAATGGATTTCATGTCACAGAGGCATGTAAATCTTCCCATGAAAGACATGGTTTGTATTGAGAGATAATATATTTTATTAGACTTCCAGATAGAATTTAAATTGATACAATTTTCTCTAAAAAAACCCCAACCGTGTAGTATTTTGCTACAAACTTTTCCTTTCTTAACTGTTAAGACATTCAGAGCTGCAAACATCTGTCCACAGCAGTTTCTTCTTGCTCTTCATATATTAGCAAAATGTTTTTTTGCCACATCCGTATTTTTCTTATTTTTTCAGGAATTTCAGTATTCTGACATTCACATGGTTTTTTACAACCCACTGTATGTTCTATCCTATGAATGTCTATGTGCAGTTTTACGTGTTTAGTGGTGGAAGGAATCTCACATGGGGTTTCCCTCTAGTTTTCTATGTCCAAAGATCACCAACTCACAGAGATTACAAAATGCTACTATGGTCACTGCTATTTTTGTGTTATTGCGTACTTGGCTTGAATGCATATTCAACAGTTGCATACATTTGTCAACTTGTATACTCAACATCATCCTTAAAATATCCATTCTTTTATCTTAAAAACTTTAGAAGTCCTAAAATCTTTAGAAACAGAGGAGTCGCTGTGCCTGGGTTAGTAGCTCACCTGTTCTCATCACAGCAGCACAGAATGTGCACCCACAGGCCACTTCCATCCTCCAGCTTAAGCTTTATTTTTCTGATGCTGGAGGTATTTAAAACAGCTGACAAAGCAGATTCTACCTAATGTACTAGACACTGCATAGGAATCTGTAGCTAATTTATGGGAGGTTTTATGCCTGATACTAGTATATTCTGCAAAACATGCAAAATATATTGCTACAATTTGGAAAACTTTAGTTTCTGTAATAATTGGTTTGGTATTATATTCCTTCAGGACTTAGAATGCTTATAGCTCAACAGGAACTGTAGATCTTCCATTTTGGCAGATATTACAAAAATTCTGGATCGATCTTGCAAGCTCTCTCATAAACTCCCAACTCTTCTTTTAATGTTTCTAAATACACAGTTTCATGACATTCCATGGCAAGTTGCATCGGTTTTTTCTTGGTCACATCAAACTCCATACCATAACGCACTTTTGTATGACCCTACCTTCACAAAGACCTGAGCATGTTTATAAGTCATAAAAAAATGTCTCATCTGTATTTGCAAAAAGCACAATATTGTGCTATATTCTGGAACAAATGGGCCTTCTGTTGCAAAAAAACTTTCTCACCTGTAGAGACTAGAAATTAGTTCTCTCACATACAGTTTTGGTTTTGCCAAGAACAGAGGGAAGGATAAATTGGAAAGATAATTTTTTTAAGCCCAGCCAGATATGATTCAAAACTGCATTTAAAAAGTCTGTTTCAAAATCTGTTTTATGAAATCTCAATGCTAATTTTCAAAGGTTTGGTAATAAAAAACCTCTAAAAGTCAGACCATTTGGGATGTTTGGAATTTGGCATCCGGTAGAAGTGTTTTCCTTATGAATAAATTAATTTGAGTTTTGATTAGCTCATACCTATTAAAATGAAGCACACCTCATACCTAATAGAGTTGCACCTTAAAATAAGATCGTCTTTCCATTCTGCAAAACTGCATCCTTCCCCAAGTCCAAACAAAGAAATAAACTTCCCATCATATTATGTCCTTTGCAATATTGATAATAGTTATTCAAAACACTAGCTTTTCCAGGCTCTTCACAGAGACATAAATATTGTTTTGGTATACCAAAGCTCAACCAAGTAGATCTGTAAAAAGCAAGCACATGCTGATAGAGCAAAATCTTTAAATTGGGTAAGCTGGAAATTGTTTGTCGTGCTTATCCATTATCCCCAGACACAAAGCCCATAAAGGGTTCAACTTCAGTCCACATCAGTAATGACTAAAAGCCATTAGCATACTTAATGGTTGCTCAGTGGCCTATAGGAAATGAATGGATGGTGTCAGTTCAGTGCAGCCACATCACAGAAACCACCAAGAATTGCATGAAGAGGGAGCCTGAGTTGCCTTCTCCTCCACTGAAGCCCCTTCCTTCCAAGCAGATCCAGGCTGTACCCAGCAAGTGGACAGACAGACATTTTCCATTATCAATTAGCTACTTTGCTCAAACTCAAAGTTTGCTTTTAGGAGGGAGGAAGAAAAAAAGCCTGGAGCCTCATCATAAGCCTGAGGGATTGATAAAGGCAGTTTGACTTGCAGGATAAAGTAGAGTCTTCATCACCTGCCATTCAACCTACCAACCTAAAAATACATGAAATCACAGAACTGGCTTCAACACCACATGAAGTACAAAGCTAAAATAAAGTCTGTATTTGGGGAGGTATTTCTAAAAGATAAAGAGAGAAGGATACCCAAGACTGAGGTCACACTAGGTGTTCCTCCCACCCTGTAAGGCTTAAAGTACTGAATACAGTGTTGTAGTAACAGAGAGCGTAACAGTTGTCAGACATTTTCTTTAAGAACTTAGCTGAGGGAGAGGAACGGATTCAAGAAAGAATCTCAGCTTTACAGAAGTGGAGAGAATTATAAGCTTTCAAATTATCTTCTGTTTGCCTGCTGCTTTGGATGCTTTAATTTTTTTCCTAAAATTTAAAACCTTCTTCTAAGCTTCTGGTTTCTTCAGGGTGCAATTTATCACAATCTTATTTTATTTTGAAATGCACTAAAACATCAAGGCAAAAAGGGAAGATGAACTCCGTTTAATCCCTCTGTTGTGCTACAGCAAGAGCAAGCATGTAGGGAGGTATAAGTTTATGAGGAAGGTAGAAAAAGAAATGGGAATGCAGTAATCTCATTGGACTGGAGATCCTGAAAAGGCAACCTGGAGATCTCAGGTTTGGAGATCCTGAAAATACAGTAATAAACTCCCAGAGCACAGCTGTTTGGTCACAGAGCAGAAAAGCATTTCCAACCTCGATTCGACACCATTCCACATTTCCTTAACTGGCAGGGTGAAGAACACACGGCTGTTTTACATGGCTATGAAGTACAGGCCACAGGAGATTTTAGCTGCAGTGAGGGCCAAGTACAGACATCAAAGACTAGCATTTGGATGCAAAGCAGTGAGAAATGTACTTTATTTCTCATAACGAGAAATGCGACTTTACACTTTATCAAACCCTAACTTCTAATAGGAGTTACATAACGCAAAGCTCCGCTCCTCTCTGCTGACTGCCAAAAAGCTATCAAATATTAAAGAGAGGAGCAAGAGCTCTGAAAGGGAGTTGTATGGTCACAGTGCGGCAGACTTAATGCACACGTGTTCCTGCACGTGCCTCTGCGTACATGAGCAAGAGAAGCTTCATAGCAGGGGAGATCCTAAAGGCCAGGGAATAAACTCATAAGCCTCCACGCTCTGTGTTGCATTCCCAACATTTCCAGGTGCTCCAGGAGGCAAGTGTCCCAGAGAGACTGAGCAGGAAGGGAAAGAATTGAGTCAGATGCTGTTTGCAGCCACTCTGCCAATGAAGTTGACAAGGATGCACTCTTAATAAGCCCAAGCATGTAAGTACCACAAGTACCGTGGTCTGCTAGAGAGAGCAGCAGTACCAATCCTCCCAGCAGTGGGGACTTTTTGAGATCCAATGATGGAACAGCATGAACATCTAAGCTTTTCCCTAAAACACTAACTGCTTGCTGGCTCCTGTGATGAAAGTAAATCTTGTACGTTTTCCTACAGAGGAGGAAGCAAAATGGAGGCTACCTCTTGGATCGTTGATACTTGGAGTTGGCAATATTGGGGTTTTGCCTAGAGGAACCAGATCAAACATTGGAAAGATGGTATACACAGGGGGAAATCTCTCTTGGGCATCTTTGGGTTTAACCTTCAGATTAAATATACTTTCTCCTAGTGCTGAGTTAGCAGGGATGTAAGCCCTTCTGAAAATGGATGAGGTTTTTCAAGTGGATCAAAGACATGGAAGGTAAAGAAGAGTGGGATGTTTCCAGTGACTTCCAGGTGGTTTTGTACAAGTATAATTTGATTTCTTTTGTACTCTCTGCTGACATAGTCATTTTCACAGAGGGAATAAAAACAACTTGGAAGACTTGTGGGGAGCAAGACAGAACTGCTGACTGCTTGATTTCAAGTAGTTCACCAATAGCCTGGTCAAAAAGCACACTGGACAGCCATATAAAGAAAATGCACTATGGTCAACTACACTTCTTATTTTTTTCTTGATTCTGCAGAAAAAGAAAAGAAAGGAAATAAGAAAAAAAAAAAGTGAAGATGAAGAGGATAAAAATTGTTGCTCCAATATAAACAATGCAAAAAAGAAATCTTAGAGAGTGTCTCATCAATGAAAATCAAATTCAGATCTGAACTTGAACAAGCCCAGTGTTAGGTAAATTGAGACTGGAGTGCAAGACACATTACTATAGGCTCTACGTATAAGACATCTCAGAATTCAGGGGTGGAATAAAAAAAACTAGAAAGGATTCATCGCAAAATGCGTGCGTGTGTGTGTGTTGCTTTGACAAAATATAGACACATATTGAACAACCCAGATTTGGTAAATGTTTAATAAAGACTGACAATTTTATTGCAGAAGAACCTTAGTTTGTTTATATATTGTGGATAAAGTGTGTGTGAAGTTACTTAATTTATCCAGAAGCCATTGCGACAAAGTTGCAAGCGACTTTCTGAAACTCTGGCTAGTAAAAATATTTTCAGCTACTAACAAAAATAAAAGAGATTAATCTTTTGGTGGCCAGTGTCACCAATAAATTGGCAGGGAGCACTTTGTGAACAAGAAAAAGAAGATAGTCCCCTATTCATGTTTTAAAGATAACTAAAAGTCAGATGTAAACCACTTGTTTACATGATCCCTAAGAACCACGACAGAAGAAAAAGAAAAAAAAGCCATTGAGAAAAAGTATGTTAATGTGTCCTCCTCTGGAAAGTAATTAATAAATAAATGAAACCCAGTCAATCAAAGGCATCAATGTTTCTGACAAGAGGTGAAATTATTCCCGGAGACTCCCTCACATATTTAGTAATGTGTTGCACAGGTTTTGGCAGTTTAGATAAAGCTTCTCTTTAACTGCCCATTTTTGCCATAATGCCTAAAACTCAAAAGCAAGCACTAAAAATTGACTCTCTTAAGGTCTGCCTTTGAGGAAATCATGTCCCAGAACAGTCTCCTATCTTAAAAAACACCCATAAAACTTGACCTATCAAGAGGCACCTCAACTCAGACCACTAGATGAGAGGATCCAGCCTTGCAGAGAACAGGGAGCAGTATGACCCATGGCCAAGGCCATGCTAAACATGATGGGTCTCACTTCCACAACCCTTTCCTTGCAGATCCACATCTGATGCCAGCTAGTGCCCAGCACCCACTCTGAGGCAAACCACATAGTTCATGCAGCAGCACGTTCATTCTCAAGCTCGACTCTTCAGTGTATTAGTTTAATTTATATTAAAATAATACTCCAAAGATGGAAATTAAAGGACTAATGCTACATTTATGTAAACAATGACAAGCCTTTTGCAGTAAATGAAAGCCCACCAATCTACAGCAATGTTTAATTTGGTGCTACCTGTCATGAATAAATGCACTTTAGTGCTGTTGGCATCACAACTACACTCACTCAGTTTTATACTTCAGACGACATTGGTCCTTTCATCAGTATACTAATGCTTTTGTTACAAAAAATCATCTGTGGCTTTGGGATTTCTTTGGATTGGTTTTCAATAGAAATAAGCCATGCTATGAATGGGTTATTACAGAGCAAGCTGGTGACAGAGTGAACTCTCCCTTGTAGGTTTACCGTCAACAGGCACCAATAAAAAGAGTACAGAGAAAAGTGGCTTTTTTTAAACTACCACTTCAAAGCACCTGCTATTCCCAGCAGCTCAGGTACTAGACTTAAATGAATCAAATACAAAGAGAACTTAAATTATAACAGTGCAATGATAGACAGCAGGCAAGTCCACACTAAGGAACATACTGGGACCCTGATGTTCTGCAAAAATCCGCAAAGGATTCTCACATTTCCTTGCCCTTCACATGTTTGAGGGTGCGCTGCTCAACAGCAAGAGGTACTATTGCTGGGGATTCTCACGCTTCCCTGGAATAGCATCAAAAGCCTAACAAGTAAATTTTGTAGTTCCACACAGTCATAGTCTGAATATCAGCTTTTCTTTCAAGTACAACTATTTGTACTTGACTGTTTTCAACAGTGCATTAAAAGCCAGCTGGAACAGGAAGGAAGGATAGTGCAGAGGATATACTCTTTTTTTACTCCAGACACGTTAAACCCACAGCCCTATTATGCCTAGCACTTCAGAGACATTAAGTAAACCTTTGTTGAATATCTATCTTAAAAAATGTCAGTTATGCTTCATTTATACTACCCTCTTTAGTGCCATATGGTAAGGTTTGTCTTTTCCCATAACAATGTTGCAAAAAATTAACAGATCCCCTAATTACTGAGTGTGGCTGCAGGTCACAGAGCACAGGTCAAGCTGCAGCACTGGCAGTCACCACCCAATCGCTCTCATGCCATCAGTGCTCTAACTGTCCCCATTCCCTCCCTCTCTTTTTTGTTTTCTTCTTTTGTCTAGAATGTCTTTTTTTTTCCTAACTCACTGCTTCTCCTTTACCCACACACAGCTATTGTATGAGCTTGGGCTGATATCTGGATTTAATTAACCATACTTGTATAATGTAGCAATACAATTTCGATATGACTGCTATGTTAGGAATAGTGGAGCAATATAATGGTCTACTGAAGCGTAGCATTGTCTGTTAAATTGAAGGTGCAGCATCTCCTGAAACACAGCAAGCAAAGCCACCCACATACTTCATGTACTATTAAAACACCCTTATTCAATTTCACTCTCAAATAGACTTCTGAAAAGAATAACTATATCTTGTAAAAACATAAGGTGGCCTGAAACTAAATGCATATTGGTTTATGATGAAAAAATGCCCTCTTGTTACCAGCTGGAAACATTATCCTCTCAGCACTGAATATGTATTGGGAGAAAGGACTGCAGCAAGGAAATCCATGTTATGAGAGTGGGGTGAAAAATGTTGCCGCTCATGTACATGGTCACACATTGCTTGATATCTCTCAATGCTTTCTCATTTTGCTTATTTTATATCTCTAATGTGCTGCACGCATACACACACAAACACACATGGGAAAAAATTGCTGAAGATGTCTCAACCACTCTGTGTTGACCAGCTTGTTTCAAAACATTTCTCTGTCCAAGTACACAGGTAACATTTTTGCTGCCATAGCCAAGAGAAAAGTCACGCTGCTAAAGCTACATACATAGGCAAAGACAGGATGTCATAGGAGGGATTATGTTTAGGCAAATTTTGTTTATACATAATTAGGGATGTTTAAAATCTTCAGGTATCCAAGTGCTGAAATCAACTTAGAAACTAATGTTCCCGCCCTTGTCTGTAATAAGATCAGCATGCTGCTGTTAGGAAAACTCTGTCTCTATTAAAACAGACAGCATCCACTTTTTCCCCTATTCTGTTCTAAAGCAAAACTGAGGGTGTTTGTGTTTTCCACAGCAGATGAGTAGGTAGGGCATTAAGTCAGTACAGTAACAGCCAGGCATTGCTGCCTGCTCTATCTAATTCAACTTGGGCATCAGAGCATCAGTCTCTCAGGTCTGAGGGAAGATATCCTAAACACAATCTCCTGAGAGCAGTTTTCCAAACTAGTTCTGTCCAGACTGTTCAGTTTTCTATGAAACATGATATTGGCTGTGGCAAAGTAAGTCCAGAGTTATGGTGTGGAGACAGGATCTTGGGGGACCAAGGCTCATGGTCTTTGCCAGGAGAATGCAATAACCCACAGAAAGATGTGGGAGACCTGCAGCAGGAGATACCAAAAGATACCCAAAGAGAAACAGCATTTGATTGTGGATGAGAGAGTACAAATTTACACAGATCTCCTGTCATCATAGGCAGGCATGTTGTACCCTGTCACACAAAACAGCATTGATGGAGACCTTCAGGACTTCACACATCCCCAAAGGGTTTTAATACCTAGCAATAAACAATCTGGGATGTCAGTCGAAGATTTGGAAACATAAGTTAAGGAATAAAGACCTCAACAAGAAGGTGAAAGGTCAGGTCTTTCTAATCTCATCCATCCCATACTGTGATGTATATACAGTATGTATAGTATGGTGGATCAGTATGTTTTTCCCACCTTCCAACAGATAGACTCAGACACTGTTGCCCTTCTCCATAACCACTCTCTTTGCATCATTTCTATGAAGCTCCCTCTCTACTTGCAGTAAGATCTTTCAGTGACTGACAACACGCCTCCAGCTACAGGATTTCAAATTGGGAAAATTGAAGAATCCACCGGCCATTCGAGACACGACCAGGGTTGACAACAACGCCTCCCAGTACTCAGTTCTATTTTATTCAGGAACAAAAGACGTCGATCTGGCTGCAAGGCACTCCTAACAAAAGTTTGATGTAACACTGCAGGGCCAGGGGAAGAATGTCCTGCTTTTCCCTTTCTGATCTGTATAATAATGACAGGCTATACAATATTTAAGCCAGTTTGGTCAGATAGTCGGATGGATTATGGAATATCCCAGAAACCGCCTGAATGGCATGGGCCTGGGTAATATGGCATAGATCAAGAAGCACTCTGTGAAGTGCTTAACAAAAAAAGAACTGTGGTGCAGCTTGGCTGACATATTTCGAACATCATGCAAGCGTGCAAGCTCTGGGATGTCGGGGGTTGCTGCAGTTGTGTTTTAGGGCCCATCAGCATGTGTGCCACAGATTCCTGTATGATACAGCCTGTGAGAAAGGGGCCATGCTGGCACAGGTGTCTGGTGGTATGTTCTTCCTATTAAAAGCTGGGACATATTCCAGTGACAGCGTGGCACATACAGGAACAAGCAGCAAAGACAAGAAAGAAGCCATCACACAGTGTAGTTGACAGAAAAAACACTTAATAAAGCCTAAAGGGCATCTAAATTCAGCCTGCTGCAATTTGCCACTTTAAAAGTCAGCATTCAAAGGCAAAACCTCTCCAATTACAGGACTTTTCATATTGCAGATGAACTTCCAATTAGTTTCATTAGGGCAGCTGGCAGCCAGGATGGGACTTGCCAAGCCACAAACCCTGAAGTTGCCAACACAGCTTTATCTGTTTAGGAAATGTGCACCTTTGCTGAGACATTACCAGAATATGATGGAAGAGCAAAATCCAGCATTGAAGTGCCTCTGGGTTTCTCTTGTCACTGGAAAACTGTGCTTGCAAACCAGTTTCCCTTTTTGTCCCAGCACAGGTGCTTGGTAGGTTTTAGAGAGACATGAGCAAAGCCTTTTGTCAGCCTTACATCCTTTTGATTTGAGGTTTTGTCCATCAAGCAAAATCCCTGCAATTAAGAATCTGTGTTCCTCTATTCTACTTCTCCACAAGATATTACATAGCAGTCTGTATTATAGATAACAGACTAGACCGCAAGTAGAGTTGAACTGGCCTAGTTACAAAGTGGATTACTTCTGCTCCATCAACTGGATGTAGAAGAGACTCTAGCCTGCTTCTGCTCTTCCTCTGAGGGAATTGGATAGGGAAGCATGACCACTAGGTGCATAAGGAATGTTTACACCCCATTCAGAAATAGTCACCATCATTGCAATATGGCTCAGTAAAGAGTAATCTGGGGAACTTAAGACACTCCATATTGTATTTTTGTGGACAGTAACACTCAGTTTTCATTTTCTGATTTATGGGTTTGCTTCAAGGAATTTGATGTTAGCTTGACAGCCCTGTTAAACATGATTTGTACTACTCTGGAAGCCCAGAAAGGATCCAAAATAGGCAACTGAGGATTCTTTTCACACTGGCAAATTCTCATTTGGCACAGAACCAACACAGCCAGCTGTATGCAGTGTATGGGACCTGTCAGGGATACTGCTGAGAGAAAAAGGCGTGATCAGCCTGAAAATTACAGCAAGGAACTTGTTGTTTTTAAGGCTCCTGCCTCCAGCTCAGATATCTTTGGGTCTTGCACTGGACAGTGCTGGTGATGTCTGGTACACCTGAGGGAGTATGACAAAGGAGGAAACCACAGCCCATGATTTGATGTGATAATTAAACACCATAGAATGTGCTCTCCACAGACATGGGCAGAATGGCATTTGTCTACCAAACTAATGAGCTTCTCCCTGGGATGTCGTCTGCACTGGGGCCAAGCTGCCCCCCTGCCAGGAGAGCTTCCTCCAACAGCAGGTTTGGCAGTACAGCCATGCCCGTGCTGGGAGCTCTGCCTGGCAAAGCCCTGCCAGCCATAAATCATACCTTATCACAGTTCAGCTCAACAAAGCCATGCTGGCAAGAATTCCCAGGGTAGACTGGGGCCAAGTCTCATTAGAGAGCTGTGCTATTGGACTGTATGTCTCGGGTGATTAAAATCATTAAAACTTGTGAGCTGACTAAACCTTGTGGACTGAGAGCTCTGAAATATTTCTAATACCATTGTTAGCACCTGATACTGAAACTTTGGCTGTTGGGAATACAGCTCATCAAGGGGTTGAGGATGTGCAGCATCCAAACTCCTGCTGCTCTGCAGCACTACTGGACAGCTTTGGAGACACCATCTCCAATTTTCAGGTTTTCTATCTTAATTTTCTTGTGAAAGCAGATGCTTTCTACACAAATATTTTGGCCAAAATCCCAATGTGTTCACAAAAATTGCTTTGAAGCAATTGTTCAGCTTTTTTTCATCAAGCACATGCATTCAACTTGCAATACAAGACTGTAAAATGATGCCCAACTGTCAACCAAGTGCTTCCTTAGACCAGAGATCATTTTGACCACAGATAAAAGTGAAAGGACTCCTTAGCTCAACAATTTAAGCCAAATATGTGGATGAAAGAAACATAAATGAATCTAAACTGTTAGACATTTACTCCAACCTTTCCACAACCTGAACATATAGATGTCCAATGTCCTCTGTTCCTTGCACTCTCTCAATCTTCTTTGCAGTGAGGAGTACATTTGCTTTGCTATGATTCAGCACTGTTTAGCTATACTTTTTAATAAAAGCACACTGGGTAGTGAGGTCAGTGCTGATCCTGATGGCTCCCACTTGTTGCAGTTTGTCCACTGCCTACTCCATTTTGGCCTCCTCAAGACAATCCCTGGATATAGTCCTGGAATATGTTGTTGCATCCCCTAAGGCTGATGTGGTGAAGACTGCCCCAGATTTATCTGTGTCCTCCTTACAGCATTCTCCCTCTAATGTTATATCAGCATGTCACTGTGAGTGTCCTCAAATGCTACATGTCCTCTCCTTCCACAGTCTCAAGGCATTCAACACAGGTCTTCTGTTTCATTTTACCAAAACACCGCTCTGGTGCTCCAAGAAACCTGGAACTAAAGCCATGCACAACAAAACTTAGGATCATCAAAGAGCATCTGAGGCTCAAAGGAGATTTGAGGCTGAGGGCTATGTGGTGTGGACGTCTGCTCCTAAAGGGCCCCTCAGGTTTGCGGGTGGGGATAGACACCAGGTGCTTCTAAAACGAAGGCAGTTAGATTATACAGACATTGCCACTGGTCTGTAGAGCTGAGCATCCCCAGGTCACTGCCCCAGCACCTCCTCACTTGACTGAACACTTGTGTATGGACAGACTCAGAAACCTGCACGTCTGGTAGTATTTATGTGGATGCAGATGGCTTTCCCGTGAGCACAAATATGTCACAGTCTGCGAAGGCACCTTGGCTTGTGTGCAAAGCCTTCCAAAACCTCCATATCCATGCTTGATTTTCCAAGCAGGGGGTTTGAAACACATTAAAGATTACCTTACTATTAGAAATTAAGCATGAAAGGCAGCACATAGTATTGAGAATGAGTAATTATATGCTCTAGAACTTTTATCAGCTTTAATTCAAGAAGATTCTGTAGATAATCATCTGTGTTCAGCAAAAATAATAACATCACATACAAATGAAATTCTGAGGAAGAAGACTGCTTTAAGTAACTTAAGAAGAACTGCTCTATGGGAAATACAGAGTTAACTGAGTCTGCTATCTCCTAATTCTGTTTTCAAAACAACCTTCTTTTTTAACAAACATGTTTAATTTTAATCTTTTTGCTGTTTGTAATGTTGTCTGCTATTTCCACAGCAATAAAATCCAATTGTAACCAGTGTGTGTGTGTGTGTGCGTGCGTGTGTGTGTGTGTGTATTAAAAATAAACAACTACTTCAGCAAGTTATTCTTGTTTCACTTTTTTTTTTTAATGTCTGCATTAATGTCCATTAATGTCCAGCTAGCTCAAACAGGTTGGCATGGTCAAGAAATGTCTTTAAAATTAAGTTTCTTATTGATCTTCAGTTCAATTTTGAACAGCTATAAATTAATGGGTGACAACTTAAAAGACTATTTAATACTCATATTTCTGCATTTTTTTGTGCATGACCGAGGAAGGAAAAAGATAGCAAAAACTCAGTATTTTTCTCTTCAAAACTAAAAATAATCTCCATTAGATAATATTTTGCCAAATTAGGAGATTCAGCCATTGAAAACGAACAATTCAGCTAAAGGACTGTCAAAGCACATCCACGGTTTTATGGGTGCAGCTGTTTATTTTAAGTTGTTACTTTCTTAACACATTTGATGGGAGAGGCATCAAAAACTTTATGCAGTCAAATTAATGCACTCTGTTTCACTCAGCATGGACACTGAGACACACGTGACTTTTTGAAGACTTGAAGAAAACTCATCATATTTACAGCACGTCCAACCTCATGTTTTATTAGTGTGACCTCAGTTTTCGTAAGGTGTGAAAATGGACCTCCAATGTGAAATCTATTTGGCGCTTCAGCCTTTCCATCACTACTGCTGAATAAATACTACTACTGAATAAAGAATGTAATTGCTTGCCCGTTTTCAGTCTCCTAATGATTATGGTGCAGCTGAAGTGCTTCTAGCTTATTACTAATACCCATTTGAACTAATGTTTTTAACTATGCATAAATATTGGAATGTATTAACTATTATTTTTTTTTCCCCTTCATGCAGAGGCAGATTGAAGTCATCTGTTGAAACTGATTCAAAATGCCTTCACAGAGGAGGATCCACACACAGACCATGCCTCAAGGAGACATCAGTGCGAGTGAAAACTACTCGTGTGGGCTCTCACCTTCCATCAGCACTTATGCCTCGATGAAAGAAAAATAAAATGGCATGAAAAGTGGAGGTCAACAACAGTGTTGCTGGGAATCAAGAGCCAAAACCTGCTTGAGGATGAGACTACCAGCCGCAGAGGTATGGCTCACAGCCGCAGGAATTTTACCAACTTCAGAGGGCTGCAAGCCAGCTCCTCATGAGGAAGCAGGGAGAATTGGCACTGCAGTGTTAAAAGAGAGCTACGACAGGCAGCTGTTGCTGAAAAAGGGACCCATTCAACAAATGGAGCTGCACTACGGCATCACATGAAACACATTACACCATCCTTTCCATCCTGGCAAAGAAAGTGTCCACCAAAATAGGTTGCAAGCAAAAAGTCCTCCCAGAAAACAGTTTTAATTATATGCATTCAGATAAGCAATTATACTTAAGGCTATTATGTCAGTTACCCAAAAACCAATATAAATAGTCATCTCACTGACAGATAAAACACACAGTGCCAAACTTCTTATAACAACGGGACAGGCTATTAATCCCATTCAGTTTTGATGATATAATGCCATGGAATATATTTCTGTCCTCATTACTGACAATTAATGCAGCCTGCATGCTGAGAGGGAAAGTTTTGTGTTCAAGGGGAGTAAAATTTCCATGTAAATGTGGGACAAAAGTTCCAAATGGATGGCAAGTCTGAAAAGGAAAGATTTACTACTCAACATGCATTTTGCCAAAGAGAATGGTTTTTTTTTAAATAGTAGTAATAGTAGAGAAATGTCCTGCCTGTTAACTAATTGGATTTGTGCAATTCAAACACCCTAATTTATACTGAAATGGTTTTGCTGCCTTCCCTCTTTTCAGTCTGGCAGATGGACTAGGCAAAAATGTGAAATTCATGCAGTCACTGCTACTCATAGCCCACTTAATTCACAGGCTTTTGTCAAAACTTCTTTAGTCAAGATTAAAAGAGAGGGTACCATATCTATCATAACCATCTGGACTGAAATTTGCCAATCTGGACTGATTGGACAGAAGCCTAAGCTGTATTAAAGGGCAAAACCTTGTTTGGACTCAATGGAAAGGATTCAAGCACAACAGAGACAAGGTGCTCCAGCAGCTGGGCACAATGAGCCCTGCTGTCCACTCCTCAGCTCCTCTTCTCTTTATGCAACTAGAGATGAGCATATGAAAAATGCTAATCCATATGTTAGCATTACATTATCCTCTTTTATTTTTTGACAACTGTCAGTATTTATACAAAATAGAAAAGAATTAACAACATAATCTGCACAGTTTACTTTTAAAAATGAAAAATTGATTAGGTCCTGTCAAAGCATCACACTTTCGGCTAAGAAAATTCGTTCTAATGAAAAAATAACCATGCCAGTGGCTGAGCATGGTTAGTATATTGACTATGCATTTAGGATTTGTCAAAGCTATGATATGCTTAAACTGCCTCTAGCACAGGGTTGAGGACTCAATCTGGAGATACAGAGACAGGAGGTCAGTCTGGTTGGCTAGTGGTTAACGTTATCTCAGATTTCATCTGCTGATGAGCAGGCATATCTATCCCCAGACTCCTCAGGAAAATGAGCAGCAAGTGTTCAGAGGATATTGGTTAACATCTGTATTTCCAAAAAGCAGCTAAGGTGGTTTTTTTCACCTACACGTACTTCCCTATGACGATGCCCATCTTTTCAGCCTCCGGAGATTTTCATGGTGATCTCCACAGGGAGCAGTGCTGACACACTATCTGTGAGTAGCACTGGAAAGAGTATCAGGTCTGCACTCATCTCCACATCATGCAGATGCTCCTGCCTTGACTTTGTCTGTCTGCTACTTTGCAACTGAAGTGGTCATCTTGAGCACTAGAGCCGGCTGACATACAGCATGGTATTTTCAGTCATGGGCTATAGATTTTCCTCTCCAGCTTGGCTTCTCCCAGAAAGAAAAGAGTCAGCTTTGGATTATATTGTGAACATAGCAATTCTCACAAGTTGGGTAGGCTAAAGTCTACAGTGAGTACTGGCTGTTTCAGACAAAACATACAGATAGATTTTTAATTATAATTATACAAAACATGTCTGGATTTTTGATGGCCAAAAATAGAATACATATAAACAAATAATGAGGTTCAAAGGCACAAAATAGCTATGAAAACTTTTCCTTTGTAATTCTTTGCTAAAAAGAAAATAAACATTTCAAGGTCAGACAATTGATTGGAAAAGTGAAGGCAATCAAAACTGCTGGAGTAACACACTTCACTCACAGATGCTCTGTTTTCAGTTGACCATTGCTAAACTGTTGGTAGCTCATCGAGAGGTGGCACATGTACAGAGGCTCTTTCCCATAAAGTGGATGGCCCCTGGTGATCCAGCTGAGCCATAACACTTCCCTTCTGATCCACACACAGGCTCACAGGAAAGCTGAACCAACCTGTCTATACAAAGCTTTATTAGGGAGATTTTTCAGTCATGTTCCTCTTCCATCTCATATCAATCTTCAATCCCATTGCAATTCAAAAGAGTGAGGGAGAGTCAGAGAAGCCATTTAAGTGTCATTAGAAAGGCAACCTTGCCTTTCACGCGTGCAGGCATCTCCAAGGGGCTGTATGATTAAGCAACATCTAGCTTTCCATCCTGGTAAACCTACAGCAAGGTATCTTGATTTGCAAGGCCAGGAGATAAGAAAGTGGTGATGCTGGCAGGGATGGGTTCTATGGAAGATATTTTGTTTGCTGACTACTGCTGCATAGAAGATAGTCTTTGAGAAGCAAACAGCACAGTGACAAAGCAGCACAGGAGTAGGTATTCTTTCTTTGAAAGGTCTATTATAAAAATACACTCTTCCAGTAAATAGATTTTAGTACAAAACATGATTTGCACTACGCACACTTGTCTAATGTACACAATTGTGAAAATTTGGGCTGCATATCTTATCAGATATTCAGGGTTGAATCTGCAGATGGCTCCATTGACTTGAATAAATTGACTTAAAGTTTCTGAAGATCCTAAGTCTGATTTTGATATATTTTACTATAGTCTGATTTTTATATATTTTACTTTAAACTGAGTTGACTGAGAATAGACTGAGTGTTAAACTCAAATGTTTTTGTTCACCTAACAGAACGGATAATTGCTTATTTTATGAACTGGTGTATTTAGTCTTCATTCATCTGACTTGGTTCCATTATCAAACTTTTTTTTAAAGGCATCATTGTATACAGTTTGGACTGCAGTCTATATTTAAACAGTGTGTTCAGACATTTTCCCTAAAACTATTTTGTAACAGTTATTTTGTTAACATCAACAAGATAGTGATGTCAAATCAAAGGACAAAACACCTGGAGGTATAGATAAAACTGACAGTATTATAAGAAACAGAAATGTCCTTGTAATATTTGCATGTAAATATTTTCTTTCAGCTTATTTATACTAGCTAAAATGCTTATGAACTTTGTATATACTTTCACTTTATCTATATAGGAGATTAACAACCACTGATTTTTCCAAAGGGATTGCAAATCACGTATAACCACAAAGCTAAGAAATAACTCCATGTGTTAAGTACACATAAAAGAAAACATGCTGCAAAATATCTTTACTGGTGGAACATCTGGAACTCCAAAGGAGGAATAGGGTTCTTTTTAGCTACAGAATCAGGAAAAGAAGGAGGATTAAAATGTGTCGAGGATGGCAGGAGGCAAACAAAGAGAGATAGGGATAATGGCACAGTGAAACGAGGCATCCATATGGAATCATGGTCACAGGAGTCAGAAGTGGCTGCCCCTCCAGAAGAGGCAGACAGCAGTAATGATCTTCCAGGCTCACTTCCATGGATGACTTCTATTTCACAGGTTAGGGTAGAGCTTTTTTGTCAAGTAAAAGTGACTGCGTAGGTGAAAACAGTTAAGTATTTATTGGGAAAACAGACAAGCAGTTATTAAGAGCAGTGCAAAGATAAGGTTAGACTTGGATGATAAAATGTGCTGATAAAGCTAGGGGAGATGTCTCCTACCCAAAGTGTAAATTTTAAAGCCCTTGATCACTGTTGCAATACTTAGGGTTAATCAGAGTTGGGACACAAGTAGCAATTTACCAGGAAATGAAGTTTCAAGGTACCTTAAAGGAAAATGACAAAACCCTCCAGCACTGTTCACAGCACTGTTTCCAGAATGCTTTGATGTCCAGGTACACTTAATAAAAATGAAGAAAGTAGAGGTATATATTCCTGAAATGCTGTGATAAAAAAGACAGAGAAGGAAATGCATTTTCTGTACAAGAGCTGCGATACCCAGCTTTGTGCCTCTGAGTGGGGACTAGGTTGAGACCTGTCATCTCCTGGCTGAAGACCCCAAGGCCAGGCTGCACCAGCCTGGGCAGGGAGCTGATTTTGGCCTCCTCTGCTTGCTGAGCCTGCTGCACGCACCCATGCTATACGTGCTCCTCTCGTTTACCTCCAGTCCCCAAAGTGGGACAGTCTGGGTGATATTGCAACCCCCACTGTGTAACAGCGTTGGCTGTTCAGCAGTGGGATGATGAGTTGAGGACCACAATCTCCCTGGGTACCATTCTACATTTGGCTCCACTGCAGAGAGCTCACCTTTTCTTCATTTAATGCATATTTAAGTGAGCTGTGCAAAGTGGGAACACCATTGGCAAAGCAAAAAGGGTATTCTGGGATCAGCCGCTCCCATTCACATTTATAGGAACTGTTCCTGGAAATGGGTTCAAGTCCCTCCAGGCAGTAAAGGGAATTGAACCTCTTGCATCTCTGGTTAGTGGTATAATTATCTACAACTGAGCAAAAAGGCAATGGGTTCACTCTTCCTCTTTGGTTTTCTAACCCAGGCTTTTATCTCATTTGCTTTTATGGCAGAGCTTGAAGATGAAATGTGACAAAGAGAAAGAGAAAACACTGGAACAAGATGCATGGGGTTTCTTCTTTCTTTTTGGGCAAGAAAGAATTGTTTTGGGTTGATTTAAAGCTCTTTTGTTTTATCCCCGATTGCTTGCTCTTGGTCAGAGAACTAAAGAATGAATAAGTGCGCTATTAATTGCGGTTTGGGATCTTATATCAAGGTCTCCTTGCTTTTTTTTTTGTCTACAAAACAGACAATGCACACACACACACACACACACACACACAAAGCTTTTAATACATTAACAACTAAATGTCACATAAAATAATTAGATTCTATTAAAGGCTCAAGTTAAAAACCCTCAACATCTTCCTTTTAATGTCCCTGTTTTTAAAGGAGAAACTATTTATCTGTATGTCTATATATCCCAGTTAAAATATCCCAGTTAAGGATATTACATTACTTTTGGGGAACAAATAATGAGTTATAGACAAGAGTTCTGAAATTCATTGAAGTTAAAGAGATAAAGGAACCCTAAGAAAGAAATTTCTGCTTCTCCTTGGGCAACCTTCTCTCTTGCAAAGTAGTATTTGGTAAATGTCATTAAAAAGAGTTAATATGGCCTTATCTGTCTTAGTGAGACCTGCCAAACTTCACTAGCAGAAAGCTGAAAGCACTGCTTTTAATTTTATCTTTGTATTACAGTCACGTTACCAGTCTTGGCTAGTTACACCAGACTATTAAAATAAAGTAGCAGATAGGAAAGAGGAGGGAAAAAAAGGAGGAGGAGGAGAGAGCGGAGAACAGGGTCAAATGTAGCAGCCACCTGACAGGCAGAAAGCGAGGAGAGTGGCTGCACGGCCTTGAAACTGCCTGCCAAAAAAGTAAAATAGCCCTTTAGTAAATCCTTCCCTGAGAAAAAGGGGACTAAAACAAAAGGCAGACAAAAAATTGGCAACTGACAACATTTTTACTGTTCAGTTGTCCAAAAATGGAAATGGTTTGACAACGGCTAAATGTGTTAGAGATGAGCAGCTCTGTGGTATATTTGACACAGATTAATAGTCTCCATCTTGCTATTACTTATGTGAAGGTGAAATGGATAATAATGGGAGAGCAACTGCATGGAAAAGGTTTCTATGGACAAAGCTTCAGGTAGCTGGGAAGGAATAAGGTATCCTGCATATATAGCAAGTCTGCTCACACACATATTAGTCATTTCAAAGTCTGCAGTCTCCAATTCTGACTACCTCTCCCATAATCAATGTAGGAATGAGAGCATACTTCAAGGCCTAAAATAGTTATCTCCTCTAATTTCTTCACTCTGAGGGACGAAAACAATGTGCAAAAACACTATCAGGGAAACATTCTCATCTTGATTAGAAATAGCCATATCTTGGCTTATTCTTACCAGTATTCCAAGGCATGTAAATGCCTCAAACTTCTCAACCTGTTAACTAACTTTGTCAGAGGAAAACAAAGTTATCCTTCATGGGTCAGGCTATTGTCATCATTGCTATAAAAGAACTGCTGCCATACAGCTGATGACTGGGATAGCACAGGATGGACAACAAGCAACACAGTACTTTGCACCGTGTGGATTCTGACTTCCTTGCCTACTTCAGAGTTACTTCCCAAAATAAACAGCTGTAGTATCTTCAAAGCTGCTATACAAGTATGGCTGGGAATTGTTTACTTTTATAAATAGCCATAATTTTGCAGAATGTCTATAATCTGAGAACTTAAAAATCGTGGGACACAAATGTCACAACATCTCTGTAAAGCAAGCATTCAATGCATCTCACAGAGGAGTAAATTTTTGAACAGGCATGCCCACATCAGACAGTAAATATCTGGCAAAAATTCTTGATCCTTCTATACTTGCACTTAACCAGAAAGGGAAGGTACTGATGCTGAAGCACAACTCCACCAGTTCATACATTTACTTCAAAATCCTTCCATGTATCCCCCTGTTCAACATCCTAAACTGCACTGTTTAGGAGACACAAGAGCCCAGTCAGGAGACTCAGCAAGACACCTTGAAAGAGACTTTTTTGTTGTTGTTGTAAACATACAATGCCAGCATTGAACTCTGTGTTGTCATGGAAATCCTTTCTTTCCTCAGGATGTTCAAAGTAAATAGCCATCCTTCTGCCTTTCCTCAGTTTTCAAGAATGACAGCTTAACTGTCACAGTCACCACTTACCCACAGGTGGTTTTGGCAGTTTAGGGGGCATTTCTCATATTTTTTCACTTAAGTCTGGAATAGAGGTCAAGGCACTTCTGTCTAATCACTGACCTTCCGTCCCCTCAATTTCTTTTCTATGCTGACTGCTAGAAAAAAAATGCAGTGCTATCCATTCATTGATGACCACAGATGGAAAGGTATCAGTCTGAAATCTCCTACCTTTTAAAAACTCATGAAAGTTTGCATTTTAAACTTGTCCAGGTGGTAATTTAGATTCTTTTACTTCTGGTGACAAGGAAAAAAGGAGCAGAGAATTATCCCTGCATAAATGAGTAATATCAGCTTCCTCCTTCATCAAGACTGGTATTAACAACACTGCTGTATTTGCAGAAAACATGAAAAACACTAAAATCATTTAGAAATGACCATGTTAATAAGTGAGAGTAACCATCCCTAACACAAAAATTATCCTCTCTGCAGGGTATCTGCTAAGACAGACAGCAATGCAGATGACACTGCAAGTCATCTCTTCTTTGGGTATATCTTCATCAGTACTGTCCAAGATGTAATACCTTGAAATTCTGCCTGGAATGGATGAGTTACTAGATTTTAAGATTGTGGGATTTTTGTTTTTCCTGTACTCTTAATGTTTTAAAAAGGAGATCTGCTGAGGAGGATTTTCTGTTGACACAAATCTATCTCACTTTGTCCTTATTTTAGGGTGAGAGAAAACAACCTACACACAAACTAGTGTCACCATATTTGTTTTCCTTGTTTTGCAGTAGCAAAGAAGAACACGGACAAGTAAACTAGTCAGCACTGCACACTCAGAGAAAATCATTCCCACCTTCCTATGCTTTCTGTTTATTACCACCATGTTCAAAACCAAGGATATCCCTAAGGTATCACAAAACACTTCCAGCAAGTGTCCCCTGGGGAGGGTGGTTCTGCGGCAAGAAAGGGCATGCAGCCACATATGTAGCAAAACAAAACTGTAGAGCTCAGGAGGGAAAGGTGTAGAGCTGGCAGAACTTCTGTATTCAGAAGTATTACCAAAAGTGAGGCTTCATCCCAGGCACAAAGCACCCCATTGCCATCAGGCTCAGAGCTTCATTTCACTGTTCTCAGGGGACTAAATCAGAGTGTTTGTGTCTTGGGCTAGTTGAGTGCTTTGCTACTGTAAGTTGAACAAAAAAGTGCAACTATTTAATTGCTTCAGTATTCAGCTTTGCTGTCACCTGAATTTGAGCTATCAGAATCTTCTCTGCTAAAAGTCACTGACTGCCCCTCTCAGCATGCTCATGCCTGCACAGTGCATTTGCCAAAACAGTCCATGCAAACTTAGGAAAAGGGCAGCCACAATTCTAATGTGCCCATAGCAATGTCTGTCAAATTCTCTGCTCTTCAAATTCCATGAATACAAACTTGTAACACTTCAAATATAAAATTGTTCTTTTTACCGTGTTTTACTGTCAACTCAAGTCATCAAACCACACCACTCAGTGACAAACACCATTTCAGCCTGCAGCAATCTCTTTGATTCATTTTGGCCCAGGGAGTTACTCCTTCAGATTGAAATACATGGAAATATATTTAATAAAGCCACAGAAATGTCAACTGTTTAAATATTTGCTGTGCCAATAAAAAATTAAAAATTATCTGATATGAGAGTGATACGCGTTGTCTAATGATACAGAAGAGGTCTGTTCCCGTCAGCTGTCCAATGCCCTCCTCAGTCATCCTCTAATCTTCAGCACATGCTGATAATAACGCCCGTGGGCTGCTTGATGTGAGAATCCTGAATGGCTGGGCATGAGAAAGGAGGGGTCTCAAGTCTGATCTAACAGCTGGACTGTGCAGCTTCTTGGTACACGAGGCTCCCAGGGAGATTAGTGGACTACGCATGGCTTTGCTATGAGGCTGATGCATTTCGAAACCCAGGACTTGCTGGCAACAGTTTTGTTTCTTCAGCTCTCATCTTATGCATATTAATCAAAGATTTCTGTAATGTTCTCGCTTAGGTCACAGACATGGGTAGTGAGGCAAAAGTATGAGTAATGAACTGTCTTCCTCTGCTGCTGAGTCCCATAACTATGGTACCTGGGGCTAATTTTTGCCTTTGCTAGGATCAGGATAATAATGCCTTCTCCATCTGCAGGCAATGTCAGGAAAGTACTTCCAGATCAATGGACAAGAAGTGTCACAGAAACACACTTTATTAGTCTGTTAAACAGAACATGTCATTGGTGACCATGTAAATAGACAAAGAAATGGAAATAACAGATATCTCAATCACTAAAACAAAACAGTCTGCAGCAGTATAAAACCCCAGAGCTGCTTTATCAACACCATATATATTTTGTTTTCAAACAAGTTTTAATACAGCATAAAGAAGGTAACAAAAAGGAAAAGTGTAATGAATGGAATGGCATCCTCAATTGTTTATGAATTATAACACTAACTAAAAAAACAAAGTGAAGAAAAACAAGTGTGTTGGGGAAACAACTGTTGAGTACATTATACATCAAAACAAATTTTACTTCTGGGTTCTCAGAATGGAGTATTTCAATTTTCACACTCTAAAACAAACCATACGAGAGCTTTAGATGCTCCAGATGGGATGCTTTTTGTTAAAGCTTTTGAAATCAGCACTATAGTTGTGCTTCGTGGATGAATTTTGGTTGGTGTGTTATTGCAATCGGTAATGCTAAAACAGTCTGTCAAGCTCTCTAGTAGAGAGAAGACAGAAGAGAGAACTAAGGGGAAAGAACACAGACAAATGCCCTTTTAAAACCCATAATATTTCATGTGGGGTTTTTTTTTGGAGGACATGAATTGAGAAATAAAGGAAAACGGCAGACACTCAGGAATAGCTCGTCCAGCAAATCGCAGCTCATCATTCCACACACTCCCACACTTAGGGATGAAAGCTTGTGGGAAAGAAATAAATCGTTTTTCCTATACATTATGAACTGCAGGCTGGACTCAGCATCCCAAGTATTACGGTAAGACAAATGAAATGATTCCTTGATTCCTCTTAATTTCTAAACACAGCCATCCAAGTTATATCCTTAATGAAAAGATGATAGCATAATTAACTCTAATCAACATGGTTTTACAGGAAACAGGTCTGGTCAAGCAAACATGCTGCTGTTTTCTGAGAGAGCCATGAGTCTGACAGGCAGAAGCCATCTATAGTCCCAGGACAGACTCCCATATGGCACCCAGACGCACGCAGCTAGCAACCCTGACTTTTTAAAAAGCACTTATACAAAATCAATGCAGGCAATGGTAAATCGATTAAAAAGCAGCTGACAGTGAGTTAATGTATATGAATGAAACCCAACTATTCATAAATGGGATTCATCATCCGACAGTAGTTTTTTTAATGAGGCCTAAGGGATCTGGTTTCTAACACAAAACTGCTCCATATCTTTATCAATGATCTGAAAAAAACACCAATTTTTGGTAACAGCTGAAGATGGGCAAAAATTAGAGAGAGAGGGATAAACACAACCGTGGATGTGTCAATTATTTAAGCCATCTTGAGTTGCCTGCTAAAGAGAGTTTCTTCTGAACTACATTAAACTCATACAGTCAGATGAAAAATCTCAGGCATACCAGCAAAAACTAAAGAAAATGAGATGAGGGCAGGTATCAGGAGGATGGAGCCAGGCTGTTCTCAATGATGTCCAATGATAGGACAACAGGCAACAGGTACAAGCTGGAATGTAAGAGGTTCCAAAGAAACATAAGGAAAAACTTCCTTATGAGGGTGATGGAGCACTGTAACAGGCCACTAAGATGAGTTGTGGAGTCTCCTTCTCTGGAGACATGCAAAACTCACTTGGACAAGTTCCTGTGTGACCTGCTCCAGGTGGTCCTGCTGTAGTAGAGGAGTTGGACTAGATGACCTTTCAAGGTCTCTTCGAACACTTAAGATTCTCTGCTTCTGTGATCTATGGCAGAGGTGAAGCTGTTGGGACAGCATTGTGCCCTGTCCTGATGGCCACTTGTCCATCAGGGGAAGATACAGACTAGAGCAGGACTGGATTCAAGAAAAAGCTATGAAATTTATCTGAGATTGAGGAAGTGAAACAATAGCAAAAGATTTTCCTATTTACCCAGGAGAACTCAGAGGTGACTCATTAGCAACATCCAGGTTGTTATAGAGCAAACAGGTTTCCAGCCATAAAGCATGCTTTAACCTAATGGGAAAAGACATAGAAGTTCCTAACAGCAATCCTAAATTCAGAGTAAAAATTAAAATTCAACACTAAAAACCCCTATTTAATATATCAAGACCTTTTCCTAGGTGAAAGAGCTTCTTGTTTGCTTTGCTGCTTTCAAGAGGGTCTGCACCAATATCCGTTGCATGTGAAAACAACCGACTTTAGGATTCATTTAAAAAAATCACAATCACTTCCATTTTATAGGCATACAAACTTATCCAAGGCTTCACTGAAGAGGCAATGCTGACTGAACCATCACAATGAAATATTGATTTCCTTAGAAAAAGCAAGCACTGTATAATAAGGCCTTGAAGGGATGCAGCAGAGATAACCAAGGCATGGAAGAGGACTTGCAACTGCTCCCTCAGTGCCTTGCCGCCCCCAGCCTTTTGTCCTTACTGGGAAGTCTCTTCAGGCACAATATACTTCATCTTTCAGATGTATTAAGCACTTATATTTTTTTTTTTTTTGGATAGCAGCACTTTCGTTGTAACCATGACCATCTAAGGATTTGGGACAGGCAGGATTTGTAGAGAGATGTGACACTTTTTAACAAAGCCTCTGGGAACGCTTTTGGGCACCTAACTCCCTTTTCCAGATATGAGGTAAGCTATGAAGCAGAGTAGGGTAGTACCTAACGGAATGATGATGAAAAAAGAGGTGGTGCTGGTAGTGGTGAGGAAAGAGTGATGGATGCCAAGAAAGAGCCCTTGTTGGCCTTGGTGTGCTCTCCTCATATCCCATACCTGCCCCTGTAATCCCAGCATCATCTTCCCCTGCTCCCTTGCCTGCTGAGGCCAGCACCTCAGCCCCAAGGCTCTCTGCAACAATAATGGTGTGCAGCTGCTTTAATAAATAACTACACTTAATTCATTAACTCTCCAAGATTAGCAGGAGACATGCACTGCAGCCAAGAGCAACAAAGCCAAATAAATTCAGAGTTTTCAGGCCAAGACACAGAGTTATGACAAGCCAGAAGTATTTTTTTTTAAATGAGGAAAACATTCACTAAGTACTTTTCATTCTTCAGACTTTTGCAAAACCCTTCATAGGATTTGCTTCAAACAAGGCTGCTCCTAGAGCAAGCAAGCGCTGGCACAAGACTTCACAAAGGCTTTTTATTTTTATGGCATTATTTTTAAGTACATTAAAAAAGTGGATTCACAGCAAAAGGTCTGCTTCAAACTCACCTATGGAAAAGAGCAGGATATATCTGAAACACACGTGGCAAAGAGACACCAGACATAGTGAAAAACTTTCAGGGTGGAGGTAGGTGGAAAGGAGATTCTCCACAAAAACATGTTGGGGAAAGCAAGGCTATTTCTGTGGCCTCTGCCCTGGTCTGAGCAACTGACCCTGCCTGCACAGGCCACTGCACGCATCCAAAAATCACATGCCAACGAGCACTTGCAAGCCAGCAACCTCTTTACGTCCATTAACACAACGGTCACTGCAAGAGCGTTCAGTTATACAGAGTCCAAACAAATGCAATCCTGTGTTAATGACTTCATGCTCACTTAACTTGACTGCCAGACATCAGGTAGGTTGAGAGGCTGCTGCATTTCTGTGCATGGGCTTCACATTAATGTGCCGCACTGGAGAGGAAATAATAAGTTAGAGAGTTTCTGTGAAGCTAGTCTGGCCTTCAGGTATGTGTGTACGCAAACCTGTGAGGAGATGTCACATACATAGAGTGCAGGAGAACTTCCAAAGGGATATCATCAATTTTAAGCAAAGGGAAGTGGTCAGGGTTCCCCTTCTCCTCCAGTACCCTTGCTCCACAAGCTCATCCCAGCTCCCTACTCCACCAGCCACCAGGTATAAACCCATTCCAGGTGCAATGGGCTGTGACCCTTCATCTGTTATCCATGTACCACAGGATTCAACAGTGCTGGGGTCAGCATCCAGTACAAAATAGTGAGTGATTTGGGGAGGACTCCACATCTTCAAGCGCATGCTTCAGGCACATCACCTATGGGCATAAAATCCCTGATGCTGAAACAAAAAAACCCACATCTTTGATAGGAATAAGAGCAATAAGCAAATCCCAAGAACTCAGAACTGTTCATAAAGAAGCTCCCCCAAAGTCTGTCCTGTGCAAACAATACCATTTACATATTATTTACCTAGAAAAAAATGTTATTACTGTTACACACCCAATACATGCTCATATAAGCTTTGCCTGAAACTGGTATGAATGAGGTTAGACATTAAGATGCCAATACTTTCTTCAGATAAAAAGGCAGCAAGGCTGACAGCAAGCTCATCTTTTAAATACTCAAAAAGTCCCCAGGGAACTATAAAACCCAAGAACTACTGTGCATTATTTTACAAAAGTGTAAGAAAAAGTAGGACTTCTTATAAAAGGTGACACATAGTAAAACATAATTCACACAGTATAAGAACATAAAAGCACAAATAATAACCTAGTATTAAGTGTATATAGAAGTTGTTATGAAGAGAAATAACAGGTTTTCTTTTCATTATGAATTTGGAAAATTCTAAAAAGAATTTGAAAAGTGACAGGACTTTATTCAGGGAAGTTTCTCCCAAGCACAGCTTCTTTTCAAAATCCTTGAGAATAACAGTTTACCTACACCTTCTATTGCTCCAAAGAATTTTGAAAGAAAGGAGATTTCTGACAATGCTCATTGAAGTGGGCTAGGATGATCCCAGCCTTCTGTGGGTTGCCACAACCTCTATGCCTCAGCTGCCCCAGTTATCGGTGCAAAATCTTAATGCCTTAAACCCACCTCCTGAGGTAGATTTCCTGAATACTGGGATGGAGGTGCATACATCCAGTGTAAACCAGTGCCATTGCTGAAGAAGATGCTCTGGCCCTCCTCACCATCTGCAGCTGCTGTTTCTTCTCCCATCTGCTCCTGCCAGTATGAATATTTAGACGCTGTGCAGTGAGCTGGATCAGGGAACTTATCCAGTTGAAAAGGAACCCAACATGAAACATAATTCATTTCCCTTTGGTTTTGCTATCTCCTGCAGCTGGGCAAACCCCAGTGATGATGGGATGGGATGGGATGGGATGGGATGGGATGGGATGGGATGGGATGGGATGGGAAGGGAAAAGCAGTGAGGGCAACATACGTGGAAGGCAATCCAGACCCCCTACCTAGGAGCAGTCTGTCAGGAAAAGCACAAAAATTTTTAAGCCTCTGGGGCAGAATAAGTTTCAGGTTCTATGCCTCAGAATCCTTGGATGGAAAAAAATGGGGTGAGAAGAGTATATTTTACATTATTGTGTCAAACTTCTATGAGGTAGCAGGAGGGGAGGAGGAAGTCTGGTGGTGAGTGGGACCAGACCAGCCATCCCTGTGGGTCCAAATAATTCCAATACTAAGAGAGACCCCAGAAGTTCAGCTGTGGGTCTTCATCCCAAATGCTCAGCCTACATCTGATCCACCTTGCTTGTGTGATGCTGAAATCATTGCAAGACAACCCATCCTCTAACAAGGACTGTCAACATCCAAATGTTACTGCTGGGTGGAAGTACCCGGCACATTGCACATCAAGCATTTTTTCCTTCTCTCTCCTTTGCTTTTCAGTCACTTCCCGCTATGCACCTTTTCCAACCATCTCCCTTGTGTGACAACACAATGTTTTGGTTTGTCAGCTTTTAGATGTCAAAGTATATTGACACTTTAGCAAGCAAGACACTCCTGCAAGCTGACAAGCATGACTTCCCTGCAGAAATTACAACTCTGCACTCTCTGCCACCTATGGCTGATGTATGACTCTGAAAGCAAACTTTACAGTGAACCTTGAAAACTGAATCCTTCTGTTTATGCTCCTTCCTAAAACAACTGGTGACTATTTGCTACCTTTTGGGAATACATATCTTAAAATCCTCATTTATTCCTTTTTTGTTCCCCTCTGATTGCTCAAAACTATTACTCCTTGCTTCTTAAAACCTCTGTATAAAAACTCTGTAATTTTTGTAACTTATGTTTGCATTGTCCATGAAGAAAGAATAGTGATAAAGCATCAATATATTTGGGATAGAATTAGAGAGAGATAGATTTTCATAACCAATGTCTACACAGAGGAGAATGCATCTTCCTGACTTTGTGTTTGTCACTGAGATACAGAAGCTGCTTTCAGGTGTGTAGGCTGATGAGGATTACAGTATTGGAGTGGAGACTCATTATAAACATACTAATTAGTACCATGAAGGTGGCAATGCAGCACTTCAGACAATGTGAGTACTAGGTCACAAAAGTTAGAGAGATGTTACTTTAAAGTTCATAATTAATAACATTGCTTACGATGGCCAAACCAGTGAAGGAGAAAAGAGATTAAATTTTTACACTGGATCACTGAACGTTTGCCAGAAAGACAGCACTAAAATCCAGGCAGTTAAGTTTCTCATTCACAGCCATGAAGTTTGACTCTCATTCCTCAGCCAATACAATGTAAAACAGCAGCATTATATCAAATAGGCGATTTCATATTCAAAAAGACCAAGAGAAGTGTTTTCCAGAAACTCAGTATATTTCTTTTCCCCCAGTAATTTAGAGTCACTCTAATTACAGAAAGTTGTGATTCAAATATAGACAATCTGCACTGTATACAAACCACTGAGTATCTACCTTATTCCAGAAACATTTTATAATGTCTCTAGCATGCAAATAAGCCTTCTGTGCATTTGTTTCCTCTACAGGATACAGCAGAAAGTAAGACATGAAAGAGTTGGACTCTGCAGAGTCAAATTTTATTTGAAGTACTAAACTCTCAGTTTGGAGACCCTAAAATTGCAAATAAATATCAGGTTTTGTGAATATTTTTAAGCCACCACATTACACAAAATAACTTTAGAAAGCTTCATATCAACATCAAATCACAAAAAAAGATGTCTTCAGTTTGATATCAGATCTGAAAAGCAAGAAAATCATTCCTCTTTAACCTACTTTCAGCCCAGTGTACAATATAATACAGATCAAGAATGGTAAGATTGTATGCAGAGGCCCTCATGCAAATAAGGACCCAAAAAGTAACTTGAACACAAGGTGAAACTCAGAGAATTGAGAACATCGTCTAAATTCAGCCACAATTAGCTGTTCCACCTTTACAACGATGACTGTGGAGAACTTGGCCTACATTTTCTAGAGAAATCTGTGCTGTTAATAAAATGTATGTATTTTTAGATTTCATTCAATCTCTTTGAACAGTCTAAGAATTTTGACATAAAAATGTTAAGAGAGGAACCCCTCTGCCCATATCAATGAAGAGCCCTCAGGGAATGACAGAGTGTTAACCTGCCCAATAACTGCGTTAACCTTTCCCAGAAGGACCTTTTCTCTGAATCTCTGAAAACCTGCCAACATGTCAGAATATTAAGAAGTGTCTTCCACCATGTTGGCCCATGTCCTTCTGTTGTAAAAGGGCAGTAATTACTGTAAAAAAGTCCCCAACAATTTAAGGCAGAGACAACAGTACTGGTGATTTAATCAGGGTACTTCTTTGTAGGCTCCCCCAGTTAAAAGGACTTACAAACATTGCTATCCATAGTCTTTTTGGAGTCAGGAATAACATATATTAATTATCTTCTATGGACTATCTTCACGGTTGCCTCTGTAAACTGACATTCAGGAACCTTGAGGATTAATTACAAGTAATGAAGCTCACTTCTGCATGGCACAGTTAAACGCAACTCCCTGCAAATGAGTTTGACCTTTCCTGCACTGCGTGCTCTGGAATTTCTTACCCAGAAGGGAATTACCTGCAGACAGCATTATCACATGTGAACCACTGTCATCAATGAGCCGTGCTAAGAATCTGGCTCAATATTCAAGCTTTAAAACCAAAGCAGGTATTTGACAGGAAACCCTGTTCTATTAGAGGACATCATGTGAGCTCCTGACAATTAGACAGGCTTCCTGCGGAAAACGCTTGACGACACTTGGCTTGTGAATACATATCTGCGCTAACACACAGCTCAGTAGAGATAGGCCCGCTCTGTGAAGCTTGATGCTACCCCCAAATCAGAGTGTTAGGAGGCAAAGACCACTGAGAGACTGAGCTAAGGAGCTACTGTATTACTGACAAACTCTTCAGTTCCAGTAGCACACCAAGAAACATTCCCATACTCTCAAGGCATGCCAATAGATAATAGGATAAAATTTTCTCAAGCATTTCAGATTGAGATTATTTTGAAAATATGCAAGGTAACAGAATTATGCAATAATGTTTTACAAAATGAACATGAAAAACTGTAGCTAACATAATTATTAGTTTGGAGAGGCAGGTCTTCTGTTAATCGTGTCAAAACACATCTTCTGCACTTTTCCTGAATCTCAGATACAGATGCTGCAGCCAAGAGCTCAAGGGTCATGGACATGCAGAAAATGAAAGAAGAGGTTCAGCAAAAAATTTCATTGGCTTCAAATTTGTTGTTTTGTGTCATTGTTTGAAAAAAATAATTAGTGATGTATGAAAGAAAACTTGAAAAAAAAATTCTCCAAATTTTCTCCACAGAGATGCAGATTCAATGTCATGTCTAAAAAGTCACATTGGACATGAGAATTTAATGTCTTTGATGAACTTGATCCTCACAAGCAGGGAGAGCTATGCTCTTGCTCCAGAGAAAGTGGACTAACTCCTCCTTTAATGTGCTCACTTCTAAAGCTGGGAACTGCCTGGTTACTGACGAGTAGTTGCAGGTCAGTTTGCATTTTTGTAGACTTTATTTGCTGCCTTCAGTCATTGCTCCCAGTAGAGAAGAAACAGTTTTGAAATGCCAGAAAATTGACAATCTCCACTCTTGCAGAGGAAAGCCACTAAATCTAACATCACTTCTCATCACCTACCCTTTATAGGTCAGACGCGTCCAACTGCATGTGAAGATTAAAAATGGCTTGCTACTAATCTTAGCACAAACATTAGTGCCGCTCTAATACACTGTGCTGTGCAATAGGATGGGAGATTAAATAATCAGCTATCTGGCTGGCCTCTAACCTTGGCTTTGAAGTACCTGGGGGTGGGAGCAACTTTAAAGATTTAATGATTTCTGCCTAGCTGGGTCAGGTTTAGTAATAATTCTAACAAAAAATATGAGTAGTCTCACTTTAAGATCTTTCAGAAGATGCTAACAACAACTTTGACTTATGTTATTCTCAGTCAAATAAACACCATCTTAGGCAATACCTCTCAGAACTGCAGTGTCTCCTGCTTTGTCTTGCAGCTGCTAGCAGGACTTGGGATTCAATACTCATGGCAGCTTTAACAATTTCAATGAATAATTACACAAGTAAATTTTCCATATGACTTTAACTTCATCAGTATGATTAACTTTGGAGATATTCATATAGACATCCCACTGGAGCATTTCCAGCAGGGCCAAGGATAACATTTTTGGGTCTATAAATTCAACATGTAACTGTTTCCAATGATTTCCCTAAGGATCTGTTCTCTGGGTGCAATTGTTTTTTTTTTTTCTAAACTAAAACAGCTCCATCACAAATAAAGAAGTAAGATTAAATTGACTTTTTTTTTTTTCTTTCTGTGCACCTAAATGAATCTAGATGTCTGTAGATTATTAAGATTTCTTGGAAAATCAGTGACCGTAACAAGAACCTTTTTGCGCCCCTTAATGAACAAAAAACCCCCGTCACTGAGTTGCAAACCAAATTTACAGGGCAGAAATACACGTCAACTTCATTTGGAGAAAAAAATCTGAGGTGTAAGAAAACCCTGAAGATAATGATTTATATCATATGGAACCTCTCAGCTCAGTTCTCTTTTAATTACCTTCATCACCACAGAAACAATGGGGTTTTTGTTGCATTCTTTCAGCTTCTTGGAGTGACTACTGTTGCCCTATTAACCACACTACTGTGAATAAAAGCAAAGGGATAACCAGCCTTATAAAGAATTAGCTCGCTTCAATTACAATTTTTCTGCTGAAAACACCAAATTCTAACCATCTTGCTAAGAAACTCACTGATAATAAACACGGAAAGCCATGTGAGTGGTAAAACAAAAAGATCTGAAGTGCTATCATCATCCCACAGAACCACGGCAGAGCTACCGGCTGCTCCTTGCTACTGTTGCAAGGGGAAATGCTGCTGGGAGTCAGCTGTAGGTCGGCTGCTGCTTTTTCTTTCTCTTCTTAAAATGCACAGCTAGTTTAAGGACAGATGCAACTAGAAAAACGTGCACAGATGGTTTTTGCCAGAGACTCTTTGATAACTTACATTTATATTCACTTAAGCTTGGAGTAAACCAGCAACATTATCGTTAAAATTAATGAATTCATGCTTTGGTTTGCTGTAATAGTTATTTCATTGTTGGTTGACTTGCTTTCTTCTGTACAGTCTATCAGAGACCAGAAGGTAAATTTTCAACATCCAGAATATTCTCTGTTACAGAGAATATTCTCTGTTAAAATTCTTCACGAAATAGGGATGTTTATTATGAAGGAGCTATAGTTAAACTAGCACAGATTTCCTGGGAGAAAGATGGTCAACATTCATAGTGTAAGCAGAGATATAACCCTAATAAGGCCATGTTTGGTTTAAATCATTGGCTCTAACCTTCACATGAACAAAAGAGGCTAATCTCATGTTTGATGCCAATGCAGGCCTGGTAATATAATTATTTAGATATTCAGCTTCATGTAACACAGAGCTCAGTTCGGCATGGAAAACCTGACTAGCTCCTGCCTGGAGTCATTCAACTAACTGAAAAAAACAAACCCAAAGGTTAATTTTCTAGAGAGAAGCAGACTGAAGGTATCAGACTCAACCACATGCTACTTGGTTGCCCATGTCCCAGAGCTGGCGGGTGAAAAAGATGGCAGTGCAGCCATAAGAGACTTTTCCTGGGTCCAGGCCTGGCTGGCTGGGAATGCCACTCGGCAGCACTCCCAGTAAGCTGGGGGGAAATCTTAGCCTGGAAAGCCTCACAGAACACTTTCCCATCCTCTGTTAAATCATACTGACAGTTTATCAGAGGGGCCAGGGGAGTGTTAATGACTCCAAGTAATGCCAGCCACAACGCTGTATGCTCACAGCCCTGTGCCAGCCCCTTCCCCTCATCTGCCCAGCCTTATATTTAGACTGTATCCATCCCTGAACACATAACCTTTATGTAGCTATGTTATCTAGGGATTTTTCCTTGACTATTTCTTGAATATTTTATATTCCTTGAACACTGTTCACAGTAATTGAATAATCCAATAATTCTCAGCAGCGACCTACAGCTTAGTTTCTTTCTAATTTGAGCATGATGATGCCTCGTAAATGAATTGGGGCAAGCCAAAAAGTAAAGGCATTTCAGGCAGTAATGAAATCTAAAATGCATGCCTGCATCAATTTATTAATGTCACCACAGAGCAGAAAAGCAATACAGCAGCAAAATGAAACACGCTGCATCTGTGGCTCGCCTATCACCTATCGTGCACACGCACAGAGCGTTAATTAAAGACTGCAAGGCTGTAGCACAGGTTTTGCTTTATCTAGCCTTTATGCATTATTTCATGTATAACCCAGACTAAGATGCTCTGATAAAAGCTCAGTAGAAATATGTCCGAGCAGCCTGCCAAGAACCACACAGACTTGGCCTGTGGACAAAACACAAATCCACAACTGTGGAAAGGAAAACAAAAGCCGAGGACAGAAAACCAACTTCTCTTTCATTTTTGGATATAGAAAATAGAAGCATGTTTTTCAGCAGCTGATTGCCTAGATGAAATATTTAAAACTTGCTCTCTGCAGCATAGCCAGTTGTTGTTCAGAACCAGAACCATGCTGGAGGTCATGGGGCTCCTGACTGCCAGCATCACTTGAGCCAAGTAAGGGATTACAAGAACTTCCAAAGTTGCCTCAGTATAACTGTTAACCTTTGGGAAGCAAAAACTTTCCTAGGAGAAAGCCTCAGAGAGATTGTCCCAGACTTAGGCTACACCTGTTTGAGCTCCTGTTACAAAAAAAAAAAAAAAAGGGGGGGAGTAGGAGTTATTTTGACACTGAGCCAGATTTTTGAGAAAAATGCATATAAAGTACCTCTCCACACAGTAAACTACCATATATCTGTATGTGAGGTTTAGCTATTTGATAATAATTTTTTTTTTCTGACAACATATTGTGCAAACAGCTTTGTCCTGAGTCTTTGTCCTGGTTTGCATGGTCCTGGAGAATTATAGCACTTCACAGCACTCTACTGTTACAGAACAGTTTTTTCCAGGAATTCATATACATTTACTTAAACCTACATTTATACGAGAGCATTTCATGTTGATCAGCTGACAGCACCATGCATGAGCAACAGAACATCTCAGTTTTGACAGGAGTATGATTTGAGAAATGCTATTTCAAGCAAGAGAGAAAAGTTGGAAGACAGGCAGAAAGAATGAGATCATGAGCCCTTCCCTTAACAATACTGAGCTGCATGAGTGTAATTAGGTTGATGCATGTAGGTACTAGGTCTTTGTATACATCTATATGTGTCCAGGTTGACATATTTCCCAGCGTTCTCCTGGAAGACTGGAATACATTGGGGAAAAAAAAAAATCAAAACCAGTTAAACAGGGCTGTACTGGCTTCCTTCCTGGCCTATCACCTCTCTCCCCTCCACAAAAAAAAAAAAAAAAAAAAAGAAAATTTCCATTCTTAGATAAAAAAGTTCTTTCTTTGAATGAAAAACTAACTCAACTTTGTTTCCTTTTCCTTTTTACCTTTTGTATTATTCAGTTTATAGCAACATAAACAGTTTTGAATAGACAAACAGACAATTAATCAGTAGCTCTGTTTTACCTTGAGCTGTAGATTTTGATAAATAAAATAAAGAACCCAACCAATTTACTCCATTTTATGTCTAAATTGCTGTATGGTCATTGCAAACTAGACATTTTATCACATTTGAAACATCCCCAGGAGCAGAAAGTACAGATGGCCCCTTTCCTAGGGTTTATCTCTCCTGTTTCCTAAAATGTCCTTTTTCGGCAACCTTCTTTTCTGTGGTAGGTTGTTGATGTGGCTTCCCAGGGAACACATCAGCCTCAGGAACTCTGATACCAGGTGTTCACAGATGTAATCCAAGTTCTTCTATAATCTAATTGAACATTCAGAAATTTTCTTGTAACAAGACTGAAAAAGAATTACACTATACTTTTACTGCATACAAAGTTCATGCATCTTGTATCGTGATGATCGAAGAGGCATTTATTCTGTCATTGAGGTTCATGAAAATATACCAACAAAACGGGCAATTGACAGCAAAAAAAAAAACTTGACAAGTTCAAATTAAACGACAGCAATTAAGTAGCTTTCCTGCTTCTCATCATTGTACAGCCTGACACTGACTTCTGCAAACTAAGAGCCAGAAACCTCACACAAGAAACTGCAAGAAAATTTGACCTTTTGTCGTTCAGTATAAAAAAAAGAATTAGGAGAGTAGAAACCACTCAAGCAAGATACATAAAGCACAATAATAATAACAACGCTGTTAAACTTTAAAGATCACTGCCAGCCCAAAAGGTATCATGGGGCCCATGGCAAATATAAGAACAAACATGGGGCATGTGTCCTGAAATTCAGTTATCTGGAGACAAAAGTTCAGATAAGGGACAGAGCAAAGCACAGGCTTTGTTCATAATGGTACAACACGCTGGCTGCAAGGACTGGAGCACTGAGCATTTTGACTTTAACAAAAGGTCCCAACTGGAAGCTGAAAATTAATGTCCCTGTTTAATGGCAAAAATGTACACAAACTCTGCCAACTCCATTCTTGTTTAAAAGAGATAGTGTCCAAAAGGCAAGGTCCACTCTTCTCTTCGTTTTTTAACCAATAACAAGCAAATACATAATAGACAGAACAGACTACCAGTTTCTTCACTGACAAATGTCCTACATCCCCACCATGTGACAAGGACAGGTCTGGTTCCATGTACACCCATCTGCAGAAACGTAGGAGAGGAGGATTTTGCATCTTTTAAGTGCAAAATCATAAGGCTATCTAATTTTTCCAGCTCTCTATTTTCTCTATTTTCCAGCTCTCTATTTTCTCTATTTTCTCCTATTTTTCCTTAATATTATTTTCCTTTTATGCTTTCCAGGCCAAATCCCACTTTTGTATATTCTGACAAAAAACAGAATTCTTCTTCAGATAGTTTTGTATCATTACCGCTCTTTTCATCATCACCTTGTTTAGTACCTTCTTTCAGTCAGGACATGTGGTCTACTATCAGATTACCTCTGTGCCTTACACGAAAACATGCATCAAAAACATCAAAACTTGATGTTATCCTAGTGACCTCTCTGACAGCCTATATGCTGCCATTTCTATTCACCATTTCTGGTGGTTCAGTAAATTTCCTACCAATATAATAACAATCATGTCCATACCACACAAATACCTATCTATGCAAGACTTCAGAAAACATTGTATCAAAAGTCTAGCCACTTAACCAGCTGAAGATCTGTTCTTTGTAAAGGGCCATTCAGTAATAAAATGAAAAAGAACCTCCAGTAATATAAACATATATGCAAAACGGCCAGTCATCTTTACTGCAACAGCTGCTGAGGAAACACAGGATTTCCTTGACTTAAAATAACTGAAGTGTTTCCATCAGGTGGACACCAGTTTCTGAAAAAGCTCTGTATTTTACTCTGTTTCACTGCATTAACCCCAACACAGTGAACAGAACCAGGAAGGTTTTTGTTTGGTGGGTTTTTTTTTAAAATAAATTCCGTGCACACTGCAAATACAAGCCTAAACCACTCCTCCTGGTCCCATAGCCATTTCATTCACCACAATTCTCTGTTCCCATCTAAACAGCATCAGGGCTATGGCATGCCTTAAGAAAACAGAGCTTCGGCAGCACGTTGCTCTCACTGTCATGAGCCNAAATTCCGTGCACACTGCAAATACAAGCCTAAACCACTCCTCCTGGTCCCATAGCCATTTCATTCACCACAATTCTCTGTTCCCATCTAAACAGCATCAGGGCTATGGCATGCCTTAAGAAAACAGAGCTTCGGCAGCACGTTGCTCTCACTGTCATGAGCCTTGCCATGTGTAGCAAAACCTGGGGAGCCACAGAGGCCAGGTCCTCAAACCCTGCTGCTCACAAATCACCTCTGGGCTCTGCCAGCACCTCTGCCTTCTGCAAGAGCAAAAATCAGCACAGTGAAAAGTATTGCATATACAGCATGGTGCATAGTTCCCCAAAATGTGGTCCATGGGCTGTTGGCTGCTTGCAAAGCGTGAATTTTCCTCTTCACTTACAGATATTAAGATGAAAAAAAAGAAAAAAAAAAAGAAAATAAATCCAATATCTTATTTTCCCAGGACTACTTTCCTGTGTAAGTGGGACGTCCCTCATGGTAACCCCAACTAGTTACATGAAACTGGAAGAACTAACACCTGAAATCATCACTTTGCACTTCTAGTAAGATCCTGTGATCACACACAGAGTCCTAGTAAAAGTACTCCACAGTATGCTCCTTCCTTGGCTGATCCACAAGCCATCAAGGGCTCACCCAGGTCTGGAAACAGCAAATCTCAAAGTTTTGCTAGCATCAAACACAGCAGTCCAGTGGAGCTGAGGTTCACCTTGCAAAGACCTCTTCCAGAAATATTCTCAGGAAGGGAAAATAAGCTTTCATTATTTCATCCAACTGTATTTTATCCCTGTGTGCTCACAGCTCAGCTTTCGTGTTATTGTTTACTAGTGGTGTAATCTCTTTTACAGAGAGACAATACAATAACACCAACAACTCAAAGACACATGGTGAGAACATCTTAAATGAAGCAAACAATGCATTCCAGGTGGAGAAGCATTCAACACATGGCAAATTATCCATTGGCTTTTTAATATCCATTGGCTTGCTATGACTGTCACATTTATGTGGTGTACTGGCCACACAAAGAAAACTGAGGAAATGTTTCAGCAACTATTTTTAGAGTAGCATTTATTATCTTTCTGTTAAGTCTTGACTCTCTGTTTAAAACTGCAAATATAGGGATAAACCCACTTCCTCTGACTTGACTTAAAAATGCAATCTAAAGGTCACATGATTAAAAATAATTGCATGGTTCCATTAATTTCTATGTGATGGCTTGGAGTTTACTGAGCTGCCAAGTAACCACAAGACTTGGTAGAACAAGAAAAGAGTTGAGAAGGAGATAGACAGGCTGGGGCTTGGGGAGACTTCCATGTGAGAAGACACAGAACAGACTCAGCCTGGGCAGCACAAAGGAAAGAGGACTGAGCTGGGTAAACATCATGCATTGTAAGGAGAAGCTGATTATCTAATGAGTACTCAGTTTCTTATTGCACAAAACCAGGGTCCATTCATTGAAAAATTATCGGTAAACAGGCCTGAAATAAAGCAGAGGATTATCTTTTCACAGAAAACATCATTATAATGGTGAATCTGAATGCTATGGGATGTTGCCAAAAATGAATGTGGATTCAAAATGAGATGACAACAAGTTTCTCAGAGAGAAATGCATTACTGCCCACAAAACTACGCTCGACACTCCACTTGGGAAACTCCCAAACTGCTGGCTGCCAGCAGCTAGAAAGGTATACCACTGGGAAAGATTTGCTTTAAAAGTGTCTTCCATTTTAGACTTATTCCCTGAGCACCCCACATAGGTCACTGTTAAAAACAAGCTATTCAGTGAAATGTGTTTCTGTAGGAAACCCCCTCCTGGTTTTGCATGACACTCAAAAACTGAACTACTCTCCAGGCAATGATGTCAGAAGAAAAGCAACTGCAGTGCCTGCTATATGCATCTATAACACATTTGCATCTTAAAAGCAGTGTGTTTGCCACATTTGAAATATTCTGATTTCCCTCAAGTAACTCACAATTGCTTTTCAGAAAGGTGGCAGGAAAAGAGGTGGAAAAAGAAAAACCCAAACAGCCTTAACATGTGGGTATCTTGGCAAGGTTTAGTTGGCAGAGCCCTCCTCCTTACCCCTTCCTGATGATGCAGAATCAGTCCTTTGCCATCCAGTTGAGGATACTGGCCAGACTTCATAGTCTTCCAGTTCCTGCTGGAACTGAGCTTCTCATGGACTGTTTGGAGGATATAGCTTCTGAGCACCTCAAGAGAGCAACCTCACTCCACTCTCAGAAATACCAGCCTTCTCACCCAGCCTTCCCTACACCTCTGCAGCTGACCTGCTGCTTCAGGTATCCTCCAGGAAGGATGACATTTCCACTGAGGAAAACACATCTAGTTTTGCTTTCTGATCTGCAAAATGCAATGCACGGAGAAGAGCTACACCAACTTCCCTCTGGCCTAGGAAGAACCATGCCCAAAAGCATCCTGCTCAAGGGTAGGCCTGTGGGTGCTACCAGCACCTTCACTGATTACAAAATGCCATCCCCAAGCGGGGAAACACCGACGTTGTTCCTGACAGGGAGAGCGTAGGTGTCGCTGCCAAATCCACAACTTAATTAAAAACTATTTTCAATGTGAAAACAACACGGCCAGCATAATAGAATTATAATTATAGCCAGGTTTCCACTGGCAACTTGTTAATTGAATCTTATTCTGTTTCTTAAAGGAGAGCATGGCTGCTGTCACGCCCTCTTTCCTTCCTGCCGCTGCAATTTCTCCAGCGATATTCCCACCAAAATGTCAATACATTTGTGTCCCTGCTCTAAAAAGGGCTCAGCATAATGTTTCATGACATGCAGCATCCTGAAAAGAAGCTGCTCTGCCACACAGCAAATCGCTACATATGTAATTACCTACACCATTTCATATAGAGCATCAAAATTAAAATATGGTAAGTCTTGTTCCTCCTCAACCCAGATCTGTTGCCATGACAACCGGACACTTTCTCTCCCTCCCCTATCCTTTTTTTTCTCAAGGGACAAAGAAAACCACTGGAGACTTCACAGATCGGCATAGATTAAGCACAAATAGTTTGCCAAATGCATTTGTTCACCGACATCTCTTACTTCAGCAATTGCTTGCATTTCTGCCCAGAACTATCCCTGCAAAACAATCCCCATCCCCTCTCCTCCACCTCCCTCCACATGCCCAGGCCAAATCCCTCCAGCTGAGCTGGTAGGGTTTTTTCTTCTGTTTAGCCATTATTTTCCTCTTTACATGCACACAGACAAAGGGAGGTGAGCTCAGTTTGACTCCATCCATACCGCTGAGTCCTAAATTGGCAAGCAACAAGTTGAAGCAAATATCCATATACTGTAGACAGTCCTATCACATGTGGCACGTGGAAGAGAAGGGAGGCGAGATCTATGCTTTGTGACCCAAGTTAGTGGAAAGTTTCACAGCAGTGCTATGTGTTTTGCAAGCAGCATCTGGGCTGCAGGAGGCGTGTGGACTGGAGCTGGCACAAGTTCTCCCCAGGGAGAGCCGCTGGGCACTGCCATCCACCTGCTTTCAGTTGCTGATGGCCTCACCAAACTTTAACTGATTGGGCTTCAGTGCCTTGTGCTCGATGTTTGGCCTATACTGATGGAGCAATTTGCTTTGATTTTGTTGGAAGCACTTGTTAACATGATTCTTCTACTCCTGAAAACAATGCTGGTTGTCAGTACTAAAACCAAGACCTTCCTAATTTTTACATTGTTCCAGGGTTGAAAACGAGAGGAGAGTGGCATGTGCATTTGCATGACAAAGATTTACCTCTTTCTGTTCCTGTGAACTTTCCACTGAATTTGAGTACTCTAATGCCCTCAAGCGCCTCCATCTACACATGATGAAGAGTGATACTCGTATCAGTGGAAGCTCCCACCTCTGCTGTTTGTGAGAGTGGGAGGAAGCCCCAGGGAAAGAGGGACACTCCTTCCAATGCTAGGTGTTATATGTGACCCTGTGCCCACGCCTCCCTGCTGCAGATGGCCAAGAGCCACTGATCACAAGCACCAAAACCAAGACTCTCCTCCCACGGTCAGCACGTGGGCGACACAACCAGTCGCCCGTGAAAACAGCCTCCCCTAAATGAATGAGGTTTCTCACTGCTTTCAATGCAAATGAAAGACAAAGTGCTGCAAAAGCGATGATGACCTCTCACGCCAGCTGTCAGGAGACAATGTGGAACGTGACATCGAGGATAAAGACTTATTGGCACCCCACAGCAGCAATGTCCACTTGCCCCAGCAGCCACTAGACATTGTTCTCACAGATGTACCAGGCGCTCTCTCATTTCAGGTCATAATGAGCTGCAGATGTGACGGGCGTTTCAGATTCTCAGTCTGCAGCAATGAAACACTCTACATGGATGCCTCTGCCTCATTTTTTACTTGCTAATTTTTAATAATGACAATTTAACTTCATTGTGAGTTTCGTATACTGTAACAGCCAATTCAGAAATCATCCTAAAGGGCTCTGATTGCTTAACAAATCTTGCAAATGCTTTCCAGCATTTCTTGCAAATGCTTTCCAGCATTTTTTGTAAGGCGTGTATTCTAAAATTTCAGTGTCACTTTGATAGTTCTCTAGAGGGAAGCAATAAATAATTAGGAGGCACCATACTTTGGAGATACGGAGCCAATGCTTCAATTAGAAGCATCTCCATCTCAGTTTTAAAGAACTTCAAAATTAGCATGAAAAAAAGCTGGTGTTATACAGAATATATTTACACACATCAAAGAATAAGTCACAGGCGAAAGCTTAATTAAACTGAAATTCGGGTTGATTAATTCATTCATACATTTCAGGAGGGAAAAACACCTTACATAACTCCAAGAAACTATGATAAATGTTGCAAAGCCTAGACTTTCCAAAACAAGGCCAAAGTCAAAGTTGCAGGTTTTATTCCATCAAAAACCTTCACACTTTTCCTGTAACTCTTTCACGTGGTGATATAATTGGCTCCAATTCTTTGGTTGCTTTTGGCATAGAGCTAAGGCTATCTGCATAATCCTGTGACACCAGCTCCTACTGTGGTTAAGAGTACAGAAAGTGCTGCATTAGAAACAACCTTGAGTTCCCAATATAGCTACAGCTCCTCGAACTCCAGAGCTGACTCTAAAAGCTGCTTTCCAGTATAGTTTATTTAACATTAACCATGTGTATACATACAGTCTTAAATGCTCCTCATTTCAGGGAGGGGCTGCAATAATACATGCTTCAGAGTGCCTGCAGCACACAGGGTAAGATTCTTCAAGTCATGTCTGGATATCATTGCCTCTCAGCATTCATGAAGGCAGATATATTTTCCATAGCATGTGTTGAAGTGCTGTAGAGGAACATTTTTTTTTTTAATAGAACAAATAACTTCTCTTAAATGACACCAAATTCTACCTTATGTTGCTCTAACTAACTTGCAACCCAATTTTATCAGTTAAAGTAATAACCCTGAGAAAGGTTTGCAGTAACATACTTCACTTAACAAAGGTAAGCTCCTTAACAGACAATACAAATTGTATGCACGGAGGGAACACGTACACATTGATTTTGGATGCATTCTTACACTTCACATATTCATGCCTGAAACACACACCAATTCCATGCATGTCCTGCAAGTATATGGAAATGATTTCTACCCACTAGCAATATCTGGAGGCAAGAACTTTGGATTTTCTTTTAATGTGAATCTGTACTTAACATCCATATTAAAACAGTTACAGAAATATTTCTGAAAAATGAAATAGTTTGAACTTTTTCAAGTACTTCCCCCCATTCTACGTGATTCTCCCACTCACAGAATCATAGAATCTTAAGGGTTAGAAGGGACCTCGAAAGATCATCTAGTCCAACCCCTCCTGTCACAGCAGGACCACCTAGAGTAGGTCACACAGGAATTCAGTACAAAAAAAAACTTACTAATTCTGCATTATGAAAAGTTACAGTGTGCAAAGTCCCATGTTAATGCGTTATTTTGGTGCCTTTAAGCAGAAAGATGGGTAGAGACTGAGGAAAACATGCCTAATGCAGAAAATGAGTTTCGGCTTCAGATTTAGAAGGACAAGCATTCCTCCGTGATGCAGATCATCGCAGCACATTTCCACGAGTAAGTAAAACAAACCAAGACCAAAGGGGGAGGCGGAGTAGAGCCTAAAATCTAGGTCAGAGGAAGAAACCATAAAACTACAAAGCATCATTCCCCCCACCCCGTGTGCCTCACGATGATTGTGTGAAAGCCTCATCTCCTGCCACACTTGTGCATATGTGACACCAACTGCTTCCAAGCTACAGGAGGAATGACAGGAATTCTAAACAAAGGGGGCTCAAGTGGCACCTTCAGCGAAGCAGGAGTGATCACATCAGGGTAGTAACATAGCTGTCTACACTAAAGAATGCTCACCTTCAGGGAGAAATCACTCATGGCACAGCCTGCAAAAAAAAGTTACTTTTCTCAATAAAAAAATGGGCCAAGGAGCAAAAGAGGATACCCAGAGACACTGTGCTCAAGGTAAAGCCTGCATATATAGAAAGCATTTACTACATTTTTTCATAAACAGACCAGATGTACAAGTGGTTCTTAGACCCCAAATTTTTAAGATCCTCTATTTGCAGCCTTCATTCTGCTGCTCAGCCACCTGGTTTTACATTTACAGATGGCTCTGAGATCACAGTTTGTTATCTTATTCAAACATAATTAACAAACACATTTCATCCTCTTACATCAACAGAGATATGACTCTCCAGGATAGAACAACTAAAATGGAAAACTTTGGCAGACATAGCTGGTTATTGCTTTCTGTCATCCTCTTAGAGACATCTTCCATATCTCCTTCTATTCTTTCTGTCTTTGGAATACATCCATTTTTATTGTAAAAGGGACACAACTCCTACTTAAAGCCACTATCTTTTTTCTTTTTTTTTT